>CM075868.1:14915455-15280785 GCA_038021265.1 Cyprinella venusta
GGGGTCTCAAACTTGGCGCCAGTCCAATCAGCGAATCAAAAGATATCACCAGGGCACATGATGCAGGACAGTAACCTTTTGACCAATGGTTTTGTTTTTTCTCTTATTGTCACCTTTTCTATTGTCTCTCTCTCTTTCTCTATTTTCCCCTCCCCCAGTGTGTGGACAGGAGAGACAGTAGCACTGGAAGAGACACCAGCTTACCTCTGTGTGTCCACAGATGTGTGTGCCTGTGTGTGTGTGTGCGTGTGTGTGTGTGTGTGTGTGTGTACATTTACCCTATAAATGTTCAGACATGTTCTAATTTGTTATGCTGTTAATTTAAATTAAAGTTATGTTATGTTTTATTATATTGATGTCTTTATTATTAAATAATCTAAAACTCAGAAATGAGTCCTATGGGGTTAAACACAGAACTTTTACTTCATTGCATAACAGGAAAAATTGTAATTGTCAGAAAGCCTGAACGATTGACCTGCTACAACTCCAGTCTGCCCTTAGCCTTTTTAAGTGATCTGAGGACTACGTTGGCAAATCATAACCAACCGTTTGGCTTTGCCAACTGTACATCACATTATATATCAATTCACCGTATTGTATTATTTATTGTATAATCGAAGTATGATTTGGTCCCTCCTAATATATCAGTTACATATTTGAGGGTTAAAAAGGAATTTTGCACAGCTAATTAGCTGCCATCATTTTGAAGGATTTTTTTATAAATACATTTTTTTTATTGGTGATGGATTCAATTATTTTTGATTATTTACTCCATTATGTTGTTAATTATTTGTTTTATAAAGGTTCTGGTATTTTGGTATTTTAGCGAATATAACGGCTGGCCAATGAGATCGTTGACAGTTGCATGATAAATGAGATCACTGAACGTTGCTCAGCAACTGAATGTTGCTCAACTGTCGTTATTCTGGATTCTTCCGGTTCGACTGTTTGTTTTGGTTCAGGTGAGTAAGAAGAGAATAAGGGAATTAAAATCTTTCAGCGAGTGAGATGCAGTTAAAAGTATGTGATTATAAATGTTTATAACTGCTGAAACACGAATACTAGTTAATTTCCGTTAAGCATTACGATAGTAATGTGTGAGGAGTAATAACTATCGTGAAGAGATTGTGAAAACGTTAACGGTCTCTGTCTTCCGTCTATGTGTTCGTTTTGTTAAGAACCTTCACTTATATCCTCTCAGTATTCGTTATATTGATATGAAATTGGGATTGTTATTCCTGTTTATGAAATATGGACCGCAGTTAGTTAGTAACAAAACACATGAATCAATCATGATGGCCGTAGCGATCTATGATGTCATCGAAGTCCGGGCCTCAGTCTTTTCTTTTCTTTTTCTTTTTACATTCTGAATGATTAAATAGCCGTTTTAAACCACATCATATGAGTGCTTGCAATTCATGTTGCTGCGAGAAGCTAGCGCAGTGAACAGGGCTTGTTAGCGCGGGTGCAGCCTCCGTGTTGCCAGATCCACCTAAAGTTAATGGAATGGTGGTCGTCTGGACCTGTTTTTCTGATTTAATGTGACACTCTATTAAGTTATTTAAGTGGAAAGTTGCAAGTAACACACACAAGTTACATGTCGTGTAAAGGATTTTTAAAGGTTAAAAAACTAGGTTTTGTGTTGCATTAATGAACAACATTGATTTGTTAGGAATGCTATTATACTTTTATTAATAGAAGCGTATGTTCATCCATCCATACCTTTTTATTATCTGACCTATTTCTTCCCTTTTCTTGAGTGAAACAGGCCATTGCTGCTGTGTAAGTATTTCATTGACAGCCTGACAGATTCTGAGTATCTGCTATTGGGTATCAATACCTTCGCTTGATCAGACCTAATTTGCATAACAGCAGAATGATTTGCACATTGCAGAAATCAAGAACATGGTCATTAATAGTAGCCTAATGTTTTGTTTTTCTTCTTCTCACATTCAACTTAATTTGTTGCCATCTGGTAACGTTTCTGGTACATAAATGTTACACCAATTTGGCTTTCAGCCTGTACATCAATTTCACATTTATTCATAAGATTCTGATTAGACACAAATATAAATTTTTATATTTTGAAGTTCTTCTGTTTATAAATACATAGCCCAATATGTGATAGCCCATTTGACTCATATAAAAGTGAATCATGTTATTTCTTATTTTTCTCTGTTTATTTTACATAAATCCATGTCTGTAAAATCTTGCCAGGTCATTGCATCCTTTGTGGTAAGTATTATTTTTTTTTTTTACTTACTTACTTTAGTTTGACATTTACAATAGATTTAGAATACCAATCTATATCCACATATTATACAGTATGTGATATTCTCTTTTTTAAAGCACTTAATATTTGCATAACACTTGTGAGTGGACCATTTATCTATTTTACTTATTAGATTTCGTCGTGTTCCACGGTTGTCTTCCTGGTGTTAAGGGTGGCCAACAGCATCTTCATTTCAAGGTAATTTATATTCATGTTCACGGTCAACAAATGTGTACAAAATACTAGTCATTTCTTTTCTTTTAGGTGACATTTCTGCTTTGAGTGTTAAGGTAAGTATCCCTTTAAAATTAGTGATTAATGGTAATCAGAGTCATTAGTCATTTCTTTGTAATATCAGTAGTACTCTGTCTGCATGGGTCTTGTCTTTCTCAACAAGGTTTCATTAGAAAATGTTGTTACCACAACATAACGCAGTATTGTGGGACAGCAGACACATCTAGATAGTAACTTTTTTATTGTTTTATTCTTCTTAGTTGATTGGCTTGTTGATGTAAGACAATTTGTCACATTTATCAGTTTGTAAGGGCTAATCCTCAGCTAGAAACAATGATTTAACTGTTTATGAAAAAGGTTTCCACCTTCAATTGGTAAGTAACCCACTTGCATATAATGTTAGTTTGAACGAGGACTAGTGATTTTTGTATTGACTGTAGTTATTTATGTAAATGATACTTGCCATTTTGCATTTAATAAAGTAACTGACTTGATTTCTTTCTGTGTTTGTCTGTCTGACCTGTCCTATACTTTCCTCTCCATAACTTTATATCATTCACTCAAACCTTTATCTTGCTTACTAATTTAAAAAAAATGCCTCTTCCATTCTTTCTCTTCCAAAACTCATAACTGGCCTGCAAATGCTGCCGCATTGCTTGCTGCTTGCTTGCTCGCACTATAAACTGCAATATGCAAACTCATATCTGCTTCTAACCCTTATGCACCTATGCTTAGCTTGCCAACGCATCTTACAAAAAAATAGCCCAGTACCCATGATTTTGATCTATGATCATCAATGATATTTCTTGATATACCTTGATACTCAATACCACAAAGATTTACACCCATACGCAATACCACAAAGATTTACACCCATACTCACACCCAGAAAAATCACCATTTCCGGTAAGAAAACTGTGCTGCATCTTCAGAAATTGTAAGAGAGAAAAAAAAATCATTTAATTTACTGTTGATTTTATACTGTTGATATTGTATTTACTGTTGATTATTTAATTTACTGTTGATTTACATTTAATTTACTAATTTACTGTTCATACAGTAAATAATTTAATTTACTGTTAAATATCAACTGTTGTATTACTGTCGCTATATATATATATATATATATATATATATATATACACACTCTCTTGTTATATATAAAATATTTAACTTTTCTGTGTATCTGATCGCATAAAAGACATTATCTTTGTGTTCTTTTTCAAGTAACATTTTTTTAAAACCATTCCTCAAACATATTTACAGTGCTGAGACATCAAGATGCCACGAAAAGGAAAGCGAAGTCAATCTCAGAAACAGCGCAGAAACCTAGAAGCTTTGTGTGGCACCAGTAGCGGCACCAGTAGCAGTACCAACTCTGTATCAGGTATGATCGATGCAAACCCTTATGTTCTGTCTGTTGCAGCATCACACTGTCAAAGCAATCCCAGGTACAAGAATTACTCCAGAGGCCGTCAGTGTACTTGCAATGCTTTAATGTTCTTAGCTTTCCATACTGAACGTAATGAGCTACTCGGTTTCGATTTAGACCGCGTTTTACAGAAAGGTGATGCAGTTTACACTAGTGTCAAACGAACACTGCGGCGCAAAGAACAATTTGTGGCTAATCATTTAAACTTTGATGAGCTGCCAAACAAAGTTAAGACCAATTCAGCCTGCTACAACATCCTGAAACATCCCGAGAGAGTTGGTCTTCTAAAAGATACACCTGAGCTAGGCGGGTATGAAAATCTCGAGAATACTCTGCAGTGCCTCAGAGCTGATGTGAGTGACGCGTTGCTGCTGTGTGGATGCACGTGTATCGCCGTATTCAGAGATCGCTCAGGGAGGTTTGGTTATTTTGATCCTCACTCCAGAACAGCATATGGAATGCCTGAAGAAAATGAAAGCACCGGTACGGCCGTAATGTTGACCTTCTTTCGTTTAGAAGACCTGATCGAGAGGCTTATGCTATTGTTTCAATGGTGTTTCGATTTGACAGACCAGCAACAATTTAATCTGCTGCCTGTATCGATCATTAACCAGATAACTGAAAGCAGTGTTGGTCCTGAAGTCTCCCTGAACTGCTGTGAGTTTGAACGTCATGTACAACCATCCACATCTTTTGCTGATGTCTTACAACAGTCTGTCCAAGATCCAGTTCAACAACCCTCTGTCTCTTTGGAGAACAAAGCTCTTTCAAACAATGAACAATCCATGTCTGCTGATGTCTTACAACACTGTGTCCAAGATCCGGTTCAACAACCATCTGAGACTACAGTTAATGGAGCCACATCAACTAATGATCAAGACCACTTGACTTCTCTAAATAAAATGGATATTCTAACTACCGTCACTCAGAATCAAGACCGTAGTAAAAATGTGTCATTCAGTGAACTTTCTCATGACATGCTGTCACAGGATAAATTGTCATTGTCATCTCCTAATCACCAATATTCACAATCGACAATCAAGAAGACAGAAAAACTGAACAAGAATCGAAAGCGAAAGGCTTATTATAAAAAATGGAAGAAGAAAATGGTTCAGAGGCAAGATGTTTATGACAAAAAACAGGCTGTACGTAAAGTCTATGATTCTAAAACAAGTAGTAAATCCAGGCAAAGACTTAAACAAGCCATGAAGAACAAGTATTGGAATAATATAAGTTACAGAGAAGAACACAAACAAGCAATGAAAAACAACTATAAAAATATTAATGAATACAGAGAGAGAAAAAAGGCTTATGTAATTAGCAAGTACAGAAATAATCCTCAATTCAGGGAGAAACAAAAGAATTATATATTGCAAAATTACAAGAATGATGAACAATTCAGAGAGAGACAAAAGCATTATATAATTAAAAATTACAAGAATGATGAACAATTCAGAGAGAGACAAAGGAAGTACATAATGAGAAATTATAGGAACAATGTTAAATATAAGGAACAGCATAGGCAATATCTTGTTGATAGATATTTAAAGGATCCAATTTTCAGGCAAAGCCAAAGAGACCATTATACAAACCGATGCAAAAATGATCCTAACTTCTATGAAAAAAGGAAGAACATTTTTAAACAACGTTATCACTGTGATGTACATTTTAAGACTCGTCAGAAAGAATATAATTTGTTCAAATCTAAAAACAAAATATCTGCACTCAAAATACTTCACAAAGTACACTGTGCACAAGACATACAGCGCAAATACAAAAACATGTATCTAATGCGCCAGCAGAGAGACACGTTAGAAAATACCCAGCCTGACGTAGTACAAGATCCGACTGTGTTAAGAGCCTTAAATGTTTTCAAAGACGTTATAAAACAAGGGCCAACTTATGTGTGCACATGCTGTGCCAGAGCGCTCTTCTCAAATCAAGTCAAATCATGTGATCGTGAGCGCTATCAGAAGAATCCGACAGTTGCTTCAGTTTGCTTGACTGGAAACTATGTTCACGTGTGCTCCGACCTGTGCCCTGATCAGTGTGCCCTGGATCACAGGAAAACAGAGTGGATCTGTCACTGCTGCCATAATACACTATCGAGAGGTCTGATGCCAGATATTGCTTTAGCCAATCAACTTCAGTTCGCTGCCATTCCTCCAGAACTCTGCGATTTGAATGTTCTTGAAAGACACGTTATTGCAAAGTACATTCCATTTGCTAAGATTGTTACACTACCGAAAGGCCAGCAAAGAGCTATAAAAGGCGCAGTGATTTCTGTTGCATCTGAAGTAGAAACAACAGTGAACTGTTTACCCAGACCAAGAAGTGAATCACAACTGCTAACAGTGAAACTGAAGAGACGTCTGTGTTACCAAGGTCACTATCAGTTTCAGACTTTGAACATGCAAAAGGTTTTGTCTGCTTTAAGAAAGCTAAAAAATATTCATTCAGAATATAAAGATATCTTCATTGATACAGAACTCTCTGAAGAAGAAATGTTTAATGAACATGAACAGTGTCCAAATGACATAAGTGATTCTGATGAGGAAATGGATATTGCATGCAGACAAGTTGAGAACACTGAAGAGCAGAGCAATGAGGATGAACACGATGACGCAAACGAAGACACAGAAGATGCAGAAGAGCAATCGAGAGGCCTTGCCTTGGACACATGTCTTCAACCCCCAGATCTCGGCCAGCAACTGTTGTCTTATGATGATGGAATATTTTGTATTGCCCCAGCAGAGAAAAACACTCCTGTAAACACTTTCAAAGTTCCTAAACTTGAATCTATGGCGTTTCCAGTGCAGTTTCCCGATGGCAAAAACACCTTTGATGAGCCTGGTAGAGCAAAATATGTTTCCCCCAGCAGATACTTTAACTCTAGACTATTCTCTATCGACAATCGTTGTGCGAAGGATACCAACTATATCTTCTTTGCGCAGTTTGTGACTGAAATGCACATGGCCACATCTAGTATGTCTATTCAGCTGAGGAAAGCAAAACCCATGACCCGTGATGGACGCAGAATAAACTGTTCACTGCTACAGGACAAGCATGAGTTAGAAAAGCTTGTAATAAACAAGGAAGCTACACGATTCATGCAACCATTAAGAGGAACTCCAGCATACTGGGAGAAATCTCTCCGTGATCTGTTTGCTATGCTGAGACAACTGGGCACTCCCACATTTTTCTGTACATTTAGTGCTGCTGAGATGAGATGGCCTGATGTGATTACTGCTATTAAAGCACAACAAGGTGAAACTGTGAACTTTGCTGAATTAGACTGGTCCGAGAAATGTGAAATCCTCAGAAGCAACCCTGTCACAGCCATGCGGATGTTTGAAAAACGAGTTGAAGCCTTGATGAGAGATTTGATCAATTCACCTGCTCAACCCATCGGTGAGGTAATTGACTTCTTTTACAGAGTAGAGTTTCAGCTGCGTGGCTCTCCACACATTCACTGCTTATTTTGGGTTAAAGATGCTCCAGAGTTTGAAAAAGATGAAGATCAGGATGTGTGCGATTTTGTTGATAAATATATCTCGTGCAAATTACCAGACCCAGACAGAGACCCAGAACTACATAGAATTGTAAGTGAAGTACAGATGCACAGTCGTAACCACTCAAAATCCTGTAGAAAGAACAAGAAGGACTGCAGGTTTGGATTTCCTAAACCACCCATTAACAGGACCATGATATCCCGGCCCAGGCCTCCTCCTGCAGATCAGTCTGATGAAGAGAACGAATCAGAGGAAAGAGATTATGCCAGTTTCGCAAAAGAACAGCTACAGAAGGTGTGGGATCTACTGAATGACTCAACTCAGAGCTTTGATAGCATTACACAGCTACTTCATGAAGTAAACATGACTTATGAAGAGTACGAGAAACATATTGATACTATTTCTACATCATGTTCAATATTTATGGAGAGACGACCACAGGACTGCTGGGTGAATGGCTATAATCCAATGCTGTTAAGAGCCTGGGATGCAAACATGGACATACAGTTCATTCTGAACCCCTACAGCTGTATCATGTATATTGTCTCATACATTTCAAAAGCTGAGCATGAGATGAGCGATTACCTTAAAAAAGTGATAAAAGACTCAAGCCATGATAATCTGACTGAACGTGAGTGCATGAAGCAGGTCATGAATGCCTACTCAAAGAACAGAGAAGTCAGTGCTCAGGAGGCAGTCGCTCGCACATGCAGTCTGAAATTAAAATCATCTTCAAGAGCTGTCGTATTCATTCCTACTGATGACAACGCTGTAAAGATGAGTTTACCGATGAGCTGCTTGCAGACCATGGATGATGACATAGAGAACGTGTGGATGAAAGGATTGCCAGACAAGTACAAGGCCAGACCAAACAGACCTGAATTTGAGAACATGTGCATGGCTGAATTTGCAAGTGAATACCGCATTGTTTATGCACGACAGAAAAAAGGTAAAAATGTTTTGCCACTTCAAAATAATATGGGACACATACAGAAAAGAACAAGAGGAAAACCTGCTGTCATCAGATTTGCCCGTTTCTCACAGCAGAAAAACCCAGAAAAATTCTATGGAACTTTTCTAAAGCTTTACTTGCCGTATCGCTCAGATGAGCAGCTGAAGTCCACACGATTTCCGACATATGAATCATTTTTTTCATTTGCTTCTGTAAAACTACCAGGAACTGATGAACTGCAGCGCGTGTGCAATATTGTAAATGAAAACCGTGAGAAATACGAAAAACATAACGAGGCTATTGAACAGGCAATTGAGGATTTTGAACAGAATGGTCCAGTTGAAGATGCATGGTCTACTTTGGCTCCAGCAAATGAACTGATCCGTTTGGAGTGCATATCAGAACGTGAACCCACTGATCCCAATGATGTGAACGAGCAGGACGATGTTCCTGAATACACAGCATCTACCTCTGTCAGTAACACAGCTATGCCACTCGTGGAATCTACCCAACAAAATCATGCACAGATTCGAAAAATGTACCAGAGCTTGAATCAAACACAAGCTTCCATATTTTATGCAGTGCGCGACTGGTGCAAAAGATGTGTCTCTGGTGAAAACCCACAACAATTTCTGTATTTTTTGAATGGAGGAGCAGGAGTTGGTAAATCACACGTTATCAAATCTATTCATGCAGAAGCAACCAAGATTTTGCGCAGGCTTCCATGCATACGAGAGCATACTGACATCTCCAAGCCAACCGTTCTTTTATCCTCCTTCACAGGAACTGCAGCCTTTGGAATCTCTGGGAAAACTCTCCATTGTCTCCTAAAACTCCCAAGAAGCTTAAAGCCTCCATACCAAGGCCTGGGAAACAGCTTGGATGAAATCAGGGCAGACCTTTCTAATGCACACATTTTAATTATCGACGAAATCTCAATGGTGTCAAAACAGTTGTTTGCCTATGTGAACTGGAGACTGCAACAGATTAAAGGAAACCAGAAACCTTTTGGTGGATTATCTATACTAGCTGTAGGAGATTTTTATCAGCTACCACCTGTGGGAAGAGCAAAACCACTCTGTGTGTATGAGGACCATGTGCTGGACTTCTGGACCGATCATTTTCAAATGATAACTATGACACAGATTATGAGACAGAGAGATGATCTTGCATATGCTGAGCTGCTCAACAGACTGAGAGTAAAAAAGAAGCACGAGAAGCTGACTGATGCAGACAGGTGCATGTTAGAAACTGTGGTAAGATCCTCCCCTGAAGAGTGTCCTGCTGATGCGTTACACATCTATGCCACCAATAAAGAGGTCAATAATCACAACACTGAAGCCATATCCTCCCGCTTCTCAAATATCATTAACATCGATGCACATGATTACAAAAAAGATCCCCGAACAGGAGAAATGAAAAGACAAGCGGCACCATTTAAAGGAGACAGTCGTGACCTTGTTGACACACTGCAGATTGCTATTGGTGCACGAGTGATGCTGACCAGAAATATTGATGTCGAAGACGGCTTGGTCAATGGCTCCTTTGCCAAGGTGGCATCAACAACTCAGACCCGAGACGGATTGGTTCAATTAATTGGTCTTCATTTAGACAATGTGACTGCTGGACAAAAACATCGCAACAAAGCACCTGATGGAGATGACAACATTGTCTATATTGAGAGGTCAGAGGAACCACTGAAAAGAAAAGGGACAATTCGAAGACAATTTCCCATGAAGCTTGCTTTTGCATGTACCATCCATAAAGTGCAAGGAATGACGACTGATAGCGCTGTTGTATCTCTTAAGCACATATTCGAATCAGGCATGGCATACGTTGCACTCAGCAGAACAACATCACTCCGTGGACTGCACATTACTGACTTTGATGAAAAGAAAATCTTCTGTGATCCAGAAATAAGTGCCTCCTTGGAGAACATGCCAAAAGCAGATTTTCACAGCATCCAGCCCATGCTACATGTTGCACAGGATCCGAACCTTAATTCAGCTCTTAAAATCATTCACCATAACACAGAGGGACTGGAGTGCCATATGGATGATTTAAAATGCCACCATGAGCTTCTCTTGGCTGATGTTTTGTGCCTCACTGAAACACACCTGTCAGGCTCAACTGTTCCTGCACATCTACATCTGGATGGATACACCATGTACACACGCAACAGGCATGCATCCTACACAAACTATGCACATTTGGCAAACAAGAATGGTGGTGGAGTGGCCATTTATGTGAAGAACAACTTTAAAGTTCGTCCTCTGATGTACATGCAGAATGTTACTGACTTGGAATATTTGGTTTTGAAGATAGAAGCCCCCAAACAAGCACTTCTTGCAGTAGTCTACAGACCACCAAGTTATAATTTGGGAGAGTTTTTGGCACATCTGAATGCACTCTTGACATCTCTGGAGATCATCGATTTAAGGCCTCTAATCATTTGTGGCGACTTCAATGAAGATCAGCTTTCTCATTGCAACAAACCTATTCTCAATTTGTTTGAAGATAAGGGATACACACAGCTGATCAGCACCGGCACAACAGAAAAAAACACCCTTCTAGACCCTGTCTTCATAAGCGGCGCACATGCAAACGTCAGAGCAGGAGTTCTACAGACATATTACAGCTATCATGATCCTGTGTATTGTGTTATAGAATAGATACATCAAAATATATACAAATATGCATCACACATTAAAAACTGCTGTAAGATAACATCTTTATTTTAAGAAAAAATAATGCTAATACAAATAAATGTATGCCACTAAACTTCACATTTTGTCTACTTCTTGTGTGTGTGTGTGTGTGTGTGTGTGTGAATGTGTTTTATATAGTGTGTGTGTGCGTGTGTGTGTGTGTGTGTGTGTGTGTGTTAGATAAGGAATGAATGGAGAGTGAATGTCCTTTCCAAGGATCGCCACCTTGACGTGGTGGAAAGGCTTGTGTGTTCCAGTGATCCCGAGAGTGAATCATTCTAGAGTAGAGGTTTTTTTTACTCCAGTTTGACTTGCTTAAAGGTGAGGTTCCAGACTAAGTGCGATCCAAATAGCCATTGACTAAAATAAAATATTTTTTTAAGCATTATTACTTGACTCTTTATTGATCCACTCCACATCCGCTCACTCACGCACACTCACACAGAGTTTTTCAGTTTAGAGTTTATAAGTGTATGTTCTAGTTTAAAGTAGTTTAAAGTAATTTAAAGTTGCTATGGGTGTTTCTAGTGGGTTTCTAAGGTATTTTGGATAGATAGATAGATAGATAGATAGATAGATAGATAGATAGATAGATAGATAGATAGATAGATAGCGTTACTATGGTGGTTGCTATGGTGTTGCTAGGCGGTTACTATGGTGTTCTGGGTGGTTGCTATGGTGTTGCTAGGCAGTTGCTAGGGTGTTCTTGGTGGTTGCTAGGGTGTTGCTAGGCAGTTGCTAAGGTGTTATTGGTGGTTGCTAGGGTGTTGCTAGGCAGTTGCTAAGGTGTTCTGGGTGGTTGCTAGGGTGTTGCTAGGGTGTTCTGGGTGGTGGCTATGGTGTTGCTAGGCAGTTGCTAGGGTATTCCGGATGATTGCTATGGTGTTGCTAGGCGGTTGCTAGAGTGTTCTGGGTGGTTGCTATGGTGTTGCTAGGCAGTTGCTAGGGTGTTCTTTGTGGTTGCTAGGGTGTTGCTAGGCAGTTGCTAATGTGTTATTGGTGGTTGCTAGGGTGTTGCTAGGCAGTTGCTAAGGTGTTCTGGGTGGTTGCTAGGGTGTTGCTAGGCAGTTGCTAAGGTGTTCTGGGTGGTTTCTAGGGTGTTGCTAGGCAGTTGCTAGGGTGTTATTGGTGGTTGCTAGGGTGTTGCTAGGCAGTTGCTAAGGTGTTCTGGGTGGTTGCTAGGGTGTTGCTAGGCAGTTGCTAGGGTGTTCTGTGCGGTTGCTATGGTGTTGCTAGGCGGTTGCTAGGGTGTTCTGGGTGGTTGCTAAGGTGTTGTAGGCAGTTACTAGGGTGATCTGGGTGGTTGCTAGGTAGTTTCTAGGGTGTTCTGGATGGTTGCTATGGTGTTGCTAGGCAGTTGCTAGGGTATTTGCTAGCTTACACCATACTAAGTCAATGGGGCAATTTTGGGCCGCTCCTGCCCCCCAGGGGTGCAACTTTTACCCCACTGTGAGGTATTTTCTTACAGAGCCTGTCAGCCTCTTCAAATGTGGTACATTACAAGTTTCTGAGAAATCATTGCCATTTAGTATGGCACGAGGCCTACGGCCTCGTGCCTATGGCCTACGGTTGCTAGGGTGCTGTAACTGGTTGCTATGGTGTGATGGTTAGAGTTTATAAGTTTAAATGAGTAAGTGTCCAGAGTATATAAATTTATGAGTTTAATAGTTTTATGAGAGTTTATTAGAGTATGAGTTTATGAATTTAGAGTTTATGAGTTTAGAGTTTATAAGTTTAAATGAGTCTAAGAGTGTTCAAGTTTAGAGTTTATTAATTTATTTTGAGTTTAAGAGTTTTAGATTAGATAGATAAGTGTCATAGATAGATGAGTTCATTAGTTTAAATGAGTCTCAATGGCTCATATAGTCTATAGAATGACAGTTTGATTGAGTCTGGGGCTTCAAGGTATTTAGATTTGAATTTTTCACAGTTGGTCAGTTTGAAATTCTAAAGATTCCACAATGTTAAGTCAATGGGAGTTTTTTCCGACTTTGATCGTCATTTTTAGGAAAACCGTAAGTCCGATCAGTTAGAAAAGATATAGCACACCGAGTCAGAACAGTTTGAGTGTCCGTGCCGAGTTTGGAGTATGTGGAGTTAAAACTCTAGGAGGAGATAGAGTTGCAAATTTTTGAGTAAGAAGAATAATAATAACTAGATTAAAAAGTTCGTCGAGACAAACTTTAAGTTGGCTTGTGAAAGTTTGTTACAGAAAGTTTGAAGTAGTTTGAAGATTAAATTAGTCTAAAGTTTAAATTAAATAAAGTTTAACTTAGTTTAAAGTAGTTTCAAGTTTAAAGTAGTTTAAAGTAATTTAGATAGATAGATAGATAGATAGATAGATAGATAGATAGATAGATAGATAGATAGATAGATAGATAGATAGATAGATAGATAGATAGATAGATTATTAGAAAGAAAGAAAGAAAGAAAGAAAGAAAGAAAGGATTAGTTAGAAAGAAATAAAGAAAGAAAGAAAGAAAGAAAGAAAGAAAGAAAGAAAGAAAGAAAGAAAGAAAGAAAGAAAGAAAGGATTACTGAGAGAGAAAGAAAGAAAGGATTAGTTAGAAATAAGGAAAAAAGAGAGAAAGAAAGAAAGAAAGAAAGAAAGAAAGAAAGAAAGAAAGAAAGAAAGAAAGAAAGAAAGAAAGAAAGATGGATTTGAAAGAAAGCAAGAAAGAAAGAAAGAAAGAAAGAAAGAAAGAAAGAAAGAAAGAAAGAAAGAAAGAAAGAAAGAAAGATTGATTAGGTAGAAAGAAAGAAAGAAAGAAAGAAAGAAAGAAAGAAAGAAAGAAAGAAAGAAAGAAAGATGGATTAGGCAGAAAGAAAGAAAGAAAGAAAGAAAGAAAGAAAGAAAGAAAGAAAGAAAGAAAGATTGAAAAAGAAAGAAAGAAAGAAAGATGGATTTGAAAGAAAGAAAGAAAGAAAGAAAGGATTAGTGAGAGAGAAAGAAAGATTAGGTAGAAAGAAAGAAAGAAAGAAAGAAAGAAAGAAAGAAAGAAAGAAAGAAAGAAAGAAAGATGGATTAGGTAGAAAGAAAGAAAGAAAGAAAGAAAGAAAGAAAGAAAGAAAGAAAGAAAGAAAGAAGGAAAGAAAGAAAGATGATAGATAGATAGATAGATAGATAGATAGATAGATAGATAGATAGATAGATAGATAGATAGATAGATAGATAGATAGATAGATGAAAGAAAGAAAGAAAGAAAGAAAGAAAGAAAGAAAGAAAGAAAGAAAGAGAGATGGATTAGGTAGAAAGAAAGAAAGAAAGAAAGAAAGAAAGAAAGAAAGAAAGAAAGAAAGAAAGAAAGAAAGAAAGATATATATATATATATAGTTAGAAAGAAAGAAAGAAAGATAGATTAATTAAAAAGAGAGATAGTATAGCTAGAAAGATAGATAGATTATTTAGAAAGAAAGAAAGAAAGAAAGAAAGAAAGAAAGAAAGAAAGAAAGAGTATTTAAAAAGAAAGATAGATTAGATAGATAGGGTGCTGTAACTGGTTGCTATGGTGACTGTGTGAAAGTGACAGTTGGGATTTGAATTTTTGAAAATTCCCCAGCTTTCCTATGTAGACAGAGGCCAAAATCGCTGATACTAGGCCTCGAACAAACCATCCTAGAGACAAAACTATAGGTTGAATTGGCGAAATGACCTGACCGTGAGCGAGACAAGGCCTTTGTGAACGATGTGATGTATTTTTTGTGTGGATAGAGTTGAAAAAAGGGACCACTTTGGCAAGTTAAAAAAGTGGTTCGTAATGCTCTGATCACAAAAGTTTGACCTGAATTTATAATTGCTGCCAATGGAGGAATTTCTGTCACTCTTGTCCTTTGGAAGGACACAGAGAAAAAACTATAAGTCCCAGGGATTTAATAAACACACGAGAGGAACCACAACAAAAATACCTACGTTTTAAGTATAATTTTATGCCAGAGGAGTGAAAATTGTGGCCAGGCCAGCGATTTAAAAATTATTTTTTAGCATTAGTTTTCAAGCTGTCTCACTCTAGCTTATGACATCACGTGCTCTAGCTCTGAACAGTCTCTCTCATTGACTCCCATTATAATTTCAGAAACGGCTTGAAAAACATCGTGAGACTAAAGTAGAGATTGTGAAAAAAGTATAATAGATATAAAAAAAGTTGAATACAACTTTAATAGCTTACAAATTTCTCAACATTTTAAAGTTTTAATGGCTCAAATAGCTGTCAAAATAGGGCTGTCAGGCCCTTTTGTGTCAATGTGAAAGTGACTTGAATTTTGAACATTCCACAATGTTAAGTCAATGGGAGTTTTTTCCGACTTTGATCGTCATTTTTGGGAGAACCGTAAGTCCGATCAGTCTGAAAAGATATAGCAACTCGAGTCAGAACAGTTTGAGTGTCCGTGCCGAGTTTGGAGTATGTGGAGTTAAAGCTCTAGGAGGAGTTAGAGTTGGAAATTTTAGTCTCAGAAAAAGAATAATAATAATAATAATAATAAGTTTAAATAGGATTTCAGTAAGTTGGCTCTCACAAGCCAACTTAATAATAAGTTTAAATAGGATTTCAGTAAGTTGGCTCTCACAAGCCAACTTAATAATAAGTTTAAATAGGATTTCAGTAAGTTGGCTCTCACAAGCCAACTTAATAATAAGTTTAAATAGGATTTCAGTAAGTTGGCTCTCACAAGCCAACTTAATGATTTTTCTGGACATTTCAGATTAGGTCTAGTAGGACTATTTAGCGAGTCACAGTAAGCTTTAAAATCATCAGCTACTGGATGTAACCAGTTCCAATTTAGATCTCCAATGACTACAATCTCATTGAAATTCAGATCTGATAAAAGCTGCATTAAAGAAGGCAGAGCATCCTTGACAGCTGAGGGTGTCCTATAGCAGCCAACTACTGTAATGTGAAGTGTCCTAGAGACCTCAAGATCAAGAGCTAAGAATTCAAATTGCTTACTCACTGATTTAGATACAAGCACATTTACACTAAACTTAATTTTGATATATACTGCGACACCCCCACCCCTTCTGGGACGATCAGTCCTATATACAGTATAACCATCAATGCCGATATCCTCATTCAGAACAGATTTGTTTAGCCAAGTCTCTGATATAACAATTACATCAGCATCAGTTGAGAGTGCCCAAATACGAATCATATCCATCTTTGCGAGCATGCTGCGTACGTTCAAGTGAATAAAACCAAGACCAGCCCTAGATTTGAAATCATCAGGGGTATTAAAACTTATAACAGAGTCTGGGCCTGGATTGGGTTGCACATTTCCTGAAATCAACAGCAACAATTAAACACCTCAACTTAATAGGTTTAAGAGATTGATTAGAGGATTCTTTCTTAGAATGTAATTCTAGTACAAAGCTGCGAAGATAGCTTTCAGAAATAATAAAATTATCTTGTAAGGCCATCACACTGAAAAGACAGGCCAGGTCCATAGTGTCAGAGAAGAACAGAGGCAAGGGTGGTGATCTAGTGTCCGACGCACAAACTAATGTGCATGTCCCCCAACGTATTGTGGCGGTATTTAAAAGACCTGCACGGGAGTAGTTGGTCCTGTGAAGGCTTCCACACATTCCGCTCAAGTTTAACAAACACAATACAAAAAGGGCAGCGCCATTTCACGTTCCGTTTCTAGTCGATGCCTTAGTGATCCAGTCCAGGTTTTTCCAACCTCCTGAGACAGATGATGTTGCGTCACGTCATATGTAAACAGGAAGTAAACCCAGTGAAACAGTGCTGTGAAGAAAGTGATTCAAAATCAGAACCAGCCGGGGTTTAAAACAATAGGCATACAGTTTCAAGCACAAGTCCTAGATGCAAGAAAAATCACTTCCCTTTGTTGTGAGACGTTTAGACTCATAAGACTCAAACGGCGTATCTGCGATCTGGCTTCGATGACAGGATACAAGTTCCTCACCGACAGGGCGATCCAAGTCATCCAACACAGCAGAGGGTAGGTTTCAATTCAGTTGGATCCAAGTTCAATGTATGATGTACTGGTTCCTTTATACACCATTGATTATGAGTAAGTGATGATTATAGAGGATGCCCAGTGTATGTTAGTCCGAGCCGAGCACAGATGATTGTAAACCACATGCGATGTTCGTCTGTCAGATTTAACTATCGAACAACAGTGTCTGTCGAACTATTGAGACAGTGACCTAGCTTACTCAAAGCAAGACCAATAACTAGAGACAGCACTATAGAGAGACAATGACATTGTTAACAAAATCACACAGACAGAGCTGAAGACGAGTGGGGACATGCTGCCATCTTGGATATCTATCTATTCTGAATCCTGAATGAATCATCATGAAGAGACTGTAGTACTTGGGCCCGGTATCTTTCTGGTAAAACTAGCTGCTGTCTCTCTCTGCCGCTGGTACTGGACGTAATTCGGTACAAGAGATTGTGGCTGTAAAGACTCTGTTTAGGTCTGATCGAGGGGGAATTTGCATATCATAATTAATAATTGATAATTAATAATTATTCATACAGATTTGGATCAGACCAGTCTTACATGTTAATAAATCCCTCTAGTGAGGGGAGGCTTATTAATTTTACCCATATGCATACATGTGCATCCCCGCAATTAACCACAAATTAATTGTTATTAATTGCAAGAACCACGTTTTACAAGACAGGCAAAACCAATTAGCTCAATTAAGTTATAGAGCTTGTGAAAACAAATTCTGTGGCAACAAGAATTAAGCTTTCCTGCTCTATAAACAAATACCTTGTCAGGTATTTTTAGTTACAGCTAGTAGCGTTTTGATCGATACTTCAGGGACTTATATTATGAGCAGACAGTAAATCAGTCAAATCAATCAGAAATGAGCATAATTGCATTTAATATATAGCATTCAATAAGGCAACTACATAAGCATTTACTACGTTACAATGATACATGTATTTACAAACATTAAAACACAAACTAAGACGACGCGGGGCGTTTAGACAATGGGTACCGTATAACTGAGTTGGAGAGAGAGAGAGAGAGAGAGAGAGAGTTGGAGAGAAAGGGAGAGTCACATTCACCAAAACAGTCAGTTAACCTTTCTGGACACCACGGAAACACTTTCTTGATACTTCTTAGAAGCTCTAAAATAAGGTATACTTGCAGAGCATATTTGGTCTGTGTGAGTCGCGGGCTCGTTGCTCGGCCCGTTCGAGCCGCGTGATGACTGGAGGTGCTGTCCAGCGTGCGTGCGTCACGTGAACGGCGGCCGAGGCGCTTTTGCACGGCCCGTCCCGGCGCGTGCATGTTTGGTTGCGTGGCCGTGACTCCTTTGTTCCGTGGAGAGTCACGTGGCGTTCGTTGGCATTCAGCGCGAGTGTTTGAAAGGCTTAAAGTCTTTGAGGTGACGTTACCCGAGAAAGTAGTTTGGCAAAGTCCACTTCCTTTCCTGGGAGACGAACTTGGTAGTCCACTTGAGGAAAAGACGCAACTTTTAGACGAACAAAGGAAAAGATCCATGGTCGGATCAGATCTCCGTGAGGAGATCCCGAGCATTACATGTTTCTCTGAGGAGGTCAGGATGTAAGAGAAAAGGCGGAGCTGGCGTGCTACCTTTATCCCCTTGGAGAAATCCATCCCCTTCCTGTTGTCTGGAGCCAATAGGAGGAACGGACGTTGCACGCGGGAACTCTTGATTTATGATCCTTTGTTCCAGAGCGCGCGCTCCTCATGGAAGGAGGGTGTGTTCCGTGAGGGTTTTATAGTAAAACAATTTGATCTTCATTGGCAGTAAAACATATTAAAAATACACTTTACTTCACATCTCTATGCATATTCGGGTGTTTCATTCAATAAGCATTCTGGAGATATCAAGGAACATTATGTTACATCAAAGGGATATACACTTATGTTTATGCTGCATGAGGAAGGTATTTCTAATTTCTATTTATGCCACGACCAAACAAAGGTATTTCAATGTGACATGAAAAAAAATACACATACATAAAAACCATTGAAAGCATTTTGTTAAATGTCTTTAAACACCAAAAGTCCTTCTCTTTGTTCAGAGACATTCAGCGCATTCCGATGTGTTGAAGAAGTCTCCCTCATATGTGGGGGGGGGGGGGGGGGGGTGGGGGGGGAAGGGCTTGTGTGTGTGTGTGTGTGTTACAGAAACCCCCGTGGGGGGGGGGGGGGGGGGGGTGAGTTGTCCGGCCAAAAGTCCTTACATGGCGAATGTTCAACTTTAAACCCTGTTGCCGTAAGAGAGTCTCCAGGACGTTAGAACTTTTTGTAGGAGTGAGAACACGCCCGGTCTCCACTGCCTGCTTCCGATGATGGGGTCTTGCTCTTGGGATAGTTTCAATTCAGAGTTGGACAACTGCTCCTTGTGTCCCATTTCCAACTGTATTGGACAAGCATATACAGAGGGAATGACTTCTGGAGTAGCACCCAACTGATCCACGAGCCTATTGTATGATTCATCGGAGGGGTGAGTATCAGCCAACTGACAGATGGCCCTTACTCCTGACCTTGGTAAGTCCACCCATTCTTGCGACAGTTCAGTTTGGGAGAGATAGTGTGACAGTACATCCGCATCGATGTTGTGACGCCCTGGTTTGTACTGGAGGCTAAAATCATATGTGGCTAAGGCTGCCAGCCACCGATGTCCAGTAGCACTAAGCGTAGCACTAAGCTTAGCGGTGGTCAGGATGTAGGTCAGGGGGTTGTTATCCGTCCTAACTGTGAACCTTGCTCCGTACAGGTAATCGTGGAATTTATCCACAACAGCCCACTTGAGTGCTAGGAATTCCAACTGGTGAATGGGATAGTTGCGTTCAGCTGCACTCAGTTTACGGCTGGCATAAGCAACCGGTCTCAGTCCATCTGGGTGTTCCTGATTTAACACTGCACCTCAACCACTCAGGCTTGCATCAACATGTAGGACATTTGGCTTAACAGAATCTGCATAGGCCAGAACTGGAGCATGTGTAAGACAATAGATGATATTATGAAAGGCCTCTGTGCACCTGGTGTCCCAGCGCTCACCAAATTGCTCTGACTCATGGTAGTAGTTTCCTTTCTGTACGGCTTTGTGTTGACCTTTAACAGGGAGATAACCTTTGGTTAAGTCAGTCAGGGGTCTCACGATGGCAGAGTAGTTCTTGATAAAACGGCGATAGAAGCCACAAAATCCTAGAAAGGACCTCAGGGACCTCAAATCATGCGGCATCTTCCATTGAGACACAGCATTCACCTTCTCAGGATCAGGAGCTATCCCCTCAGCCAAAACAATATGTCCCACGTACTTGACTCAGCAGCCTTTCCTCATGCTCTTCTAATGTACGACCGAAGACAATAAGGTCGTCCAGATACACAATGACCTGGAGAAGATGCATATCTCCAACAGCTCTCTCCATAAGCCGCTGAAATGTTGCGGGAGCCCCTGTGATCCCCTGTGGCATACGTTCAAACTGATAAAAACCCAGAGGACAGATGAATGCTGTTTTTTCCTTGTCCTCATCAGCCATCTCAATCTGATAATAGCCACTACGCAAGTCTAAAACGGAGAACCATTTACTTCCTGACAGACAGTCCAAAGCATCATCTATCCTGGGAGTGGTGTATTGGTCAGGAGTTGTTCTAGAATTCAAAGTATGGTAGTCAATGCACATATGGATGGTTCCATTTTTATTTCGTGCAATAACTATTGGTGAGGCATAAGGACTTCGGGATTCAGTTATGATGCCCTCAGCTAACAGGTCTTTAAGGTGGCGCCTCACATCGTCAATGTCTGCAGGTGTGACACGCCTGGATCGTTCCCTAAATGGTCTGCTGTCACTGAGTCTGATATTGTGTTTCACACCTTTGGCTCGGCCCACATCCCACTCCTCAAGGGAAAACACGTTTCCGTGTTCAGCTAACTTTTCTCTAAGCCTTTTCTCCCAACCAGCAGGAATAGGATAGTCGCCAAACTTGAACACACTGGGATCTATCCTTTTGGGATCTATCGGAGCGTCAAGCCTAACTGTGACTGTGTCAGTGGCAAAGACTTTAGCAATTACCGTGCCAGTTGGGATGCTGATGTCTTTAGAGGTCTCATTGCAGACCAGGACTCTGAAGTGGTTCACATTAATGGCAGAAGAAGACATGACCATTGGAGGGATAAACAGTCCAGCTGGAAGTTGACTGTCCATCGGTGTTTCCACAAGAAAAATGTCTTTTCTCAGTGGCTTCTCACACTCCACTTCACACCCAGCATAGGTTTCACTTCTTGAAGGGATAGTAAGGGCTCCTGGTCCTTTCCACTTGACCTGTCCATCATCGGACTCTGGGACTTCCTCTCTTCCCTGCACCGGCAGTAAACATGGTTCAAGGAGCGATGACTGAATTCTCAGGGAGTGTGCTTGGTTGGATGCACCAGAGTTCTGACTGAGCATGGTTAGCCGTTGAAAGAAGCTTGCGTTGGTGCCGATTATTACGGGAACTTGCTTGGGTCCTTGAGGTTCAGGGCACACCAAAGCAAGAATGGAAACTGGCTCTTTAACCCCAGTGAGGGAAACAGGAAGCAACACATCCACTATGATGTATCCCCTGTATGGATAACTAGAAGAGCTCAGACCCCAAATGGACAATCCAGTGAGTGGATGGATCGGTAACTGTGGTAAGTGCTTGGAATACCACTGGTCAAATACAATGGTGACCTGGGACCCACTATCTAGTAAAGCTTGACAAGGATATCCATTCAGCTCCACAGGGATGGTTGTGGCAGGACCCACTAACCCTCTAGGAAGTTGGCTTACCCCATAGACCACAGTTTGACTCTTTTTAGAGAAACAGTCTAGGCTGTTGGAAGTGGCACTGTTTCCAGTCCCAGGGTTCTGTTCAGACTTAGCTTTTCGGAGAGCACGTAACAACTTCTGTATTACTACAATGCCAGAAAAGATACATAGCTGTCGATATGCATTAGTTTCCCCTACTGGGTTTGTGGCCTTCTCCAGAAGTTCACCCACTGCACGTATGATGGACTCAGGGGTGCTGGAACTTTGTGGAGAGAACAAGGCCTGTAAGTCAGTCATAGATTTTCCTTTATCTGTTGAGAACTTTGACAATTTCTTGGAAAACTCAGAGGTTGGAACATCACCAGGTGTCACTACCACTTTCCACGACTCTTCTCCATCAGGCCGCAGTAGTTCAGCTGGAATGCGGGCAGGATCGATGACTTCACGACACTCACATAGTCCCACTAGGGTATCAGGACTGGGCCCCACTTTTGAGTCTCGAACTCGCACTCTTCCAAAAAATTTCACAGTTTGAACAGTATCTTCAATAACTGCTACTTCGGTAGTTGCAGGTACGCCGATCAACAGTATAGCATGAGCCTCCTCAATCTCTACCTCCTTACACCATTTGGACAATTCAGCGAGCAGGAGTGGGCTACTTCCAAAGGCCATGCTGAAACTTCAGTCAGATAATTATCGGTCAACTTATTTAAGCTTAAAATATAGCTCAGCTCTTGTTTTCAGGGTCTCTTTTGTCTTCATCAGGGTAACAGGAAGTACGTATCCCGGACGAGCCCCCAACTTATGTAGCGCCCCTTACCCTTGACCATTAATAGGGCGGAGCACCCAGGTTCTGAAAGTGTCTCTCGACTTTATAATAATGTCCCTCCTATTACCCTAGTTGACTACTGTACTCAGCTTAAATATGTTTATATTTTTTAGGAATTTGCTAATATTTAAATGCAGTGGCGGGCCGTGCATTTCACACTTAGGCCTTCTGTCCTACCTGAATTAATAACTTTCAATAGTGTATCAGCGCAAAGACTCTCTATAATTGTTGTTTTTATTTTGGATTAATGCGGTGAGTTCGGGAAAGGCCGCGAGAAACGAGCGCGTGAGTTCGGTTGGTGCATTTGTACAGTAGTTCTTGCGTTCCGAATCAGATTATAAATTCAGAAACGGAGCCTCCCTTATCTTGTCGTTCAAGGGTTAATGTACAATAGTCCCTTTTCAGACGTTACAATAGTATGCATGTTTGAAAAAAAATAAATAAATAAGTTTCGATCGTAAATTTATAAGAGAAATTAAGAAGAAAATCATATTCACCACGGGGGGAAAGCATATTACTCACCAAGATTATTTTTACACAAAATCCATCCTTATTTCTTTCCTCAAGAAGACTGCAGGTTCTATCTGCGTTTCAGTTCCAACAATGTCGTGTCTGTCTCGTCATATTTCTAGCAGTTTTAATTCACTTTATGGCTGAGAGTGCCTGCTCGACAGAAGCACACACAGTCACCGCAAAACATGACGATGTTTACAGCTGCCCCATGCTCTCGCACAGCGTTTTGAACAAAATCAACGCGATCAGCGGGACTTTTGCCTTCAGAACCATTCGTGGTATAACTTAACATTAGTCAGTTCTGTTTTTACCCGGAGAGATCGAATAGAGTTCCGTATCTGCGTTTAGCTCGGGCTGAATAAGGGATTTTTTTCTGCTGAGGGTCGAGGAGGGAAAGAAACATTAATTTGTGGGTTGAAAAACTATTACATCTACAGGAATATTTAGATTAAGCAGTTCGCTACAGATGCAGATACTAGTAATAGTACGCAGCTATGGCTCTGATAGTAACGTTACGCGCTCTGAGCATCCAATCAAAGAACGAGAAAATACAGACGTTATCAAATGCCAGCTAGATGGCCCCGCTCCAGTCAAAGCGAAATCTGATTGGCTGATTAAATCTGACGGATTATCTGATTGGTTAAAGCAACGGCATTCATTTTAAGTTACAGACGCCCGCTCTGTCGATTCTGAAGGCCTCCAGGCAGATTTATTTACCCGGCAACGCATGATGGCTGAAATATGATTGGATACAAGCTCTAACATAAAAACACACTACTGGAAGCAGCGCAACCAAGAGAAAATGTATGATATTAAAATAACGAACTATTGGGAATAATTTAATACTCATTCTTGGAAAAAATATATTAAAGTGCAAGTCAGTGATTCTGATAATGTTTAGGCCAGCAGAGAAGGCCTTGCTGGCCCTGACGGCCCACCACTGTTTAAATGGCAATTAACCCAACAGAGAAACCCTAAATCAATACAAGATGTAAGGTTAAAGAAGTTAACAATAGGGTTTATTAAACAGAAAGGGGAAAATGAACAAATAAATGACTAGAGTATTAATAAACCCTGGAGTGAATTATCAAAGGACAGAAATGTATATCACAGGTGATAATACCTCTCACAAATACCTTGAGTACCTCACAAAGTCTCAGTAAATATGTCTAATGAAATGAAATTAATTTCACCCTAAAATATATTCAATTACCCCTAAAAAAACAGCAAAGCAGATAAATGTGATAGGGTAAGATCAGTATCACATTAAGATCAGTTGTCTCCATTGTGTCAGCGGGGACAAGAGTGCGGCCTGGTCCAGACCCCCGGAGCTTTAACTCAGTCACAATCCGTCTTTGAAGTTCACTGACTCCGACCACTAGTATTTGCAGACAAACGGCACGGCAGTTAGCCGTCTGTTTTCTCAATCTCAGTCTCAATAATCAACGAAGCTTTTTGCTGCGCTGGGAAACAGGCTCAGCTAACCCTTAACTCTTAAGTTTAAACTCTAGTGTCTAGTATAACACAAGCAAAAGAAATCAAATCTTAACCGAGTCAAACTTGATGTCAAAACTCTACCCGGTTCTTCTTTTTTCTTCAAAAACTCCCCCCCCCCTCTCTCTCTCTCTCTCTCCAATCAGACGTTTCTCCCATTTCACAGAGGCGGGGATAAGTCCAAAAATAACCAATCACCAATAAAAGAACAAACATGCTGGGTAAAGACACGTTTTAGCATCTACTACATCCCAATCAAACTTTATCGTTTAACATAACTCTTAAAGGAGCAGTACCTATCAAATGAACACATCTGAATCATAAAACTTATTAATACCTATTTAATCAGTAAATGACGGTTAAGGTACTTAATGATAGCCCTCACTGGGTTACACTAATATCCCAAAATGGCTCTTTGATTTACTGTGTTTATATCTTATACTACAATAAAATTAAATTTTTGTGCAGGTGAGGTTGTTGGCACATATCTGGAAGGAGACTACCTGATTCTTCACCTATGCTATGGCCTCAGCTTTAAATGTAAAGTATGACTGTACATTTTTGCACATTGATTGTAAATACTGTCTGTATGCAAAGAATAAATCGTATGATTTTGATAATATTTGTAATGTATTGTCTATTGTGGGTGTATTATTATTACTTAGAAGGAAGTTAATGTGCTCTCTATAATAAGGCAGTTTTCCAGTGTAGATCTAAAAAACTTCTTTTGCTTTCCCCATGAAAAGAGACACCAGTGATTTTGCCAAGAGATCTCTCGAATTTATTTATAATATTTATAAGACATAGGAGGAAGGAGACAAAGAGGTCTTCATTCTGCATCGTTATCATCTCTTCCTACTTTTTCGAACAAAGGGGCTCAGTCTTATACCACTGACCAAGAAAAAAACTGCATCACCATAGTAATACATACATTACCACAAGAACATCTGTTTTGCATCAACCTGGAATGCATTTCCAATCCTGATGGAAACTATACACTGCATAAACTTTCAGTCTCACTCCAACATACGTTCTCTCATACAGTCTAACTTTAACACAAAGTCTCCTAAAGTCTCTCTCTCTCCTACATCTTCAAAACATTATAATCACAAAAAGCAATGATTATAATTGATAAAACACATGCATAATACTAGTGATTATGATTATTAATAAAAACAATAAGAAATACTAAAAACAACATTAAATTAAGAGATTTTGAATCTTCAGTCCCTCCTCTGGAACTACGACAGTCTGTTCCACACCATCATCCCCAGGTGGCCAGCCTATTGAAGTGATAGTGATGAGGAGAAAAAGTAAACCAGACATAGACATAGAAGACAAAAGAATGGAAAAAGAAAAGAAAAGAAAACAAATAACAAACAAAAACCCAACCCATGTTATGTCCCCGCATACTATGTGTCATTTAACATCTATGTGTAAGCATTTAAAAATGAACCCCAATAATCTAAGAAAAGAAAAAAACTAAAAAAGTCTTCTGCCCGTGCCTGGACTCATTAATTAATTAACTCGTTAACTAATTAAGTCCTCCAGTTCCGTGCTTGAAAATAACAAACAAAAATAAACGTTGATGTTAAAGGGTCCTATCCCTTGGGGTTGTAAATCAGTAAGCGGGTGTTCATTGTTTGTGAGGTTGTGTTTTGTATGTAGTGTAGTATATGAAAAATCTCCTATTTCACTCTGTATTTCCCATTTCAGTTTTATCCATGTCTCATATCAAGAATAACTTACAACCATCTCTAATTAATGTCAATGAACTTGATTCCTAAAAATGAAACAGAAAAACAATTAATAATCACTTTTCATCAAAAAGTTGATTGATAAACAGTACTCAATCTTAGACCATAACAAAACTGCCTAACTCAGGAATGTATGGAATGTCCATTGTGGTGTGTTTTCATCCCATTGCTGTTGAGATTCTCACACTTCATATTATTATCCTTGATTGCTTTGTCCAGCATTGTGAAATGCATCATAATTTCTCTTGAAACAAAGTAGAGAGTCCTCCTGTTTCTGCAGGTGGCATAACATCAGGAAGTAGAACCATTGCTGTTCCAGTAATCAGTTACACATAATTCCCTCAATAAGCTGACGAACTTGTGCTTCAGTCCACGTCCTCCCTTGAGAAGTTTCATCATGGTTCTTCACAATGACTTGTTTAAAAGATGGACCTTGACCTTCTGCTCCACCACCTTTAGCCCAGCAGTCTTTTCTTAAATGTCCATGCTTTCCACAGTTGCTGCAAATGTTCAACCACCTCTCTATGTCCATGTTATATTGAACTGTCGCCACTCCTCTTTGGTTTGGCTTGTTTCCTTCTTCCAGGTTCGATCTCATCGCCATCTCTAGACGTCCAGCCCATTGCATAATTTGGTCAAATGTCTCACCTGGATTGACTCCAAGTGATAAAGCTTGTTGGTATTTAGAGCTAAATCCATTCAAAAGTGTGTCAGTGAATTGTACATCGTCTCTGTCAGGTTGTTTCTTAGCACAGAGAGCCCATCTCTCATAAGCGTTCCACTTACGCAGAGCATATTCATCTGGGGATTCATCATCCTTTTGCTTAATCAATGTCACTGATGTGAATGGAATTTTACCACTTCCCAAGATTTCTTGGATTTCTTTTCGAAATACATCTAATGTTTGCCAAAGACCCAGGTGTCTTCCCTGGCCATCAACCCCAACGTCTACCCATTGGGCTGTTGTTATCACTGCTGGCAAGCGTTCCCATCGATCTCTTGGGATTTTAGCTTTCACAATGGTGTGAATGTCTCTTAGTGTCATTTGATGTGCTTCAACCAGAGAGTCTAATTCTCGCCAAAACTCTGTGTTTGGATCTTGTCTCTTCAGAGGAGGCAAGGCTGTGAGAATGGCTTGTCGTTCTCCAGGAGTGAACGGTCTTTCTTCGGTCATCATCTCAGGTTGTGACTCTCTTTTAATTGCAGACGAAGAAAATTCAGGACTGGTTTTGTCGATTGTGATCATGTCGTCATCCTTTGTCTCGTCACTCCAGTCAGATCCATAATTATCAGCCGGTGTAGATCTCATCATGTCTCTGCTTGGCTGGGCTGATTTAGACCTCGTTATTATTGGAGCTGCTTGTGCAGATGCAATAAACATTTTGTCAACTGGACCTCCATTTGATCTTGAAGCTTGAGGCTGCGTCAGAGGTTTAGATGAACTTGTGTATTGTTCAGGCAAAGGTGGATAAATTGGTTTGTAAGGTGGAGGCGTTACTGTTGTTGCGGATTTCACTGGTGCTTGTGAATATTTCCTTTCAGCTTCAGTTATTATATTTGTCCAATCTGGATCAAATAAATCATCACTGGTTGTGTTTTCCTTCTCTGGACATGTGATGGACATGATTTTGTTTAACTTGTGGTATGCTTCAACTTGAGGCCGCATGACTTCGAAAAGCGGAACTGGGCCTCCATTTAAATCACAACAAATTCCACCTTGTTTCACAATCCAATTAGCTGCTAAAATTGGAAATGCTTTTGATTTTATCTGGTCTTTTTGGGACTCGAACCAGCTTAACTGATCATTCATAGATGCATTAATGTCTAGTCCTTTTTTCAAAAGTTTAGTTAGTTTCTTGTTCTTCTTTTCAAGATACCATTCAGATATCGAACTGCTGGTGCATACACTTGCTGCCATTTTCAAAGTGTTCAAAGTCTCCACTCAGAACAGCAGGGATGTATGTGTGCCTATATGTGTGTGTGAGTTATACGGGAGGGGCTATGTATGTATGTGCGTCTATGTTCAGAAACTGCAGCCTATGTGATGCGTCTGTGTGTGCTCAGAGCTGCAGCTGTCTGTGTATGTGTATGTGTGTGCGCTCAGCGCTGCAAGCTGTGTGTGTGTGTGTGTATAGGTATATGTGTGTGGGACTCCCTGCCTCTCTCCCTCTCGGATGTGTGTGTGTGTGTGTGAAGGTACAGGGCAATTCTGAAGGGAGGGGCTGCTTCGCTCTCTTTCTCTGTCCCTCACTCACAGAACAAAAGAAAAATGTAAAGAAAAGTTAACTCTAATACTTTTCAGTAATTTAGTTTACTTTTAAACTCAAAACTGTTTTTTTTTTCCCCTCTTTCTAAATAATTTGGATTTTATCTCAGACTAATTTCGTTGGTATTTATTTTTCCTTTAAAGTTAACTCGGATCAGTCTCCTCAAATATTTGAACAGCTTTACGGTCAGGTTCAGAATGCCCACGATCCTAGCTAGTTACAAGGGCGCCTTTTATACTTGTATAACTCTAGCGTGTTATAATGTTTTAGGGATTACTCTGCCATCATTTTAAAACAGTCCCGCCACATTTAACCGCTTTGGCCAATCAAGTATCGCTCGTATCAAACTTTCATCGTCTCCTGCTGAGAACGAATCTTCGGTGTGCTGGATGTTTTAGGGATTACTCTGTCTTCTTTAAACAGTCCCGCCACTATCCAACCACGTCGCAGTTCTGATCAAGCAAATTTTACTAGCTTAACCGTTTTACGGCTAATTCCAAA
This sequence comes from Cyprinella venusta, assembly GCA_038021265.1. Classification (NCBI taxonomy): domain Eukaryota; kingdom Metazoa; phylum Chordata; class Actinopteri; order Cypriniformes; family Leuciscidae; genus Cyprinella; species Cyprinella venusta. The sequence goes on from CM075868.1 coordinate 14,944,672, forward strand.
TTTCTGACTAGATGGCCTTTTTTCTAAAAAAGATCCATCTCTATCCCAGCATTTCAAATATTATTTGAGGTTTACTTTTCAGAGAACTTAAATAAGCCAAATCCAATTAGAATGACTTAATTTTATTAATTTTGATATTTATATTTTACTATGTCTTATACTCATTGGCAAAACAACTGGTACCTGAAATCACACAGTTCTTTTCAGCAGTTTCAGTCACTGTCTCTAATCATCAGGCAGACTTAGAACTTTTATAAAGCAAAAAGTCTTACCTGTAATGATTGAGACGAATGCCTGGACATGCAATCCTGTTCTCGTGACGCCAAATTGTAGATCTAAAAAACTTCTTTTGCTTTCCCCATGAAAAGAGACACCAGTGATTTTGCCAAGAGATCTCTCGAATTTATTTATAATATTTATAAGACATAGGAGGAAGGAGACAAAGAGGTCTTCATTCTGCATCGTTATCATCTCTTCCTACTTTTTCGAACAAAGGGGCTCAGTCTTATACCACTGACCAAGAAAAAAACTGCATCACCATAGTAATACATACATTACCACAAGAACATCTGTTTTGCATCAACCTGGAATGCATTTCCAATCCTGATGGAAACTATACACTGCATAAACTTTCAGTCTCACTCCAACATACGTTCTCTCATACAGTCTAACTTTAACACAAAGTCTCCTAAAGTCTCTCTCTCTCCTACATCTTCAAAACATTATAATCACAAAAAGCAATGATTATAATTGATAAAACACATGCATAATACTAGTGATTATGATTATTAATAAAAACAATAAGAAATACTAAAAACAACATTAAATTAAGAGATTTTGAATCTTCACCAGTTTTGCTCTGTTTCAAGTCTTTAACCATACTTTAAAGATTACCAATTTCAATCACTTTTGTGATTTTTTTCCCTTTCAATCCCAGTCCCAGGGGACACCTCATTTTATGTGAGAACTTTACAATTTGCATCTTTTTTTTTACACAATTTACATTGAAAACAAACATACTTTTTTCTAAATCATACAGTTACAAATATAGAGCCTATAATGTCTGTCATTGCTCAAGAAAAAGCTAAAGTACAGCCAGCTAATTTCATAGTATCTAAGTCATTATTACACTGTTAAGTGAACATTTGAACAGCACTCTTGTTATTACACAATTTAAAATATGCGCAGACCAGGTGTAGCCAACCCTGGTCCTCGAGAGCCACTGGCCTGCTTGTTTTCCAACTATTCCTGCCCTTCCAGCTTCTGAAAACACACCTGATCCGTTAATAGTCAGCGCTCAGCAGTAGGACAGGGACAGTTTGGAAATAGCAGGAGTGAGGCTCTCGAGGATCAGGGCTGGCTACCTTAGATTTAGTCATTATGAATGATCATTATATGGCTACAATAGTTATCTAGGTAGAATTGGATAACAATAAGTCTAAATCCTTGCTACAGCCACAAAGTAGGCCTAGTTAAAATAAAACAATATTGTTTACTGTTTTTTTTATATTTATTTAACTACCCTCTTATTTAAGTCTGTGCTTTATGTTTTCATGAACAGAATTTCCTAATGTTGTATTGCCTCTTGACCGCTGCATTCGGGAGAGAGCACAGAAGTGAGGGTATGTATGTTAATGTTTTTTTCTAGCCATGGGGTTGTCCTATCCAAAACTGAATTTACATTTTACAAATATTTACATTTTGAAATAGGTGGCACCAGACCCTCAAGGAGTGCTTACCCCATGTCAACTCAAAGTATTATATGTGGTGTGGAGTTCGCTGTCAACCTTTGTTAGAAGTACTTAAGTACTTCTTAAATACTTAAGTACTTAAGTATTTAACTAAGTATCGAATGATTATTGATACCATTTTTATCACTCGCTGTCAATTCAATCTCACATAAATTGACCTTTATGTGGACTTTTTTTGTTTTGTTTTTTAGGTGAAGTAATCCTGTGTATTTCTTTCAAAGAATCATGTCATATGCCGTAATGGCGAGGGATGGTGGCCAAATTGATAAGATGCTTTTCCACACAACACCTTTGTACGAAGTAATTCAAGGTAATTTTGGCCTTATGACATTAAAAAAACATGTCTTGTTCCTTGTCTTAATATTAATGTAATTTTTATTGTTAGCTTTTATCTAATCAGGGGACAGTTTTTAAAAGACCACCTGTCTGGATGTTTTATTTTAATTATTTCACTATTCAAACGCATTTAATCCAGAACATCTTTTATTGGCATAAGATTATTATGCAGAAAAATAACATTGCTATTTTAAGACATTTTCAAAAACCGTATAATTAACCTAAAATTAGCCTTTTTAAAAAAACCCATTCTCTTCTCTCAGATGCTGTGACGAGGTGGAGCCCAAACGCCACAGATTAAGGCGTTGATGCAGCTATGGCGGACACCTGAAGCACACTCAAGAAGAGCTGGATATAAAAATAGCCATAAACAAAGCCAAAACCATAAAGCCATAAACAAATTTCAAAGTCTCTAAATAATTTTATTTATGTCTGTTTAACAGTAATGCAAGACTGAAGTAACTGAAAGTTAGTACTGCTACAGCATGGGCATAATGGTGGAATATTATAGAAAGACTTTTCTGTAATATTATAGAATGTGTGTTCCTGTACTTTTGTTATATTCTGGTTTAATTAATGGCTGCTTAACCTTAATGTGAAACTGTTAGAGAAAATGTCATTGTACTCTTTTTTTTTTAGCAGTTTAACAACTGGAAGACATTTCAAATGTAATATTCTCAATAAAATGTTGTTGTAAATTATAACTCTTTTGCTTTAGTCCAGAAGTAATGTGTTGATGTACACGTGTTTAAACGGTTTTATAGACGTCCAGGTCTGACCGGACCGATTTTGGACCTTTTTTAGAACCTAGTCAAGATCAGATTTGTAGAAATATCCTGATTGATTGGCTTTCACGAACTTATATAATATGGGTGTAATTTTATATGCAGGACTATACACAACAAGTAGCAACAAATCCCGAAGAACTAAAAAATAAGCCCATTTAGACGTCCGTGGACGGGCAGAAAAGACGTGTAGTTCACGGCCAGATGACGTCGAAGACGTCGGTTCAACTTCCATTTTGGAACTATTTTTCAACCATAACGTCTCGGTTACAGATGTAACCCTCGTTCCCTGAGTAGGGAACGGAGACGTTACGTCAAGGAGTGACGGAGAATGGGGGTTTCGCATAGAAAGCCAATCCTCTTCGAGTATTTAACAACGAGCCAATGGCGTGAAAATGCCATGGGTCTGCGGAATTTGCATAGCGTACTCCGCCCACCCATGTGGGTATAAAAGGAGGAAGCAAACGCACCGCAGTATGTCTTCGCTGAGGAGCCAAGACTGATCTCAGGCGTCACCCAGCGGTACAGCAGAAGTGGCAAGGAGACGTAACGTCTCCGTTCCCTACTCAGGGAACGAGGGTTACATCTGTAACCGAGACGTTCCCTTTCGTAGTCACTCCGAGTTACGTCAAGGAGTGACGGAGAATGGGGGTCTATGCCATCACGCCATCTTCCAGCTGTCTTCCAGTGCTCTGCGAAAGTCTAGACCTCTAACACAAAATTACACAAAGGTCCCACTTTGACACAGAATTACCAAGGTACACTGGGAAACATATCCCGGGAGGGACATGCTACCAGATGCCTACCGAAGGGAGGACTTACAAAACACATATGGCCACTGGGGCTGCATATGGAGAATACTGGAGCGCCAACCGCAGGTGGCAACTAGCTCCAGGGGTGGCAGATGGCTTGCCAAGGGAAGACACATGCTCAGAGAGGCTTACAGTGGATAATACACATGAGACAGTTACCAAAGGGGAACCGTGCACATGGAGGCACTTAGCCGGCACCAGAGCAAGCGCAGTGGTGCCCGCATCATAAGTGCTGGAGGACTCAGGGCTTCAAAGAAGGACAACTGAGGAAATATCGCACTTATCCAATCCGAGGAGTGGAGTGGCGAGCAAGCGAAGACACTCAAGCGGTTCCAGCACTAGCGGAGGCGAGTACGTGAGAGGAAACTGGCTCGATTCGCAAATTATAAAATCTTGCGAAGGTGTTAGGTGTCGCCCAGCCTGCAGCTCTACAGATGTCTGTTAGCGAGGCGCCATGCGCTAAAGCCCAAGAGGAAGCCACACTCCGAGTGGAGTGGGCAGTCACACCAAGGGGGCACGGTCGACCTTGCTGCTGGTAAGACAAAACAATGGCATCCACTAACCAGTGAGACAGCCGCTGTTTTGAGAGAGCCCTTCCCTTCTGGCTCCCCCCATGACAGACAAAGAGCTGATCTGAGGTCCTGAAACACCGCGTTCTGTCAACGTAGGTGCGGAGTGCACGCACCGGACAGAGCAGTGCCAAGGCTGGGTCTGCCTCCTCCAGGGGCAGCGCTTGCAGGGTCACCACCTGATCCCGAAAGGGAGTAGTGGGGACCTTGGGCACGTAACCGAGCCGGGGTCTCAGAACAACGTGAGAGTAAGCCGGCCCGAACTCTAGGCACGCTTCGTCAACGGAGAATGCGTGCAGGTCCCCTACCCTCTTGATGGAGGCCAATGCAACCAGGAGTGCTGTCTTCATGGACAGGAACTTCAACTCAACCGATTGCAAAGGCTCAAAGGGAGGCCTCTGCAGAGCACTTAACACTACCGAGAGGTCCCAAGAGGGCACGAGGGGAGGACGAGGCGGATTTAGCCTCCTCGCTCCCCTCAGGAACCTGATGACCAGGTCGTGCTTTCCAACGGACTTACCTTCAACTGCATCATGAGAGGCGGAAATAGCCGCGACGTAAACTTTGAGGGTGGAGGGCGACAGCCTACGCTCCAACCCATCCTGCAGGAAGGAAAGCACAACATTGATCGAGCATCTCCTGGGGTCTTCTCCGCGAGAAGAGCACCAGTTGACGAAGAGGTTCCACTTCAACGCATACAGGTGTCTCGTAGACGACGCTCTGGCGGAAGTGATGGTTGCTGCCACCGCAGGTGGTAGCGAACTCAAACCTGCCTCGTGCCGTCCAGGAGCCACACATGTAGCCTCCACAGATCGGGACGAGGGTGCCACAGAGTGCCCCGTCTCTGAGTGAGCAGATCTTGTCTCAGAGGAATAGGCCAAGGAGGTGCTGTCGCGAGGAGCATGAGTTCGGAGAACCACGTCTTGGTGGGCCAATAAGGGGCTACCAGCAGGACCTGCTCCTCGTCCTCCTTGATCTTGCACAACACCCGTGCAAGGAGGCTCACTGGGGGAAACGCATACTTGCGTGGGCCCCGCGGCCAGCTGTGCGCCAGCGCATCTGTACCGAGCGTGCCCTCGGACAGGGAATAAAACTGGACGCAGTGGGAAGAGTCCCGGGAGGCGAACAGATCTATCTGAGCTTCCCCGAACTGGTCCCAGATCAGCTGGACCGTCTGGGGATGGAGTCGCCATTCGCCGGAGACAGGGCGGATCCGTGACAGCTCGTCGGCTGCCAGGTTCCGGGCTCCAGGAATGTACACAGCACGAAGGGACCTCAGGTGCTTCTGACTCCATAATAGGAGGTGGCGAGCAAGCTGCGACATCCGACGTGAGCGTAGACCCCCCTGGTGGTTGATGTACGCTACTGTAGCGGTATTGTCTGAGCGGACCAGTACGTGTTGACCCCTGAGCAGTGCTCGAAAGCGGTGCAGGGCCAGGCGTACTGCCAGCAGCTCGAGGCAATTGATGTGCATGAGGCGCTGGGGTCCTGTCCAGGAACCCGCGGCTGCATGCCCATTGCACATGGCACCCCAACCCGTGGTAGATGCATCCGTGGAGACAACGAGATGCCTGGAAACTCGCTGGAGAGGGACACCTGCCCGAAGAAAGCTGAGGTTCAACCACGGGAAGAAGGTTCGGCGGCACGCTGGAGTTACTGGAACCCGGAGCGAGCCACGATGCCATGCCCACCTCGGGACTCGATCGCGAAGCCAGAGCTGAAGCGGTCTCATATGAAGCAATCCGAGTGGCGTAGCCGCGGCTGCGGATGCCATATGCCCCAGGAGCCTCTGAAAGAGTTTCAGTGGAACCGCACTCTTGCCGTCGAACTGTCGAAGACAAGTCAGCAGTGAGTGTGCGCGCTCGCTCGTAAGCTGCGCGGACATGGCGACCGAGTCTATCTCCATGCCAAGAAAAGAGATCCTCTGCACGGGGCAAAGTTTGCTCTTCTCCCGGTTGACCCGAAGGCCCAGACGGGCTAAGTGCTGAAGCACTAGATCTCTGTGTTCGCAAACCTGTTCTCGAGAGTGAGCCAAAATTAGCCAATCGTCGAGATAGTTCAGGATGCGAACCCCGTGTTCGCGAAGGGGAACAAGGGCTGCCTCGGCGATCTTCGTGAAGACGCGAGGGGACAGAGCTAACCCGAACGGGAGAACCGTGTACTGATATGCCTGGCCTTCGAAAGCGAACCGAAGAAACGGTCTGTGTCGAGGCAATATGGAGACATGAAAGTACGCATCCTTCAGGTCGATCGCTGCAAACCAATCCTGATGTCGAACACATTCGAAAATGCGTTTGGCCGTGAGCATTTTGAACGGCATTCGATGCAGAGTGCGGTTCAAAACGCGCAGGTCGAGGATCGGTCGTAACCCACCGGTCTTCTTGGGGACAATGAAGTAGGGGCTGTAAAAACCGGACTTCACCTCGGCTGGAGGGACCGTCTCGATTGCACCCTTCGCCAGCAGGGTCGCAATCTCCGCTCTCAAAACCGGGGCATTGCCACCGATTATAGTGGAGCGAACTCCCCTGAAACGGGGAGGAGATCGTGCGAACTGAATCGCGTAGCCGAATCTGATCGTTCTGATGACCCAGCGGGACAGACCGGGGAGCTCGAGCCAAGCTCCGAGGAACCGAACCAGCGGGGTCATACGAGCCACAGACGTCCCCCCGGAGGGGCAGCGGGGCGGAGTGACTGGCATGCGCACGGGAGATACCACATGCGGGTGCGTAGTCGAGCTCCGCTCCCCGACAGAAGAGACCAGGGAAGGACCAGCGTTCCACGGGGGTCTGTTCTGCCGGGGGTCTGACGACAGAGGGGGAGAGGAGCGGTACGGTCCGGGGACGACGCACGCTCCTCTCCGCGCCCTCAGAGACAGAGAGGAATGAGCGGGGCGACACTCTGGAGCATCGTGCGCGCTCATCCCGGTCTGTGTGCTCAGTGATAGTGTCAAGTCTTTCTTTAACCAACTCAGGGTGCCGCCCACCCGTGGGTGAGCAGCGGGGAGCGGAGAACAAAAGATTCTCCCCCGGCCCTCCACCGGGGGAAGGAGGGGGCCTGCTACCTCCTCCTGGGAAAAACTCGATGCCATCACTGAGCAGCCCGTCTCAGGAACGCCGCTTAGCCCGGCGTTTAGCGGGGGGCGGGGCCTGAGGGGGCTGTGACGTTCCTCTGCGACCGCCTCTACGGCGCGACCCGGGTGGAGGCTGCTGCTGGGGTCGCTCCGGAGGGAGGGGGGCCGCAGTGGGACGTCTTCGGCGGCGAGCAGACTGAGGCGGCTGCGGCGACGGCTGGGTGGAGGCAGCAGCTGGCCGTCGGGGCAGGATATGTTTAATCGCCTCTGTCTGCTTCTGGGCGGTCGAGAACTGCTGGGCAAAGTCCTCAACCGCACCGCCGAAAAGGCCAGCCTGGGAAAGGGGGGCGTCGAGCAGACGGGTCCGCTCAGCGTCCCGCACTTCCGCCAGGTTGAGCCAAAGATGACGCTCCTGGACCACACTAGTGGCCATCACCTGACCAAGGGAACGAGCCGCCACTTTAGTCGCCCGGAGAGCGAGGTCGGTGGCCGCTCGCAGTTCATTGAACGACCCTGGATCAGTCCCGCCCTCGTGCATATCTCTGAGCGGTTTGGCTTGGAAAACCTGCAAAGTGCTCATCGCATGCAGAGCGGCGGCCGCCCGCCCCGCCGCGCTATAGGATCGCGCCGCCATAGACGACGAGAACCTACAGGCTTTGGAGGGATGCTTGGGTGGCCCCCGGGAGGAGGCGCTCTGCGGACACAGTTGCATCGCAACAGAGCGCTCCACCGGAGGCACCCCAGCATACCCACGGCAGCTGCGCCGTCGAGGGGAGGAAAGGCGGGGGAAGCTGACGGACGAACGCGGGAAGACAAAGGAGCCTGCCACGTCTTCGTCAGTTCCGCATGCAGCTCGGGGAAGAATGGTATTGGGGTCGGCTGTGGCTTTGCAGCGGCGGCTTTGCCCAAAAACCATTCGTCCATCCGTGAGTGATCGGGGTGGGCCGGAGGATTCCAATCCAACCCGATACTCACGGCGGCCCGAGACAGCATAGCCGTCATCTCGGGATCCGAGACGGGCGGCGCTGGCACTCCCGAGGGAGGCAGCGCCGCCACATCTTCAGACCCCGAAGAATCCAGCTCGCCTTGTGATGCCGTGATCGACATCGCATCCTCCTCTGGAGCGCCGAACGAAACAGACGGTACCTGCGAACAGGCAGACGTCCGCACCGTTTCGGCGCTCGCTGGCTGCAACACTGTTGCGGTGGGTGGGACCCGAGGAGCTAGCGTCGGGGGTTTGTTCCACACCGTCACCGTCAGATCACCCTGGCCGCGAGCCGAAGAGCTTCCCCGGGTAGAGGAAGCTGAACGGGTAGCGGGGGCGGGGACTCTCACAGTAAGATCATTGAGTCTCGATCTAAGTGTTGAGATGGTCATGTTACCACAATGGGCACATGACTCATCCACGAACGCTGCTTTAGCATGACGAAGACCCAGACATACAAAGCAGCGATCGTGCCCATCAGAGGAGGACAGATATCGACCGCACCCAGAAGAACACGGGCGAACCATCTTTAAAAAGACGTGCCGCGTGCAGCTCTTTCAAAGGAGAGGAGGAAATTCACTCTTTCAGCGCCGAGGCGACCAGGGAGAAGCGCAAAGTCTGGCAGACCACTGCACAGATCGCAGGCAATGCAGAATCTCGCTGGGTACCGCCGTCACACCAACACTGAAGAGGACGCTCGTCTCGAAGAGGCTTAGTGATATGGCTTGTGGAGAGAAGAATGCTCTTGGCTCCGAAGCGAAAACATACTGCGGTGCGTTTGCTTCCTCCTTTTATACCCACATGGGTGGGCGGAGTACGCTATGCAAATTCCGCAGACCCATGGCATTTTCACGCCATTGGCTCGTTGTTAAATACTCGAAGAGGATTGGCTTTCTATGCGAAACCCCCATTCTCCGTCACTCCTTGACGTAACTCGGAGTGACTACGAAAGGGAACGGGAGTATCGGATGGACGTCTTTTCAACGGTCAATAAACGTCAAAATGTTTGCTGGGTTGCAATGACGTTGCGACTTAATTTATGTTCCGCTGATGAATGAATGAAGGTCTTACGTGTTTGGAACGATATGAGGGTGAGTAATTTACAACAGCAATTTATTTATTTATTTATTTATTAATAGTTGTGCATGTCTGGGAAACTCATGAATATTAGCGTATACTTTTCTCATGGAAACCGAAAATCTCGTAACACCTGTCTGTCATTTTTTTTTCTTCCAAATTAAGCCGGTTGAAAAACTAATTATTTCAGCCCACCAACACTTTTAAAGGCCCACCCATCAACCACTTTCTGCATCCGCCTAGCCTGGATGCCAGCCAAACTTAGCCCCGCCCACAGCAATTGAGGATGGGAAGTTCGGTCTGGACTTGATCCGTTGTGAAGCAAGTATGCCCGAACCGAAGCTGTTCAGACCAATCAAATAGTCAGGACGGACTTTATACTATGATGGACAGATGATCAACCGTAATGTAATCATCCACGTCACCAAAGAGCGATTGGGTTGAATCTGTTTAGAACAAAGAATGGCTGCCACTGGAGAATTTAGATGTGTAGATTCAGCCATCACGTCTGTTATAGAAGATGTAGGCAGCACATTCATTTTAAAAGAGGAACAAAGAACCATTGTAGTGGCACCAATGCGCGTCTAATTCTTCTATACCACCTTTTGAAGTCAGTCAAATTGTAACAAGTATTTGAAACACGAGCAAACCACGATCTTATTTTTAAATGTTTACTTGTAAAACATAAAACAAAACTGTTACATGGTACGCACGGTCAAAAAAACTGTGTTGCTTCCAGCGTGTCTTACTTCAAACTGAACACATCCAATCACTTGTGACGTAGTGCGATCTGACTGGAAGCTCAAAATAATTAAATATGATCAGATCTAATCATTACTAAACATACATTTTAAATCCAAAATAACTAAAATAATAATTCTTATAAATCTGCATGAAATATTTTCTTACTGTTTTTACTAAATTATTATTTCAGATGAACTAATCCCTAAGTGGCTCTTACATTACCCGGCCCCTAATTGGTTAGGCAGGAAGACTAAGCAATTATAAACTTAAGCACTAAGAGCCAAACAATTTCTCAATGTCCATAAATTATCAACTCGTTTCTTCTTTCTTCACTCCTCTGACATCGCCTCTTCCAACAAGCACAGTTTGTTTACAGGTCTTTCCAGAGTGTTGGTCTTGGTCTTAATCTTCACTCTTCGTACTGTTCCATTGGAGTCAGGCAATGTTTCAACAACCTTTCCCATGAGCCAGGAGTTCCGTGGGGAAGAACTATCCACTAGTAACACAACATCTCCTGTCATGAAGTTTCTTCTTGGTTTTAGCCATTTCTGGCGTTCCTGAAGAAGTGTAAGGTATTCACGCGTCCATCTAGTCCAAAATAAATCCACAAGATATTGAACTTGCTTCCATCTCTTTCTTGTGTACATGTCATTTTTGCAGAAAATCCCTGAAGGCATGCTGGGTTGAGATTTCAACAGTAGTAAATGATTGGGTGTTAGAGGTTCCCTATCGAGGGAACTCAACACTGCGTCGAGAATCGACACTTTGGGGACGCTCCCTAAGCGTGCGCCTCTGAAGTATGAATGAAACTAATCCAATCCTGATTGGTGTTGCGTCGTGACGTAACATGTGACGGCATACCCGGAAGTATAAAAGTGACGCTGTCACAACACACACTAGCTTTCGCTCTTCAGCAAGCGCTATACGTGAACTGTCTGTCTATTTGGTGTTGTTTGTCTGAAAGATTGATTTAAAAAGAAAAAAGAATATGGCCAGCAAGCAGTTTAAAAGATGTGTGCATCCTTGCCCTCGCTACATCACGGGCAGGGATACACACTCTCTGTGTGTTAACTGTTTGGGAGTGCAGCATGCACGGGCGGCTCTCGAGGGGGCTGCCTGTGCAGACTGTGATAACATGCCCATTAGGGTGCTGCGCTCCCGGCTAGCGTGCTTTGATGAGCACGGTCAGGCTCGCGTTCCCCAGGGTTCCGGTCCCGCATTCGCCGAGGCGATGCGGCGACTGAAATCTTGGGGTTCGCAGCAGGATCTCGCAGAGGAGAATGAGACTGCCGAGGCACTTTCTCGTTCTCCGTCTGTGGATCCTGCAGCCTCTGAGAGTGGTGCGGGAGCCCGCGCAGCGGTTTCTCCTGCCCACGATCAGGTCCCGATGCTGGAACTGTCTGCTTCTGAGGAAGTGGATGTGGTCAGCATCGAAATGGACGACCGTGAGTTCGGCACGCCAGCACAAGGCCAAAGTTATGAGGAGCTGGTGGAGGTTGTGACTCGCGCTGTGGCCAGACTCAACATTAGCTGGCCACAAAATGAGCAGGAAGCGCTGGTTACTAGCAAGCTTGATGAGCGTTTCCTGCAGCGTAGGTCACAGCCTAAACGCCGGGGTCTTCCGTTTTTCCCCGATCTTCATAAAGAGATCGCGAAATCGTGGGAAAAACCACATTCTTCCCGTGTTTCGACTCCCCATATGGTTGATTATAGTAATGTTGTGGGGGCTCGAGACATGGGATATGGGAAGATGCCTGAGGTGGAAGAAGCTTTAGCTTGCTATCTTTCACCTGATTCGGCGTCTTCCCTGAAGACCCCGGTGTTGCCTAGTAAGCCCTGCCGGGAAACATCTACCCTGGTCGGCAGGGCTTACATGGCGGCGGGTCGGGCTGGTTCATGCCTGCACACTATGGCGGTATTGCAGGCATACCAGGCCGACCTCCTAAAAGATTTAGATGAGGGGGAGGGACCGACTCCTGAGGATGTGGCGGAATTGAGGAAAGCCACAGATCTGTCTCTCCGGGCCACGAGAGCAACGGCCCGCGCCATTGGCCGCTCTATGGCGGCCATGGTGGCCACGGAGAGACATCTGTGGCTGAATCTTTCCGGAATTAAGGAGAAGGATAGGTCCGTTCTGCTGGACTCGCCGCTCTCGCCTTCTGGCCTGTTTGGCGACGCCGTTACTTCGGTCGTCGACAGGTTTCAGGAGGCGAAGAAACAATCTGCGGCGTTCCAGCAGTATCTCTCCCGAAAAGCTAAAGCTAAATCTAATAGGATGGGGCAAGGCGATCAGCCCCAGCCGTCATCCAGCTCCTCTCACCGGGCAGAACAAAAAGAGAGCGTTTCCTCCAGAGCCCCTCCTTCGGGAACCTGGCAACAGAGGAAACGCTCTCAAAAGTCGAAGTCTTCCAGCCAGAAGGGCGACCTGAGGGACGTCATTCAGGCTAGGAGGACTTCGGGAAAGAGGTCCTAGCTGGGGTAGGATCTCTGAGGGCTGTCCCCTCCGCTGTGGGGCAACCGAGGTTGTTCTCGCAGCGGAGCCCTCTCGGAAAGGATGTATGCTGCCCGCCGTTAACAACGTTTCGGGCCGCATCCTTTTCCAGCGAAAATATCGTAATAGAGCATCGGTTATGGTCACAGGGACCGAATCGACTACAACCTGCCGGTATTCCGCTTCAGAAAGTAGAAAAATATGCTCGAGAAACACCAGAGGCCAGTCTCGAGAGACTGGTACCCTTAGTAGATTTTTTAGAGGCATGGCAACATCTCCCCAACATATCTACATGGGTCCTGCAGACAATAAAGATTGGGTACAGACTGCAGTTTGCGCGCCGCCCCCCCAAGTTTTCTGGGGTGGTGCAAACTACAGTGGTCCCAGAGCAGGCTCTAGTAATGGAACAAGAAGTACAGACTTTGCTGTTGAAGGGAGCCATAGAACGTGTTCTCCCGTTAGACAGGGAGTCCGGGTTTTACAGCCGGTACTTTATAGTTCCAAAGAAGGATGGCGGGCTAAGACCGATTTTGGATCTCAGGGGTTTGAACCAGTCTTTGAGGAGATTCAGGTTCAAGATGTTAACTATCCCTGCGATTGTGACGCAAATCAGGTCCGAGGACTGGTTCATCACAATAGATCTGAAAGATGCTTATTTTCACATTTCCATCCTTCCATGTCACAGGAGATACCTGAGGTTCGCTTTCGGGGACGAAGCATACCAATACCGGGTTCTTCCGTTTGGCCTAGCACTCTCTCCCCGCACATTCACCAAATGTGTGGACGTAGCCCTTGCTCCACTGAGACTTCAAGGGATTCGTGTTTTGAATTATCTCGACGACTGGCTCATTCTGGCGCAGTCCCGGGACATGGCGGTTCGGCATCGAGATGTCGTCCTTGGCCACATTCAAAAGTTGGGGTTGAGACTCAATTTGAAAAAGAGTGTGCTAGAACCATCCCAGTGCACGACGTTTTTGGGAGTCGTGTGGAATTCGGTTACAATGCAGGCACGAATGTCTCCTGCACGTATCGAATCAATTCTGGCGATGGTATCCAGGGTAAGGCTAGGCCACGCCATCACTGTAAAGCAATTTCAAAGGATGCTGGGCCTCATGGCAGCGGCATCCAACATTATTCCTTTGGGCCTCCTACACATGAGGCCCCTTCAGTGGTGGTTGAAAACCAAGGGGTTCTCTCCCAAGGGGAATCCGTTCCGTATGATCAAAGTCACACGCAGATGCCTTCAGGCTTTGACAATATGGAGGAAACCTTGGTTCCTTTCCCAAGGGCCAGTGTTGGGAGTGTCATGTCGCCGGGAAACCGTTTCGACAGACGCCTCCCTCACTGGCTGGGGCGCGGTCATGGACGGCCGCTTTGCCAGGGGTCTGTGGCAGGACCATCATCGTTCATGGCATATAAATTGCCTGGAGATGTTGGCTGTGTTCAGGGCTCTGAGGAGCTTCCTCTCAGACATCAAGGGTCACCACGTATTAGTACGGACGGACAATACGTCGGTGGTGGCTTATCTGAACCGCCAAGGGGGACTCAGATCGCGCCCCTTGTGCAAACTGGCGCATCAGATTATCCTTTGGTCCCAGGGGAAGATACTGTCTTTGAAAGCAATGTATATTCCTGGGGTTCAGAATCAGGGAGCAGACGTCCTGTCGAGGCAGGGGCTGAGGCCCGGGGAATGGAGACTTCATCCAGAGGTGGTGAAGTTGATATGGGAGAGGTTCGGACCAATGGAAGTGGATCTTTTTGCGTCTCGAGAGACGTCCCACTGTCCACTTTGGTTCTCCCTCTCACATCCAGCCCCACTGGGGTTGGATGCCATGGTACAGGTCTGGCCGAGGCTTCGCCTGTATGCATTTCCCCCGATCGCTCTGCTCCCGGGAGTCCTGGAGAGGGTTCGTCAAGAGGGCATCAATCTATTGCTGATTGCTCCAATGTGGCCAACACGGGTTTGGTTCTCGGACATTGTGTCGCTCCTCATAGCTCCACCATGGCAGATTCCTCTGAGGAGGGATCTGTTGTCTCAGGTGGGGGGCACAATCTTTCACCCTCGTCCAGAGCTGTGGAAACTGTGGGTCTGGCCTCTGAGGGGGTTCAGTACCTAAATGCTGGGTTATCAGCTGGAGTGGTTGAAACCATACTCAGCTCCAGGGCTCCATCTACCAGGAGATTATATGGCCTCAAGTGGAATGTGTTCGTCACTTGGTATAGAGAACATTGCTTAGATCCAGTAAACTGCCCGGTGGCTTCAGTTCTGGAATTTCTTCAAGACCGTTTCTCTGCGGGTCTCTCCCCGTCCACACTTAAGGTGTACGTGGCTGCTATTTCGGCTTTCCACGCACCATTGGTTGATGGGCCTTTGGGGAGGCATCAATTGGTCGTTCGGTTTCTCCGTGGTACTTGGAGGATGAGGCCGGCGGCTAGGTCCAGGGTTCCGGCCTGGGACCTGGCAATAGTTCTTGAAGGGCTATCCCTGGCTCCCTTCGAACCTTTGAACTCGGCTTCGCCTAGGGACTTAACGCTGAAAATGTTTTTTCTCTTAGCTATTACCTCACTCAAGAGGGTAGGAGATCTCCAAGCCCTGGCGGTAACGCCAGCTTGCTTGGAGTTTGCCCCTGGTAGAGTAAAAGCCTTTTTGCACCCGAGTCCGGGCTATGTGCCTAAAGTTCCATCCAATACGGCTCGGTCTGTAGTCCTTCAGGCATTCCATCCTCCACCTCATGTGTCGGCAGAAGTTGAGAGGCTTCACTTGCTCTGCCCCGTCAGAGCTTTGAGTATATATCTTGAGAAGTCCTCTTCGTGGAGAAGGTCGGAGCAACTGTTAATCTGTTTTGGGTCACTTGGGAAGGGGCTCCCTGCAACTAAATCAACTATTAGTAACTGGATCGTCCAGGCGATTTCGGAGGCCTACAAGGTGCGTGGCCTGCCTTCACCTTTGGCCTTGAGGGCTCATTCAACGAGAGGCATGGCCTCGTCTAGGGCCCTTCTTTCAGGAGTACCCATGCAGGAGATCTGTGAAGCGGCCGGTTGGGCTACTCCACATACTTTTATCAGGTTTTACAGTCTCCATCTTCCCAGTACGCCCGGTGCACACGTACTTGGTTCTGGCTGAGTGCCTAGACAGCTTCACTCCGGGACAGGTCTATTCGGTGCGTGGCCTAGTGGGCACTCGTTCCCCAAAGTGTCGATTCTCGACGCAGTGTTGAGTTCCCTCGATAGGGAACGTCTCGGGTTATAACTATAACCCTGGTTCCCTGAGAAGGGAACGAGACACTGCGTCGTTCTGCCACGCCCTCTTTAGACCTTCAGCGTCTTGCTTCATCACGAGGCTAGTGTGTGTTGTGACAGCGTCACTTTTATACTTCCGGGTATGCCGTCACATGTTACGTCACGACGCAACACCAATCAGGATTGGATTAGTTTCATTCATACTTCAGAGGCGCACGCTTAGGGAGCGTCCCCAAAGTGTCGATTCTCGACGCAGTGTCTCGTTCCCTTCTCAGGGAACCAGGGTTATAGTTATAACCCGAGACGTTCTACATCATTCACATCATCTGAAACAGTTGTAAGTGGCCTACCGTTGATGATGCTTTCGACCTCACACATTATTGTCAGAAGACAATCATCGTTCACTGCTTGCTCTTTCAGAAGGGAGTTAAGGATTCTTCGCACAGTCCGAATTTGTCTTTCCCAAACCCCGCCTTGGTGCGAAGCAGCTGGGCTATTGAAAATCCACTTTATTCCCTTTGGTTGCAAGGCCTTTTCAATCTTATCATTATCCAGTCGTTGAATGGCTTCTCTCATCTCTCTTTCAGCGGCCACAAAATTCGTGCCGTTGTCAGAACGCATGATGGTAACTTGACCTCTTCTGCACATAAAACGACGAATTGCATTAATGCAGGAGTCTGTGTCAAGGCTATCTGCAACTTCGATATGAACCGCTCTGAGTGTGAGACAAGTGAACATCACGCCATATCTTTTGACTGTACTCCGGCCCCGCTTGACATCAAATGGCCCGAAGAAATCAACACCAGTGTATGTGAAAGGAGGCTTATCTGGCAAGACCCTATCTTCAGGCAGGTTTGCCATCTTTTGTTCACCAACCTTTCCATTAATCCTGCGGCACACTGCACATTTGTTGATTATCTTTCGCACTGCAGAATTGGCTTGTGGAATCCAGTACTTGCACCTCAGTTGTGCCAAGACATAATTGCGTCCGCAGTGTCCTGTTCTTTGGTGTATATCTCTCAAAATCAAAGTAGCAACTCTGCTGTGCTTTGAAATAATTGCAGGATGTTTTGCGTTTTCTGGCATGGCAGACTTGTTGAGTCTTCCGCCAACCCTTAACGTGCCATCGTGAAGAATTGGATCCAATTTAAACAGCTGACTGCTGCGCCTAAGCTGTTTACCTTTCTCCAGCACTTTGATTTCTTCTCCAAACTGCTGTCTTTGACTGAATTTGATTATTTCCGATTCTGCGACAACCAGATCATCCAAGGTAAGTGACTTCTTTTCCGTTGCTTTGAATTTCTTCATTTGTTGTTCTAATTTTGATCTTGCTTTTTCAGAGTCATTCTCAGTTTCCCTGATCTTTCTCGATACTTCCTTTCTTTTCTCTTTCAGTTTCCACAGATTTTCCTTCACCTTTAAAATCCAAGCCACTGATCTTTTTAGTTTATGCCAGTCTGAGTAATAGCTGATCAGCATGTCGATTGGTTCCATGTTTTCTTTAACTTTGATCATGTTGACTGTAGCTATATTCTTGACTTCAGGATCATTTTGAAGGATTTCCTTCCTTCGCACAGGCTGTTCTGACCAATCACATTCATTGTTCAGCAAGAACTCTGGCCCATTGATCCAGGTACCTCCTTGTGTCAAACTTTTAGCTTTCAGACCCCTGCTGGCTTGATCTGCGGGATTTTCAGTTGTTCTGACGTACTTCCATTGTGATGGCTTGGTTGCTTCTCGGATCAATGAGATTCTGTTCGCAACGAAGGTTTTGAAACGAGCAGTTTCACTGTCAATATATCTGAGCACAGTAGTACTGTCTGTCCAAAAAATTGATTGTTGCAATGGTACTTGAAGCTCTTGATGTAACATCTTGTCTATTTTGACAGCGACAACTGCTGCGGTCAACTCGAGTCTGGGAATGGTGACCAGTTTGAGTGGAGCCACTCTTGCCTTGCCCATGAGGAATGCACAATGCTTCTCACCTTGACTATTCTCTAGCAGCAGATACGACACAGTGCCATATGCAGACTCAGAAGCATCTGTAAAATGATGTAACTGTGCTGCTGTAGTGCATCCAAAATCTGTAGGCTTCAAACATCTGCTCACATGGAAGGTAGAGAGGTGACTAACATCTTCAATCCATCTTCTCCAAACTTCAGCATGTTTTCCGCCAATGTTCTCATCCCATCCATATTGTTCTTTACAAAGATCTTTCAGCAGGAGTTTAGCGGGCAAGATGACCGGAGCCAGAAAGCCAAGGGGGTCGTAGATAGAGTTTACGACTGATAAAATGCCTCTCCTGGTCATCGGCTTGTTTGGCAGCTTCATACTGTAGGTGAAAGTGTCAGTTCCCTTTCGTAGTCACTCCGAGTTACGTCAAGGAGTGACGGAGAATGGGGGTTTCGCATAGAAAGCCAATCCTCTTCGAGTATTTAACAACGAGCCAATGGCGTGAAAATGCCATGGGTCTGCGGAATTTGCATAGCGTACTCCGCCCACCCATGTGGGTATAAAAGGAGGAAGCAAACGCACCGCAGTATGTTTTCGCTTCGGAGCCAAGAGCATTCTTCTCTCCACAAGCCATATCACTAAGCCTCTTCGAGACGAGCGTCCTCTTCAGTGTTGGTGTGACGGCGGTACCCAGCGAGATTCTGCATTGCCTGCGATCTGTGCAGTGGTCTGCCAGACTTTGCGCTTCTCCCTGGTCGCCTCGGCGCTGAAAGAGTGAATTTCCTCCTCTCCTTTGAAAGAGCTGCACGCGGCACGTCTTTTTAAAGATGGTTCGCCCGTGTTCTTCTGGGTGCGGTCGATATCTGTCCTCCTCTGATGGGCACGATCGCTGCTTTGTATGTCTGGGTCTTCGTCATGCTAAAGCAGCGTTCGTGGATGAGTCATGTGCCCATTGTGGTAACATGACCATCTCAACACTTAGATCGAGACTCAATGATCTTACTGTGAGAGTCCCCGCCCCCGCTACCCGTTCAGCTTCCTCTACCCGGGGAAGCTCTTCGGCTCGCGGCCAGGGTGATCTGACGGTGACGGTGTGGAACAAACCCCCGACGCTAGCTCCTCGGGTCCCACCCACCGCAACAGTGTTGCAGCCAGCGAGCGCCGAAACGGTGCAGACGTCTGCCTGTTCGCAGGTACCGTCTGTTTCGTTCGGCGCTCCAGAGGAGGATGCGATGTCGATCGCGGCATCACAAGGCGAGCTGGATTCTTCGGGGTCTGAAGATGTGGCGGCGCTGCCTCCCTCGGGAGTGCCAGCGCCGCCCGTCTCGGATCCCGAGATGACGGCTATGCTGTCTCGGGCCGCCGTGAGTATCGGGTTGGATTGGAATCCTCCGGCCCACCCCAATCACTCACGGATGGACGAATGGTTTTTGGGCAAAGCCGCCGCTGCAAAGCCACAGCCGACCCCAATACCATTCTTCCCCGAGCTGCATGCGGAACTGACGAAGACGTGGCAGGCTCCTTTGTCTTCCCGCGTTCGTCCGTCAGCTTCCCCCGCCTTTCCTCCCCTCGACGGCGCAGCTGCCCGTGGGTATGCTGGGGTGCCTCCGGTGGAGCGCTCTGTCGCGATGCAACTGTGTCCGCAGAGCGCCTCCTCCCGGGGGCCACCCAAGCATCCCTCCAAAGCCTGTAGGTTCTCGTCGTCTATGGCGGCGCGATCCTATAACGCGGCGGGGCGGGCGGCCGCCGCTCTGCATGCGATGAGCACTTTGCAGGTTTTCCAAGCCAAACTGCTCAGAGATATGCACGAGGGCGGGACTGATCAAGGGTCGTTCAATGAACTGCGAGCGGCCACCGACCTCGCTCTCCGGGCGACTAAAGTGGCGGCTCGTTCCCTTGGTCAGGTGATGGCCACTAGTGTGGTCCAGGAGCGTCATCTTTGGCTCAACCTGGCGGAAGTGCGGGACGCTGAGCGGACCCGTCTGCTCGACGCCCCCCTTTCCCAGGCTGGCCTTTTCGGCGGTGCGGTTGAGGACTTTGCCCAGCAGTTCTCGACCGCCCAGAAGCAGACAGAGGCGATTAAACATATCCTGCCCCGACGGCCAGCTGCTGCCTCCACCCAGCCGTCGCCGCAGCCGCCTCAGCCTGCTCGCCGCCGAAGACGTTCCACTGCGGCCCCCCTCCCTCCGGAGCGACCCCAGCAGCAGCCTCCACCCGGGTCGCGCCGTAGAGGCGGTCGCAGAGGAACGTCACAGCCCCCTCAGGCCCCGCCCCCCGCTAAACGCCGGGCTAAGCGGCGTTCCTGAGACGGGCTGCTCAGTGATGGCATCGAGTTTTTCCCAGGAGGAGGTAGCAGGCCCCCTCCTTCCCCCGGTGGAGGGCCGGGGGAGAATCTTTTGTTCTCCGCTCCCCGCTGCTCACCCACGGGTGGGCAGCACCCTGAGTTGGTTAAAGAAAGACTTGACACTATCACTGAGCACACAGACCGGGATGAGCGCGCACGATGCTCCAGAGTGTCGCCCCGCTCATTCCTCTCTGTCTCTGAGGGCGCGGAGAGGAGCGTGCGTCGTCCCCGGACCGCACCGCTCCTCTCCCCCTCAGTCGTCAGACCCCCGGCAGAACAGACCCCCGTGGAACGCTGGTCCTTCCCTGGTCTCTTCTGTCGGGGAGCGGAGCTCGACTACGCACCCGCATGTGGTATCTCCCGTGCGCATGCCAGTCACTCCGCCCCGCTGCCCCTCCGGGGGGACGTCTGTGGCTCGTATGACCCCGCTGGTTCGGTTCCTCGGAGCTTGGCTCGAGCTCCCCGGTCTGTCCCGCTGGGTCATCAGAACGATCAGATTCGGCTACGCGATTCAGTTCGCACGATCTCCTCCCCGTTTCAGGGGAGTTCGCTCCACTATAATCGGTGGCAATGCCCCGGTTTTGAGAGCGGAGATTGCGACCCTGCTGGCGAAGGGTGCAATCGAGACGGTCCCTCCAGCCGAGGTGAAGTCCGGTTTTTACAGCCCCTACTTCATTGTCCCCAAGAAGACCGGTGGGTTACGACCGATCCTCGACCTGCGCGTTTTGAACCGCACTCTGCATCGAATGCCGTTCAAAATGCTCACGGCCAAACGCATTTTCGAATGTGTTCGACATCAGGATTGGTTTGCAGCGATCGACCTGAAGGATGCGTACTTTCATGTCTCCATATTGCCTCGACACAGACCGTTTCTTCGGTTCGCTTTCGAAGGCCAGGCATATCAGTACACGGTTCTCCCGTTCGGGTTAGCTCTGTCCCCTCGCGTCTTCACGAAGATCGCCGAGGCAGCCCTTGTTCCCCTTCGCGAACACGGGGTTCGCATCCTGAACTATCTCGACGATTGGCTAATTTTGGCTCACTCTCGAGAACAGGTTTGCGAACACAGAGATCTAGTGCTTCAGCACTTAGCCCGTCTGGGCCTTCGGGTCAACCGGGAGAAGAGCAAACTTTGCCCCGTGCAGAGGATCTCTTTTCTTGGCATGGAGATAGACTCGGTCGCCATGTCCGCGCAGCTTACGAGCGAGCGCGCACACTCACTGCTGACTTGTCTTCGACAGTTCGACGGCAAGAGTGCGGTTCCACTGAAACTCTTTCAGAGGCTCCTGGGGCATATGGCATCCGCAGCCGCGGCTACGCCACTCGGATTGCTTCATATGAGACCGCTTCAGCTCTGGCTTCGCGATCGAGTCCCGAGGTGGGCATGGCATCGTGGCTCGCTCCGGGTTCCAGTAACTCCAGCGTGCCGCCGAACCTTCTTCCCGTGGTTGAACCTCAGCTTTCTTCGGGCAGGTGTCCCTCTCCAGCGAGTTTCCAGGCATCTCGTTGTCTCCACGGATGCATCTACCACGGGTTGGGGTGCCATGTGCAATGGGCATGCAGCCGCGGGTTCCTGGACAGGACCCCAGCGCCTCATGCACATCAATTGCCTCGAGCTGCTGGCAGTACGCCTGGCCCTGCACCGCTTTCGAGCACTGCTCAGGGGTCAACACGTACTGGTCCGCTCAGACAATACCGCTACAGTAGCGTACATCAACCACCAGGGGGGTCTACGCTCACGTCGGATGTCGCAGCTCGCTCGCCACCTCCTACTATGGAGTCAGAAGCACCTGAGGTCCCTTCGTGCTGTGTACATTCCTGGAGCCCGGAACCTGGCAGCCGACGAGCTGTCACGGATCCGCCCTGTCTCCGGCGAATGGCGACTCCATCCCCAGACGGTCCAGCTGATCTGGGACCAGTTCGGGGAAGCTCAGATAGATCTGTTCGCCTCCCGGGACTCTTCCCACTGCGTCCAGTTTTATTCCCTGTCCGAGGGCACGCTCGGTACAGATGCGCTGGCGCACAGCTGGCCGCGGGGCCCACGCAAGTATGCGTTTCCCCCAGTGAGCCTCCTTGCACGGGTGTTGTGCAAGATCAAGGAGGACGAGGAGCAGGTCCTGCTGGTAGCCCCTTATTGGCCCACCAAGACGTGGTTCTCCGAACTCATGCTCCTCGCGACAGCACCTCCTTGGACTATTCCTCTGAGACAAGATCTGCTCACTCAGAGACGGGGCACTCTGTGGCACCCTCGTCCCGATCTATGGAGGCTACATGTGTGGCTCCTGGACGGCACGAGGCAGGTTTGAGTTCGCTACCACCTGCGGTGGCAGCAACCATCACTTCCGCCAGAGCGTCGTCTACGAGACACCTGTATGCGTTGAAGTGGAACCTCTTCGTCAACTGGTGCTCTTCTCGTCGAGAGGACCCCAGGAGATGCTCGATCGGTGTTGTGCTTTCCTTCCTGCAGGACGGGTTGGAGCGTAGGCTGTCGCCCTCCACCCTCAAAGTTTACGTTGCGGCTATTTCCGCCTCTCATGATGCAGTTGAAGGTAAGTCCGTTGGGAAGCACGACCTGGTCATCAGGTTCCTGAGGGGAGCGAGGAGGCTAAATCCGTCTCGTCCTCCCCTCGTGCCCTCTTGGGACCTCTCGGTAGTGTTAAATGCTCTGCAGAGGCCTCCCTTTGAGCCTTTGCAATCGGTTGAGTTTAAGTTCCTGTCTATGAAGACAGCTCTCCTGGTTGCATTGGCCTCCATCAAGAGGGTAGGGGACCTGCACGCATTCTCCGTTGACGAAGCGTGCCTAGAGTTCGGGCCGGCTTACTCTCACGTTGTTCTGAGACCCCGGCTCGGTTACGTGCCCAAGGTTCCCACAACTCCCTTCCGGGATCAGGTGGTGACCTTGCAAGCGCTGCCCCTGGAGGAGGCAGACCCAGCCTTGGCACTGCTCTGTCCGGTGCGTGCACTCCGCACCTACGTTGACAGAACGCGGTGTTTCAGGACCTCAGATCAGCTCTTTGTTTGTTATGGGGGGAGCCAGAAGGGAAGGGCTCTCTCAAAACAGCGGCTGTCTCACTGGTTAGTGGACGCCATTGTTTTGTCTTACCAGCAGCAAGGTCGACCGTGCCCCCTTGGTGTGACAGCCCACTCCACTCGGAGTGTGGCTTCCTCTTGGGCTTTAGCGCATGGCGCCTCGCTAACAGACATCTGCAGAGCTGCAGGCTGGGCGACACCTAACACCTTCGCAAGATTTTATAATTTGCGAATCGAGCCAGTTTCCTCTCACGTACTCGCCTCCGCTAGTGCTGGAACCGCTTGAGTGTCTTCGCTTGCTCGCCACTCCACTCCTCAGATTGGATAAGTGCGATATTTCCTCAGTTGTCCTTCTTTGAAGCCCTGAGTCCTCCAGCACTTATGATGCGGGCACCACTGCGCTTGCTCTGGTGCCGGCTAAGTGCCTCCATGTGCACGGTTCCCCTTTGGTAACTGTCTCATGTGTATTATCCACTGTAAGCCTCTCTGAGCATGTGTCTTCCCTTGGCAAGCCATCTGCCACCCCTGGAGCTAGTTGCCACCTGCGGTTGGCGCTCCAGTATTCTCCATATGCAGCCCCAGTGGCCATATGTGTTTTGTAAGTCCTCCCTTCGGTAGGCATCTGGTAGCATGTCCCTCCCGGGATATGTTTCCCAGTGTACCTTGGTAATTCTGTGTCAAAGTGGGACCTTTGTGTAGTTTTGTGTTAGAGGTCTAGACTTTCGCAGAGCACTGGAAGACAGCTGGAAGATGGCGTGATGGCATAGACCCCCATTCTCCGTCACTCCTTGACGTAACTCGGAGTGACTACGAAAGGGAACGTCTCGGTTACAGATGTAACCCTCGTTCCCTGAGTAGGGAACGGAGACGTTACGTCTCCTTGCCACTTCTGCTGTACCGCTGGGTGACGCCTGAGATCAGTCTTGGCTCCTCAGCGAAGACATACTGCGGTGCGTTTGCTTCCTCCTTTTATACCCACATGGGTGGGCGGAGTACGCTATGCAAATTCCGCAGACCCATGGCATTTTCACGCCATTGGCTCGTTGTTAAATACTCGAAGAGGATTGGCTTTCTATGCGAAACCCCCATTCTCCGTCACTCCTTGACGTAACGTCTCCGTTCCCTACTCAGGGAACGAGGGTTACATCTGTAACCGAGACGTTTCTGTGTCCCACCGTACTCCGAGGGTCCTCTCGACTGGCAAAGCGTCATGTCTTAGATCCAGGTCTTTCACTTGGCTGGCTCTGTGCACTTCAGGGATTGTCATTAACACCTTCCTGCTATTGCTCATCCAATTTGTTAAAGTGAATCCTCCTCTGGCACACAGGGTACGAAGATCTTTAGCCAAGGTCACTGCATCTTCTTCTTTAGCTACACTCTTCAAGCAGTCATCTACGTAGAAGTTGCGTAGCACTGTTTGGACTGCTTCTGGAGATAAACCAGCCTTGTGATCTTCAGCAGTTCTTTTTAGTGCATATGAGGCAACACTCGGTGAAGAAGTGGCTCCGAAGAGGTGCACAGTCATTCGGAATTCCTCCATAGGCTCATTCAACTTGCCGTTGGGCCACCAAAGAAAACGCAGTAGGTCTGTGTCACGCTCCAGCACCTTGACCTGATAAAACATCGACTCGATGTCCGCCATTATAGCTACTGGCTCCTCACGAAATCTTAAAAGCACACCAATTAACGTGTTGGTCAAGTCAGGTCCTTGAAGCAGTTCGCCATTCAGTGACCGATCCTGAAACGAAGCTGTGCAGTCAAAGACCACCCGCAGCTTTTGTTTCTTTGGGTGATACACCCCATGATGTGGTATGTAAAACAGCCTGTTGTCATCACGGTTCAGCTGATGAACTGGAACTTGGACAGCGTAACCTTTTTCAAGGATGGTCTCCATGAAGCTCTTGTACTCTTCAAAAAATTCAGGATTCTTCTTGAACCTTTTAAGCAAACTGGCTATACGCTGTTCTGCCACACAACGGTTATTTGGCATTTGGAGCTTCTCATTCCTCAGTGGCAATCCAATGCTGTAATGCCCATTCTCAAAAACTGTGGTTTTCTGCACAGACTGCAAAAACTGTTTGTCTTCACAAGACATCTCCTCTCGGTCATCATAATTACGCTCTGGAAAATCAGTGTTATACTGTTGGACCAGCATCTTCTCAATCTCCATCACAGAAACTCTGTTTACTGAAAAGGTAGGCATTTTATTCATTGCATCATTCAGTTCCCTTCTTACAGGCCCATTCACAACCCATCCAATGGCAGTCTTCACAGCATAAGGCCCTCCATCCTCAGCATTAATAACTTGCCATGGTTCCATTGCTCTTGAACAATTAGCTCCAATAAGCAGGCCTACATCAGCTTCTATCTCTGGCAAGCGTACTTCATTGAGGTAAGGCCACTTCTGGATATCTGACCTTTTAGGTATGTTCTCGACGTGAACAGGTATGTTGCGATGAGTAAACACCTTAGGTAGATCAATGAACTTGGTGTCTTCCAGCCCACACACTTCCAGGTCTGATATGACGAAACTGTTCATGAGCTTCTGTTCTTCAGGTTTGTCTTGACCCATGGTGCTAAGAAGTATTCGTGTCGGTTTCCCTTTAATATTTAGCTTCCTTTGCAGGTCTTCTGTGCAAAACGTTGCCGTGCTTCCCGGGTCCAAAAAGGCGTATGTTTCAACACACTTGTCATTCTTTTTCGTTTTTATCTTCACCGGTACTATTGACAGCACACATTTTGATTCTCCAGCCCCCGTGAGGCTACAGGACTCTTGCAAAATAGAAACTTGAGCAGAGGATACTTCACTTCCATGACGACCATATTTCTTTTCAGGTGAGACAGAACCTTCTTCCTTTGTTATGTGCAGAATGTCTGGATGTTTCAAAGCACATTCTTTACACTCAATTCTTCTTTTGCAGAATTTGTTAAGATGACCCGGAACTAAGCACCCAAAGCACAAGCCTTTCAGTTTTAAGAAATCCACACGCTCCTTATGTGGTTGGTGTTTGATTTTGCTGCATGAGGCAAGGGTATGTGATTGCTGGCAGTACAAACACGGCTTCTCAAAGGCAACCACAGTTTTAACTGAATTTGTTGGCTTAACATGTGTTTCTTGAGGCCCTTTGCTTTCGGTGAAAACATTTGTTGCGAAACTGCTTCCACGTACCTCTCTTTTTTCTTGATGCTTTTCTTTTTGGTCAGTCTTTCCACTTGAGATTGGGTGGCTGTCCGAGATATTTCCAAAGAGGGGATCCATCGCTATTCTTGCTTGGCGGTCAATGTAACTCACCAAATCAGCAAACTTTGCTCTTCTCCCTCTCCGCTCTTTTATGTCAAAGGCTTCAGCACGCCAACGTTCTTTCAGTTTATATGGTAACTTAGACACCACTGTCCGTAAGTTGGTTGGGTTATCCATCTCCTCTAAGAATTCGATGTCTTCCATGGTATTGCGACATCCGATCAAAAACATTGCATAGGCGCTCAATGCTTTCCCGTCGTCAGATTTTACTTGAGGCCATTTGAGTGCTTTATCAATGTACGCGCTGGCAATTCGTAATTCATCCCCATAGTGCTTATGAAGTAGTCGCTTCGACTCACAGTATCCTTTGTCTGGCATCATATAAGAACAGCTGCGAACAAGCTCTTGAGGTTCTCCAGCTGTGAATTGCTCCAAGTAGTAAATTTTTTCTTTATCATTGCTGGTTTTCTGCTCTATTGCGTGCTCAAACGCCCTCATGAAGGATTTGTATTGTAGTGCATCACCCTTGAACACAGGAATGTCTTTGGTTGGTAGATGAGATAGCTGCTGTTGTTTTACTAGTAGCTCAGTGATTACGTTCTGTTTTTGCATAACCGCTATTATGTCATCACCTTGGTTAGATTGAGCACTAGACGCATAATTGGAGACCGGTTGAGATTGATGCATTCGAGAGTGCTGCGTTTGTGGTGGAACATGAGTGTTCGTATTAGCTTGCTGTGGAAGCAGAATGCTAGTTCTTTCCTTCACGTGTCCACCTTGTGGCTTTTGTGCTGCTGAATAGCCACTTAAACCATCTTCAGATCTTTCATATTCTTTAAGCACCCTTAATTTTGCTTTACTCTCAGCTAACACAGTTTCCAGCACTAACTCTTCCTTTTCAGCTTTGATTTTAGCTGCTTCAAACTCAAGCTGTTGCATTTTCTTTAGTGCTGCAGCACGTTCGAGCAGGGCTGCATGTTCCGCTTCCTGTCTAGCTCTTGCTGACGATACTCGTGACGCAGTTGAGGTGCGACTGATTTGTGATCCACGTGTGCTGGCATGTGTGGCCCCTACTTGTGAAACACTGTCATTTGGTTCAACTGTTTCTTGCAGAAAATCAACCACATTTTCCTCTTGCAGCTCCTTTTCCACTGGCAGTACAGGTTCATGCTCAGCTGCAATCCAATTTTTGGTAATTTTCATAAATCCTCTAATTACTGCCATTTTGGGTTCAAACCACATCTCTTGATCAGCTGATTTTTCATCTTCAGTCAAAAGATTTGCTACTTCATTGTTGAGACGGTTGAACTCATTTAGCGATGTTGCAAAATCATTTTCCATCATGTATTTCACTCTTTGTAAATTTTTAGCATCACTCATCATTGATTCTAACTCCTTCTTTTTGCTTGTCAGAATTCCTAATGTTCTTCTTCTCATTGCAATGCACCTCTGCAATCTCTCTTCTAATCCCTTCTCTGTCAGCTTATGTGACCTTCCCTTTTTCATTGTATCCTCAATACATCTTTGTTCATCTTCCTCAGCCATCTTACAAGTAGCAGAGTTAATGCTTTAGTTGTATGCAAACGTTTCAAACACTTTCTTCAAAGTTTTCTAGATAAACCGAGTGCAAAACAACTTCTTAAAGATCGCCATAACTCCACATTGACTGAATCAGAGCTTGACAAGCATACGTTTTACAGGGAGAAGTTGATCTACTTTTTTCCTTTTCAAAACTCACTCATTATCTTCGTGAATCCGTATCACGTTCTTTGAAGAAAAAAGTCCTCACTTCAGCACGCGGTTACCTCACTTCTCTGTTGACTGACAGGTCGACCAGCCATGCCGATTAGTGCATGTCGATCCGTGTCGCGGGTGTCTTGAGGAAACTGTCCCGGTTCTGTCGTTCTAAAGTCCAATCCGATGCTTCTCTTTCAACAACGCCATCCTCAATATCCAGTTAATCCAGCGCCGTTTAGTATTAGCGAGTTTTTTGACTAATGTAGTGGCACCAATGCGCGTCTAATTCTTCTATGCCACCTTTTGAAGTCAGTCAAATTGTAACAAGTATTTGAAACACGAGCAAACCACGATCTTCTTTTTAAATGTTTACTTGTAAAACATAAAACAAAACTGTTACATGGTACGCACGGTCAAAAAACTGTGTTGCTTCCAGCGTGTCTTACTTCAAACTAAACACATCCAATCACTTGCGTTGTGACGTAGTGCGATCTGACTGGAAGCTCAAAATAATTAAATATGATCAGATCTAATCATTACTAAACATACATTTTAAATCCAAAATAACTAAAATAATAATTCTTATAAATCTGCATGAAATATTTTCTTACTGTTTTTACTAAATTATTATTTCAGATGAACTAATCCCTAAGTGGCTCTTACAACCATGATCAAGGCATTTGTCTATTGGAAAGATGTTTTTGCCGTCCTTCCTACGGGATTCAGTCTATCCAATTGAGTGCAGAGGCATTTCATTTCCTGGTTCGGTTGAAACACTCCCCATAATCACAGCCCAGTGGAGCAGTATCAGACTCACTGTCATGATTTGAATTTATGTGTGTTACGTTGGTGCTTTTGATTCTCAAGTTCTGCTTTAGTCTTTGTACCTTGTTCCGGAGTTTTATGAATAAAGCTACACTGCGTCTGGACCCAGCCTCAGCTCTATTTCTCCGCACAACGTCACAGAACAACCAACCTCAAGATGGGTCCAGCAGTTGTCAGCAACCGGGCTCTGGAAGAGTACCTGTCGACGTTACGGCAAGAAGAGGGCCAGTCCGTCCAGAGGTACGCGAAGGATTTTCTGACCATTTGCCAGCTGGGAGCGCTAGATGATATCCAGCTCATGGTCCTGTTTCTGAATGGGCTGGATTACAGGATCGCTCGTTGGATGTCGAGGGACTTTTCAAACTGGACTCTTGATCCGTATATTGCTCAGGCTTGCTACTTGGAAGATCTCAATTCCATTACACGCCGGCACTACTCTACACCTGCCGGTTTTACTTTACCCGCGAAGCCCTCGTCGTCTTCACCGCTGGTTCACGTCAGCCACGACGAGTCCGCGCTTCACGTGAGCATCAACGAGCCCGCGCTTCACGTGAGCATTGACGAGCCCGCGCTTCACGTGAGCATTGACGAGCCCGCGACTCGCGTCAGCCCAGCCGAGTCAACGCTTCACGTGAGCCCCAACGTGCATTCACTTCACTCAGGCCCCGCGAGCGACTCTCCAGTTCAAGTGAGTGAATCTCCTGTTCAAATGAGCGCTGAATCTCCAGTTCAAGTGAGTCCTGAGTCTCCAGTTCAAGTGAGTGCTGAGTCTCCAGTTCAAGGGAGTGAATCTCCTGTTCAAGTGAGCGCTGAATCTCCAGTTCAAGTGGGCGAATCTTCAGTTCAAGTGAATGAATCTACAGTTCAAGTGAGTGAGGAATCTTCAGTACAAGTGTGTGATGAATCTTCAGGTCAAGTGAGTGAGTCGCCCAGCCCAGCGAGTGTGTCTAGGTCTGTGACTCGCCGCCGCAGGAGGAGGAGAGGGAGGACTCGTTCGGTTCGCCAGGCTCCGGTGACCGTACTCGGACTCCTTGCCCTGCCGGCCCCGCCTCTGCGCCTCGCCCTGCCGGCCCCGCCTCTGCGACTCGCCCTGCCGGCCCCGCCTCTGCGACTCGCCCTGCCGGCCCCGCCTCTGCGCCTCGCCCTGCCGGCCCCGCCTCTGCGCCTCGCCCTGCCGGCCCCGCCTCTGCGACTCGCCCTGCCGGCCCCGCCTCTGCGCCTCGCCCTGCCGGCCTTCTTGCTCTTGGAGGCGTTTCCTGAGTCTGTTTACTGCCCGGAGGTTCCTCCCATAGATTTCCCCAAGTATTTTTTTGGGGGGGGCACTAGTAGGCACTCTGTGGGGGCCATGGAGGCGACGTTGACATGGCCTTCGCCTCGTCCTGCTCCGCCCTGGCCTCGTCTTGCTTTGCCCTGGCCTCTGCCTTGTCCTGCTCCGCCCTGGCCTCGTCTTGCTTCGCCCTGGCCTCTGCCTTGTCCTGCTCCGCCCTGGCCTCTGCCTTGTCCTGCTCCGCCCTGGCCTCGTCTTGCTCCGCCCTGGCCTCTGCCTTGTCCTGCTCCGCCCTGGCCTCTGCCTTGTCCTGCTCCGCCCTGGCCTCTGCCTTGTCCTGCTCCGCCCTGGCCTCTGCCTTGTCCTGCTCCGCCCTGGCCTCTGCCTTGTCCTGCTCCGCCCTGGCCTCTGCCTTGTCCTGCTCCGCCCTGGCCTCGTCTTGTTCCGCCCTGGCCTTTGCCTCGCCCTGCTCTGCCCACGCTCTGCGGACCAGGCCCGTCTTGGCTGCCTCCTGGTCCCGTTCCCCTGCATGGGCCTGGCCCTCCGTCCCTCCCCCAGGACTGTCTCCGCATTACCGCCCTCCTGAACTTTTTTGTTGTTTTTATGGGCGTCGGGAGCCGCCCATAGGGGGGAGGCTATGTCATGATTTGAATTTATGTGTGTTACGTTGGTGCTTTTGATTCTCAAGTTCTGCTTTAGTCTTTGTACCTTGTTCCGGAGTTTTATGAATAAAGCTACACTGCGTCTGGACCCAGCCTCAGCTCTATTTCTCCGCACAACGTCACACTCACATTCTGACTAGAATCTGAGTATGATGACATCAGGCTAGCATCTGCCACTGCTAATGATACAAAATAATTTCTTCACTCTAATCTCAGATCAGCTCCATTATCTAGCATTTGGCTGGACCAACAGCATATTAGGCAGGTGGTCATAATGTTACGGCTCATTGCAAACTCCATTTGGCGACATCTAAGAATGTCTTTATTTGTACTGAACAGTAATGAAGAAGCAATGAATGTCAATGTAAGCAATTTATATAAAAAACATCTATGGAATGTTCTCGTTCAGATAGCTAAGTGAAAGTGTGTGTGTGTGTGTGTGTGTGTGTGCGTGTGTGTGTGTGTGTGTGTGTGTGTGTGTGTGTGTGTGTGTGTGTGTCTGTGTGTGTGTGTGTCTGTGTGTGTTATTGGGACAAAATGTCCCCACAAAGATCCCAATATCTGAAATCCTTGTCCTTGTGGACATTTTTGGTCCCCATGAGAAAAAAAAAACAGCTTTTAAATCATACTAAATGCTGTTTTTGTATAGCATTACCTACAGTTAACTATTAAATGTAAGATGCAATTATTATTAATGAAAGTTAATTTTAAGTGGTTTAAATTTTAATTCTGTGCTTTGAGAAATTCAGAATTTCTTTTAAATACTGTTTTTGGATTTTCTGTGGTTTTCTGTTTAGAGGTATGTTTAGGGTTGGGCGATAGAATATTTACAGTTTGTGCTGCAAAAAATCCTTACAGTATGTCTATGTATGTAATGTCCCCATAAAACATGAAACCCCAACATGTGTGAGTGTAATGACACTTGTTCAGTTGAGTCTTCAGCAACATAATAGCAACACAGGTTTTGTTTACTGTTCTAATACAGCAGGAGTCTTGTTTCAGTCATACACCCAACCCTTCATTCAGGCCTGGGCAATGACTGCCTAATAAATACATACAGGTTTTGTTATATTTGTTTTGATTTAGAGATTGCAGATTGGCATCTCTACATTTAAAACATCGATCCATTGTGTTATTAGTCCAATTTAATACAGATTATAATAAATACATGTAAAAATGTCCTTGGATAATTAAAACAAAGTCAACTACTGAACAGATTCTCATCCATTCTTTCATTTACTGTGGTTGTTTTTGTTCTGTTTTTAGGTTGTATGAAATGACACCAGTGACAGATTGATTAGATACAGTAAGAACATTCAGGTGGGTTTATGCTTGGTAGTGCTGGTCTACTAATTGACCAGAAATAGTCAACCTGTCAACAAGGTGTCATCTCAAAAAGTTTAAAATAATTTAAGAGTGTTTTAGAGTAATATGTGTTAGTCATTTAGTCATTCACTAATTTGTAAAAAAAAAAAAAAAACAGTTGTCACAGCCATAACGCTTCTATTACTGTAATTATAATATTATACATTATTTAATAATACACTGTTTATTATAAGAGCTCACTTGGAACTCTTCATAGTTTAGGAAGAATGTGCAATAGGATTCGATATTCCAAAATCTCGAAGTAACAGCTTTGACGATTATTTGGTGTAGATAATTCTATATTTTTGTTTTTGTTTGTCAGGGTTTCTATAGGATCATTTAAAGAACAACAACTGTTTGAATGCGGATACATGAGTGTGTGTGTTTTAGAGCTTGACATTGTTTTGTTTTCTTGATGCTGGAATGTTGTATGTCACCATGACTGATGTAAACCGTCATAGTGCCTAAACCTCTCTGGGGGTTTGTTTTGTACTTTTTTAGTTCCTTTTTTTTTTGACAGACACTTTGATATGAAATATTTTCCTCTGGCACATTTTCCTCTGAAACACTAAAGTATGTCCCTTGCAGACAGTTGTCATTAAAATGACAATCAGATTTTGCACCACCACATCATCATACCTCTGCAAAGGCAGATTATCATCAGCAAAGGATGTACATGCTGTGTTTGCATGTGACATGTAATTTCCCATAAACTTTAGAATCCCTCTTTCATTTCCTTTTTTGCTGTTGGACTTTGTACCTGTTCGCAGCCTGTTTCATTTGCTTTAGATAGGAAAAACTGGCTTGACACAGACAAAACACACAAGAACACCTGATGACGAGTATATGTTTTCGTATATCAATTGCAGTTTGCTAAGTAAATAAAATCTCTGTATTGATATAGTGTCTGTATAACCATCATACTGTAATTCCCCAATCCCCTAATGAAAATAAACAATTTGTAATGTCAGGCATCTTTAAGTAATGGTTAAAATGCTGTGTGCTTCTTTTTATTCAAGGGGTAATCCATAACTTGTTCTGAGAATGTGTGTCTG
The DNA here is from genome assembly GCA_038021265.1 of Cyprinella venusta. Lineage (NCBI taxonomy): Eukaryota > Metazoa > Chordata > Actinopteri > Cypriniformes > Leuciscidae > Cyprinella > Cyprinella venusta. The sequence goes on from CM075868.1 coordinate 14,978,008, forward strand.
TGTCTGTTGTCGGGAAAACCTCTCCTTGTTATTCAGGTTTCCTCACGCACCTGTGGGTGTGAAGGGGGAGGAGATTTCACTTAACCTCACTTACAATCTGACTCCTTCTCATTTCTCATTTCACTTCTGTTGTATTTATGCCAGCATTGGAGTTGTTTTTCTTGGGGTGATTTTTTTTAGCCTTAATTTTAAACCCCCAGTTTTATGTATTTGGCAAAGTGTCTGATTTCAGGATTTCAGCATGACTGAGAGTAACCTGAACACTCCTGACTTGAAGGATCTAGAAGAAGAAGAACTGTGGGATCTTATCGACGATAATCGCCATGCCATCTCTCTCGGCATCCGTCCCTGTGTTCTCATCCCTTACCTGCGCCAGGCTCGAGTCCTCACAAACCTGGATGAGGATGAGATTTTTACCAGTACCCGTTTCACCAACCGCTGCATGAGGACCAGTAAGACACTCTGACTTATCAGGGGAGAAATGCTTGAAATACCGAATACCATGACAAAAGTTAATGAAGTACAGATATAATAATAATAATAATAATAATAATAAAACATGCTTTCTAATATTTACCTAAAAAAATTAATGGAAAGGTGGAAATTAAGATATTTTCTTCCAGCATTGAAGTTGATGTTTTGTATTTGATTAGAACGATGAATGTGAAAATTAAGAGTGGTTACAATTTATTTCGATAGTCACTTTAGACGTTCTACTAATTATAAGTAACTTTTCAACTACATGTTAAGTAACTCTCCTTAGAGTATTAGTATATTATAGTAGACTCTCAGGAGACTGTTAGGTTATGGTTAGGTGTTAGGCTTTGGGTTAGGAGAATAAGTTTACTTGTAGTCGCCAAGTTATTTATAGTCAATTGAATGTCTGTTGGGGGACCAACAAAATAAAGTGTTAGCAGATATTAAGCGGACAGTCTACTAATACTCTAATGACAGTTAGTTGACATGTAGTTGAAAAGTTACTTTTAGCTAGTAGAATGTCTAAAGTGGACTATCGAAATAAACTGTTACCCTTGTAAAAAGAAATGTTGATATTGCTTAAATTATTTTGAGTATATTTGAGTTCAAGTAATGTAAATGTAAAACCATAATTTGCACTTACTAATCTTTTTCTTACTTTTCTTTTCTTTTTTTTACAGTGTTGGTCACCATGAATTAAATTTCATCAATTTCATTATTTGTTCACTCTTATGTTGTTCCAAACCTGCTGTATGCTATTATTTTTGCAGTGAAATATGAAAGTAGACATTACAAAAGTAGAATTGCTTGCCATACAATGTTATGCCAAGCCATGCCATGCCAAGCTCTAAAAAGGACAAAACACCTAAAAAAAGTCTAGCTTACTTGCATATGTAATTCAAAAGCAGTGCACAGGTCCAACAAAATAACAAAGAGTTCAGCACACATTTTGTTACCCGGATATAAATAGCAGCATATGGTTTTGGAATGTCATGAGCGTGAGTAAATCATTTCCATTTTTGGGTGAACTCTTCCTTAAGGAATATTTGAAAGTTGAATGACAGAACTGAAAATGAAGCATTTTAATGTATCTTGCAGTATTTGAGATATAATGTCTGAAATCTTAATGTTTTTCTATAGGTCATATGCTTGACATATTACGTGTACAGGGTCGTAATGGAGCAATGGCTCTGCTCGAAAGTCTGATGATTCATTACCCAACTCTCTACACACAGATCACTGGCCGCGAGCCCAGCATTGAACCTTCAGGCTTCAGTGGTCAGTCAGTGTACTTTTAATCTTAGTTTCTGATGATGCATTACAAGCACACACAATATGTGTTGTAGTTAAAGCTGGTAGTTGTAACATTTGTGGATTTGAACTCCAGGCCTCGATCTAGACTTCTAAACTGTCTATTAAACAATGTAATACCAATGGCAAATGTGCACAACTGAATATATTTTCATGTGTGTGTTTGAGGGATGTATTTATCAACTTATTTAAGGCTAATAAGTAAAACCTTGCTTTTCTGCTTGCTAGGCCTGATAAATTACACTGAGCTGACAGAGTACCTAGTTAGTGCGGTGAGCAGTATGCAGGCAGAGCTACAAGTGGCACGGCAAGAGACTTTGCGGCTGCGATCTCGATGCTGTGAGCTGGAGGGGAAACTTAAACAGGTCCAACAAAATAACGAAGAGTTCTGCCAGATGCAACAAGAGCATGGACAACTGCGCAGTCACCTAGATGGTGTGGACTGGTGTAGACACAACAACGCTTTACATCTATGTGGCTAATGTTTCATTATCATTAACAGACATATATTGTCATTTATGTACATTAAAATAAGTATATCATTAACTACAGTTAAATGTAAGATGTAATTATTGTTCATGAAATTAATGAAAGTTAATGTGTTCAGAATGTTTCGCACAATTAAACAGTGTTTCTGTGTCAAGATTATTTACTGTCTGCTTGTCTTCTGTTTAGGTTTAAACAGGGAACTGCTCAAACTGAAGGATGAGAAATGTGATCTTTATGTCAGATATACTTCAGTTCTTGAGGAGAAGTCTGCAACCATCATACGAAACAGAGACCTGCAACTGGAGGTAAGGAACCATATTTTATGTCTTTGTTTGCATGCTTTTACTTGGACTTTATTTTCATGTCAGTGAGTTACAAAAAAACCAAAAAAAAAAACCAAAAAAAAAAAAAAAACAAAACAGATTGTCTCATTCATGTGCCTGACAGAGAGCATCATTCCATAAAGAGGTTAAATAGAGGCAAATGTTAAGGCTTATTAGGCATTATTTAAATTTTTAATTAAAAATGTTTTTTTTATTAAAGTTTAATCTTTGTAGCAATAAAACCAAGTGTAAAATAAATCTGTGGAATGTAATGCATAGCAATTGCAAGTGTACTTTCATATTATTAGTTTAGTTGAGTGTTGTTTGGTTCAAATTTACTAATGATTACTGGGAAATGGATTTAAGCTGTTGTTTACAAGAACTCTTGAACCCTTTTGCTTTGCATTTTATGCTGCATTAAAGTGCCCCAATTAAGCTATTTTAAAGGTTCCTAATTTTGTTTTGGAGTTCTCCTTCAACAGGTTTACGTGCATCAAAGGTCAAAAAACACTGTCATTTTCTCATAATATACATTGCACATCACCACATTTTTCAATGATTCACAAATGACTCATCGGATGATTTGTTCTCTAAATCCCTCCTTTTCGTGAGCCTACACTACTCTGATTGGCCAGATAGCACAGTCTGTTGTGATTGGTCTACCACTTACAGCACTTTTGGGAAACGAAACGCCTAATACCATAACTGAAGTTCAGCTACGGAGGCTTCCTAAAGCTCAGCAATTGTACACACTGTAAAGAAACGATGGTGTAAATTTTATAATATTAATCCGAGCATGCGCCTGATGATGAAACATTTGAAAAATTAGTTATTCAACCCAAACCTCCATCACAAGGATGACTTTAGCAGGACATTTTTCAGTGATACGCTACTCAGGTTGATATACATTGTGAGATGTATGTCCATCAACAAGCTGATGTGTAGATTTCTAATTTATTGCAGTGCACATGCGGGAAATATATTATTACAGCATGAAAGAGGGGGTTTTGGGCTCAGTTTAGCTCCTGCTAAATGGCACAAGGTAGGCCCAGCTCAAAGGAGGAAGCTGGTAGTCAACGAGGTGCGAACGCAGGAGGAGAGGATGAGGTGTATAAAGGCCATTTCCCAGGCCAAGCAGGGAGAGTGGATGAGATGGGAGAGCGTGGAGCAACGCAAGAAGTGCTGGCAAGACCTTTGGCCAATGGAAGAGAGTAGGATAATTTTCCTTATCAGGTCAACATATGATGTTCTCCCATCACTGCAGAACCTAAACCTCTGGGTAGGAGAGGAGGATCCCTCTTGTCCTTTGTGTTCATCACCTGCCACATTAAGGCACATTTTGGCAGGATGTAAGGTGGCTCTTAGCCAAGGTCGGTTTGTTCTTGCAAAACATTACACACAGAAAACTAATGTGAATGATTGATATAACATTAAAGTTGTAAAAGTGTGTAAAACAAATCTTACTCAATCCTTCATCTTTATTCAAAAGTGTAAGAACGACAGACAATCTGTATTAATAGACACAGTTTTAGGTAATAGTGGCCCACAGCTGATTATCAGAAGTATTTAATTAAGTAATAACGTGAGTAAGCCAGTTATCTTTAAACTTACACAATATAAAACACAAAACTATGTATTTTGAACACCTGGAAAAAAAGTATATACAACAATAATTAGTCATACTTACTAGGTTGTGATTCTGAGGAGCAAGCTGGTCCAAATAAACTGACTGACTGACATCTTTCCAGAGCAAGTGCTTTGTGCTCGCTTTAAACTCAGAGATTTGAGAAGCTGTAATCAGTAAAATGACGTGTTTGAGGGCGGGTCAAGTTGTTTGCGGGCGGACAATGTAGAACGTAGCATTATGTAAATGTATTATCTAGTGATATGTGACTGTAACACACTGGGATGCAGACGACTCGTTTAGGAGGTTCAGAGTCGAGTCTTCCTTTTGGGAGAGTGGCATAATGAAATCTCTTCTCCTCACCTCTTCTCCAGATTTACCAGCTGCAGTGTGAGTTAAGGAAGGCACAGAAAGAGACAGACTTCCAGAGCCGGCGTTCCTTAAAGAATCCCAGTGACACACAAAAGCTCAAAGATGAACTCAAAGCTGTACGCACAAAGCTACTGGAGACTGAGATATTCTCTCCGGTGAATAAGAGACTCATTTATTTTAGTAATATAACAAGTCAACAAATTTTGAAACTCAATCTTATCTTACTGACCTTAACAGTAAATCCGTCTCTTTCTCTTTCAATCAGGTACAGCAGGATATCCTTGAGAATGATTTAAAGGAGACAGAGACCAGACGTTCAGAACTTGCTGAGGATGTCACTAAACTAAGTGAGGAGAATGAACAACTCCAGCAAGAGAAAGAGGAGGTAAAACGAGTTGGTTACCTAATGTAACCTCGGTTCTCTTTAGATGAGAGAACGAGTACTGCGTAAGCTAGAGAAAGATTCGGGAAAGATTCATCTTTTGTGAGATATTGAAGCCAAAAAATTAATTAATTGCTTAATTTTTGTATCCATTGTCAACACAGTGCAGCATGTGCAGACCATGAGCGGGCTAGCTAGCAAGCTCATTGGTTGCTCTGCGGCAAACTGCTGCAGCTTATAGACAAACTCGCATGAACCCGCGTCTGGATGACCAGCTCGTTTTTACCCAGCAACTGGCTGTGCAGGGGTTCAGCGAACGCCGCGACTGCCGCCACGTAAACTTTGAGTGTGGATGGGGACCTGCCCTTATCCAGCAGCTCTTGTAAAAACACGAGCAGTGACGGCACCCCCCATGTCCGTGGGTCCAGATCTTTATTTGGTGCACCATTTAGAAAACACAGACCATTTGGACTCATAGAGCCTTCTCGTGGAAGGAGCTCTAGTGTATATGATAGTGTTTATCACTCCTTCTGGCAAAGCGACGGGTAGTCGTTGATCACCCACGCATGCAGTGCCCAGCGCTGTGGGTGGGGATAACAGATTGTCCCGCGAGCTTGAGAGAGGAGATCTGCTCTGACTGGAATGGGCCACAGGGCTGTCTGTGACAGCTGCGTAAGCTCCGGGAACCAAGTCTGATTCTCCTAGCGCGGGGCTATGAGGAGCACCGAGTGGCGTGCTTTCCTGATCCTCTGTATTACCTGTGGAAATAGCGAGACGGGAGGAAAGGCGTAAAGCGGGCGGTTGGGACAGTCCTGGCCCAGCGCGTCCTTGCTTTTTGAGAAGAATACTGGGCAGTGAGAGTTTTCCTCTGACGCAAAGAGTTCTATCTCCGCTCTGCCGAATATGCACCATAACTTCTAGACTGTTTGAGCGTGCAGGGACCATTCCCCTGGGGGAATATTTTCCCTGGACAGTCTTTCTGGGCCGTCGTTCAGGTGGCCAGGCACATGCGTCGCTCTCAGCGAGCGCAGAGGCCACTGGGACCAACTCAGTATGCGTTCTGTCAGATAGAAGAGGTTCCTGGATCAGACAGAAGAGGTTCCTGCGAGCTGAACAGTGTGTGTGAGCGCGCTTACTGTGCTTATGCATGACGGCTCGCAAACAGCCAGTGCTGGCTGTTCTGTGAGTGACTTCCCGGTTGAAGTGAATGGGGAGAGAGTCACATCTGAGTGATGCGCGAGCATGGTCACGAATTGTGGGCACATTTTCTACACATAAAGCATGTTTGCTCTTTAAGAGATTTCTCTGGGTCACCGTGAAAACAGTGTTTGGGTGCAGGCAAGCGGGTAGAGTGACCGGCTTGTTGGCTGCTGAATACACTGCTGCAGTAACCTGAGAAGAGGGGACTGACAGGGGCCGAAGCTTCGACGGTGGTCTAGCCGTCATTTTCTCAGCGTGGCTAGGAGGTTGTTCGGGTTTCAGTGTGATCTTAGGCCGAGGCCCCCGGGGGGGGCGGCGGTCTGCGGCGGCTGACTGAGCGTGATCTAGGGCGGCCGCCTTGACGACGCTGCGAAGTCTGGCTGTGCTGAGCTGGGCGCTGTGAGGGGGCTCGTGCAGGAGGCTGGTCACAGGAGCGGGCTGCAGAGGAGCTAGCGCGACGAGGCAGGAAGAGGTTCATGGCTTGGGTGGCTTTCTGGACTTCGGAGAAACGCTCGACGATGCCACTTACAGCAGAGCCGAAGAGACCGGAAGGAGAGAGCGGCGCGTTGAGAAACGTGACGCGTTCAGATTCTCCCACGTCAGCTAGCGTCAGCCATAGATGTCTCTGTCACAGTTAAGGCTGCCATGCACTTCCCCAGGGCTTGAGCTGCAGATTTCGTGGCACAAAGAGAGAGATTTGTCGTGCTCCTTAAATCCGTAACAGCTTCCAGTAACAGCTGTGCATGAGCCGCAGGTGGTGCGAGGCATCTTTAAAAAGACGCTCGCTTTGCTCTTTTTGTGAAGTTCACAGAGAAACTAATGCTTTAAAAAGGACACGTTGCCAGCTCGCAGGATGGCTGAAGGTGGCGAAGACGGACGGCTTCTTCAGGCGCTGTCCAGGCTTGCTAGATGCCTCTCGACGGCGACGTGGCTTGATCAGAGATGCGAAGAGCTTCACTGAAGAGATGAAAATCAGGGAAGCAGCCTGTGAACCACACTTTTATATACGCTGGCTACGCCCCTTCTGGTGGGCTATGATGCAATGACTTCACAAGCTCCTTTCATTGGACGCGGGTTCATGCGAGTTCGTCTATAGGCTGCAGCAGTTTGCCGCAGAGCAACCAATGAGCTCGCTAGCTAGCCCGCTCATGGTCTGCACCTGCTGCTCTGCGTTGACAATGGATACAAAATAAGGATAATTTTTTTCTTCAATATCTCAGAAAAGATTAATCTTTCCGTAGCGTAAGCTAGCTTACGCAATATGAGAGAACCTCTCGTAAGAGAACTGGGCCCGGTTCCCCAAAAAGTTCTTATCGCTAAGTAGTTCTTAACCTATTCCTTAACCTCTCTCTTAACCTAATGGCACAGTTCCCGAAACGTTCATACGTTAAGCATATCTTCTGTAAGTCACACTTTCCTAAGGTTGGTCTGGTCTGGTAAGCTCTCTCTTAGTGTTGTTTGAGCTCAAGACGCTAGTAGGGATGGGTACCAAAACCCGGTATTAAACGGGCCCCGGTACTGAATTCTGAAAGACCGCTGTATCGATAAGCTCGGACGTTATCGGTTCTGCTGTCGGTACTGGAGAAATTATTTATCATTCCTATAAAGTCGTTATCTTGAACATGTTTATATCACCAGCCTTTTCTATTAATAAACTATATTTTAAGTAAACCATTTGTCTGTGATGCAAATTTGAAATTCGCAGTTCAGAAGAGAGAGCGATCTCTCACGCAAAGCCACAGCACGCGCAACACAACAGTTGCTTAAGTGACAATGAGGACAGAACTAAACATTCAACGTGGTTACACTTTAGATGTGGGATATTATTCTAATATATTTTGTATTTCGGCTTCCAAAGATTATAAAAAGAAGATATTTGAGATAAAACCGTTAAAAAAACAAGACGCATGATCTGTCCAGCTTAACTTCCTTTAGCCTACTTCACAGCACTGCGGAGCGCTGTCAGTTTTCCTAAAACCCAAACGTAACCGTCAGAATCAGCACTATCGGCGATTGTTGCAAAATGCTGTCTTCTACTGTTGCAAGATCAAAAAATGTCTATTTAAAAACACAAAAGCCTGCGCAAGAGACGCTGTTCACAAGGCGGTGCGTGCTCCGAAACGGACCGCAACAAGACAAGAAAAGTAGCCTATATACTTTGGGCTTCGTGTGTCCTTAACTATCAAATATACATAAAAATGTCAAAATGACCAGCTCAGAGATTCACTTAAACACAGTTTATTCACTTAAACACAATTAAGTCTTAAATGGACGTAAATAATAGGGAGAAAATGACGGTGCTTCAGTTACCGATTAGATTTGCTCTCGGTCTTAAAGGAGCAGCAGTCTAATAGCCTAAACCTGCTGACAATTCAGCCATTAATGCAAATCAAACAACAAAAGGCAGAGAAAATCACTCACAGCTTTTGAATAAGTAACTTTAGATTTAATAAGCATTAATCTATCTATGATAAACTATACAGTGCTATTTTATATTTGATTACTAAATAAGGTTTCTTTTCAGACAGAAACAATTACCTGAAAAAATATGTTAGTAGACCTTCCTGAAATTAAAGCACTTTGTATATAATTTGTATCTTTGATTAATTGTATTCTTGTGTTTGTACTTGTTTTTTTTTTCTTATGTGTCATTTTTGTACAAAAAAAGCCTACACATTGCTGCATAACAAAAAGATATTTTTCTTCGTTTGCTTTTTCTATTTTACATGTCAAAATATAGAGTTTAATTATGTTCTTAATTCTTAAAAAAAAAAAAAAAAAAAAAAAACACCAAAAAGAACCGATAAGAATACCGGTAAAGTACCGGATCGATAAGCGGTATCGGTAAGAGTGGTAATACCGATAAAACCTTAACGATACCCATCCCTAGACGCTAGTCACGGCCACTGTGCAGCAGTCTTTAGACATCAGCGCAAAGCAGTACAAGTCAAACTATGGTATGTTGGCAATGTTGTGGCTCAACAATGATTTTATGTTATGGACATTTTAAGACTAATAATAAAATATGTTCACAACTGATACAGGCCTATTTATGAAGTTGACTTTATTTGGTATCAGAACTAATATGGTGGTAATTAGCCTAGGCTATTTTGTAATGTCATTAAAGCGTTTAAATTGGCAATCACTTTTGATAGGCTAATTAAAATCTGGTAGACAAATTGGCTCTAAATGGCTAAGATCTATAAATGAGTAAGCATGGTGGTGTCCAGTAAGCGATCAACTATGGCAGTGATCCAACGTGTCCTTGTGTTGAATCAAAGACGGCGCCGGCTGCGGTGCCGTTTAGTCCATGTCAATTTTTTTATTCAGCAAAACTTAAGCCCTTTTGACATTTTTCCTGACATGGCTATATTAAAAAAATTTCGCCTCCCAAGACGACTCATTATGGAGCTGCTGGACCTTCTCAGACCTGCGCTTGCCAGGCTAACGCAGCGGAATTTAGCTTTAAGCCCTGAAGTCCAGCTTCTTGCAGCTCTAAGGTTTTTTGCCACAGGGAGCTTCATCGAGGTTGTGGGAGAGGGCTACGGCCTAAGCAAGACCTCGGTGTGGAGGTGCATCCACACTGTCACCAACGTCCTTCTGTGCCATGCCGGGGATTACATCCGGCTGCCAGCAACACGTCAGGAGGTCCAGGAGGTGCACCAGGGCTGTCATGCCATTGCTGGCATCCCCAGAGTCTTGGGCTTGGTGGATGGCACACTCATCCCTATCGCCAATCCATCAGTGATTGATCAGGCGCACATATCGCGAAAGGGATACGCGGCCATAAACGTGCAGGTTATAGTGGACCATAAGGGTGTGATCTCCGACCTGGTGGCCAGGCAGCACCCACGACAGTTTCGTCAGGGCCAATTCTGCCATGGGTGAACAAGCGGAGAGAGAGGAGTTTGGTCAGAGCCTGTTCCTCGGGGATAGTGGATACCCTCTGAGAACATACTTATTCACACCGCTGACCAACCCATAGACTCGGGCTTAAAGAGCCTACAATGTTGCACATGTTCGCACGCGCAACGTTGTCGAGTGTGCAATTGGCATCTGGAAGCTGCGCTTTCGGTGCCTGCACAAGTCGTCAGGAGGACTGCGCATGAAGCCTCACAGCTCTTGCGCAGTTACGGTGGCAACGGCCATACTCCATAACATGGCTGTCCGTGGAGGCGCACCTATTCCGGAGGAGGAGGAGGTGGAAGCGGATGAGGAGGAAGATGGAGAGGGCGAAGTTGAGGTCCTCTATCCTCCACAGAGGGCTGCCCTACACGCTGCCGGGGTTGAGGCAAGGCAGCTTTTGATTGCAAATGTTTTTGGTTGATTTATATTTTCTTTTTGGATTTACTTGCTGAGCTATCATTAACCATCATCCATGATTGACTGGACTTTTCTTTTGATTCGTATTATGATGGAATTTTTTTGTTTTGTGAAAAATATACGGGAGTTTCAAACATCCATTAAATGTTCTGTGTGTGATTCTAATCCTTTAAACCTTAACTCTATCGTGCCATTGTGTCCATTCCATAAGTGCTCTATGCAACGCCAATCATTGACATGCTTCTCTTAAGGATGGTGAAGGAGCCTACACGTTAGAATTCAAAGAAAACTTTAGAAAAAGTCAAAAGTTGACATATGCCCAAATTACCACATCACATTGCTGATTTATCTTCATCAATTTATTGGGCATTGAACGCAGGTCACATGGTTGTCAGAGGATTCCCTTTCCGCTGCTTTGCCTCATGCATAGCCTAACCCGGTGTCAAACACACAGATAATGTACGTTACAAACTAATGTCTTTACGCAGCCTCTTCAAACGAGCCTTTATATGTGAATGTGCACTTAGATTGACACTGCTTAATTTCCTTGTGGATAAATAAGGTATTTCATAGATAGAGCAAGATTTTATGCATAGGTTTCCAATGGCAGTAGAGAATCAACTCCCAAATGGTCAGTTCACCAACTCTTCGCTACACTGACATGGTGAGATTGTGGAGCGACGAGATCGTGATGTTGTGTAGCGAAGTCCTGGCGATGACGTGTGTACTGGAGGTGTTGGCGTAGTGCACCCTTCCGGGTCGGGGCTGCCTGGTGAGGAGAGTGCTGCAGGTGGCTCGGTGTCTGGGGAGCATGGCACATTGGGGGATGGCGATGACCTGGAACATGAGGCCTGTTCACCTCTTCTAACGTCAATCCCCCCAGGGATTCCATGAGAGACTGTGTCCCCCATGATCGCCAGTGCCTTCTCCTCAAGTGCTGTTAAGGGCTGCACTGAACTGGTCCCCGCACCTGTCCTCGCCTGGTCTCTACGGACAGCAGAACCTCTCACCTTCACCTGGCTTGAAAAATCATGCCATTTTTTCCTTACATCCTGCCAGGACCTTGGTGTGCCTGATCCAGAGGCAGCCATCTTCCTTGCTGTTGCTCCATAGCTCTTTTTTGTTGCTGTTGCACAAGTTATTACGAAAGCTGGAAAACAGTGTCACCTTGTGCAAGCTCACCTCATCCAGCAAAACTTCAAGTTCCCCTGACGAGAAGCTCGGTGCCTTTTTTGCGTTGCTTCCCCAACATATTCAGTATCTAACTCTCTCTCTCTGTTCATTGTAGATAGGTTGCTTTTTATTGAAAACATTAACCAATGGCAATCAATACCACATTAAACAAAAGTAACTGCAGCTGCTTGCCAATCAATTATGATTGTAAAGTACCTTACCATTACAGTTTTTTCCAACTGCTTACACTTACACTTCACACACAAAATGCAAAATGCCTCACATCTCCTTCAAAAATGTAACACTGCATTCAAAATGGCATTAACACAAGTCAGAATGAAGCAAACACTTATTTCATAACTGTGCATTTTTTGATACACCATGTAAACATTGTTTTTTATATAAATCTAAAGCTCTTTGGTCTTCCATACGCTTATATCTACATTTCAATACAATGTTCTAAAGTGAAAGTAATCTTCTGAGAGGGGTAACAAGTACACTGAAACAGAAAATATTTATTAGGCCAAACATTACTGTTGTATACAGTAGCATATAACAAAACCATAAACATATGTAAACCAAAAGTATATTCTTTATAATACAATAAAGAACACAATTGAGTGTGGGGGTCTCTGTCCACTGTTGGCATCCATTGTTAAAAAAGGTAATCTGACCTTTGATCTATTATAGGCTTATACTAGAGTAAAGCAGTGATTGGTTAGTGATCAGTAAAGCAATTAGTGTTTGAGGAGTGTGTGTGTGTGACCTGGTGAATAAGTGTAGCATTTTGATTGGTTGTTTTTGGAAAAGGAAAGCAAGTAAATTCCTGCTAGATTTTTGTGTTTTAGGTAGAGGTGTTTTGCAAAAAAAATAAAAATAAATAAATAAATAAAAAATAATAAAAAAAAAAAAAAAAAAAAATAAGCAATTGAAAACTGAGTCAAAGGCTGAGAAGTATGGTTTTGGAGATTTGGTGTGTAGGTTTGCACTTTGAGCGAGAGGTTTCAGGGCCGGAGTGGGACTCATTTTCAGCCTTGGAGTTTCATGCCTTTGACCAGCCCACTTTTGTTCCCCACTGACTATTTTAAAATAATGTAATTAAAACCTCAGTAAGTCAGCAATAGTGCACTCTTCTGTACAGCCTTGTAATTCATTATATTTTTCAAAAGAATATCATTTTCTATTCAGTGCAAAAGCCATACACAGGGTTTTATAAATACAGAGGTCCCAAAAGTGATCTTGCTAGGGTTCAGGTGCATATTATTTTTCCACTGTAATTGTCAGAGAACTTAGGCTATGTTATGTATATCTGTGTTAAATAGGAATCCATTGCATTAAAGTTATTCTCATTGTGGCCACAGTATGCAATAAGCTTTTGCTCTCCTATCTTATCTCCATCCAGTCAAATCAAGTCAAGTCACATTTATTTATATAGCACTTTTTACAATACAGATTGTATCAAAGCAGCTTCAAATCTCCTTCTCTTGTTCTTCTTCTCTCAGTGTCTTTACCTGTAAATATCCCCTTCCCGAAGCTGAGCTTTGATTTATACAGTCTTTGCAAACTGATTATTTATGTCGTCATTTAAAACTTCTATCGTAAAACAGCTGTTTAGTTTTGCCACGTGCATCTTATCTCCTGAAGCGTCGCGTTGGGATTCGTGCGTGGCTCGCGCTTCTGTAAACATAAATCCTGCTTTGATCGGTCACCTCAAACATTTTGACATATCACAATTTTATAATTTAATTAATAGTCTTTATTTTACTGATAACTTAAACTATGTTAAAATAAATGTTACTGGAATAATTTGAGGAATGTTTCATTTGCATAGAACGTGTTGTCTTTCTTAAAGGTGCCCTAAAATGTTTTTTTAAATTATTTTATAATGTTTCCTGGGTTGCCCTTATAATGTTAGTATGTTTTTTAGATCAAAAATAGTCATAATTTAGAAATAAAAGGCATTTTTCCTAGCCTGATTTTAGCCTCTGATCTGAACACCCGGTTTGAAGGGCCTGTCTGCTGTGTGTAACCGGCCTCTGTTGTGATTGGCTGATATGCTTGCATATGAAATAGCTATGTATTATGTGAAACTCTCTCGAATAATTTTACTACAGCTATTATAGGTTTTTACTATTACAGCTATCGAGATTAACGAATCGTGAGATGTTTTTGAAGTATTTAGATCTATTCCCATCTGTGGTTGAGCAAGCAAAGGACAGTGAGAGTGTCGATCGCGAGAATGAAGATCTTAGCATTGCAATGCAATCCCTCTAATGCAGCAGACACGATGATGTAAATACAGTTAACGTGTCGTTAGAGCTTCGTTGTGCAGTGTAACGTGCGTCATTGAATTCATAACGAGTTTGGCAAGTGTCCAGATAAACTCGCGCTGTCATTGTTCTTTGATCGCTTTCTTTCTGTATATAATTCACAATTTAAATAAGATTTGTTCCATCCTACTAAAAGAAACGATGTGAAGTTGATTTTTAATCACTGGCCTGGCTTACTGATGCAAAAACAGTATTGAACGATTTTAAAGTGAAAGATTACCTGTCTGAACTTGAACAACAACACATCAGCTCGATCCGAGGCCAGCTCTTAGCAAGTCGAGGAAACAAGTCGTCGGTGAAATGTTTGAAATTTCCAGAGAAAATAAAATTAATCCATTGTTTCTTCAGAGGCTCGGACGAAGGAACTAAAATATACTTTTGTATTCATGTGTACATCCGAACACTGATCAACGGCAATGCTTCGGCTGCGCAGCTCTGTCTCGTCTGTCACTGAACATGGGCTGGCATATGCAAATATTTTGGGTCATACATATTAATGATCCCGACTTTTACGTCAGAGTCAGTATTATGTGGAGATTCGCCTGTTTTTCAGGGGTGTTTTTCAAAAACAAGATTTAAGTAAGAAGGAGAAAACAATGATGTTTGAGACTCACTGTATGTCATGTCCATGTACTGAACTCTTGTTATTTAACTATGCCAACATAAATTCAATTTCACATTATAGGGCACCTTTAACGCCGTAACGCACCTTCATGTGAAGTGCAAAATCGATTAATGTTGTTTGTTTGTGATGTCTTTCAAAATGTTGTACTTTGTATAAAATTTGAGTTGTAGCCTACTTTTTTCTTATTTAAGAGGAATTCATATTTTCATCGTTTGTATCAGTGTCTCTCTTTCTTTACCTCTTTACTTCTGTTTACATTTTTTCTTTTAAATGTCCGTATTTTTTGTCACCTTCACCATGCTCCCCTCTCACCTTTTTTAGCTCATAGAAGAGAAGGACTATTTAGCCCTGGAAGTGGAGAAGTTGACTGTGGACTGTGAAATGTACAAGCACAGGAGCACACTGTTCCAGAGTCAGCTAGAAGAGGTGCAGGCAGAGAGAGATAAGGTCAGTATCATCTGTGCTCAAAATTAACAAAAATCATACAACATCATTAAGCCTTAAATAAGTGTTTAGATTCAACAATGAGATCAGTTTATACAGAAACTATCTAACAGTACAATAAACTGTCATAGTGTTGGTGTTTCAAACAAATTAACACAGTATACTGGACCAACATTGTTACAGTATGTAAGTGAGATAACATTTTTAGATCTAGAAACCTACATGCATTATGCAGTAAATGCATATACGTTTGGTTCAAAGTCTGGGACCAATTTGAAAATCTGGGATGCACAATTTAAATCTTGAAAAACAAACTTTTTATGTATTTTTAAAAATTGAAAACAGTGTTCTATACTTGTGCTCTATATCATGTTCATAAATCAAATAAGATAATTTGTGACACTGTCCTTTGGGTCATTTTGAAATCATCCTGGAAAACATATATCATTAGCTTTTGCATAGACTACTGGAAAATGAAAAACTTATGACAGATACTGCTCATTAATTTTTTTCAGGCATATTTGTCCCGTGATGAGGCCCAGGTTCAGATCGCACGGAGTCTTGCAGAGAAGGACATGCTCAGAGGCCAACTAATGGAGCTACAGGAGAAGGTTTTCACCATGAAAGCCTGTAGCAGGGAAAGAGAAAGAAGAGAAAAATCCAGGGTAAAATTGTCAATTTTCTATCATAAATTCAATACCCAACATAGCTTACCACAATGACTTTGCAAATTCAGAGTAATTTTCAATATTGTGCAGTTAATCTGTAACCTAATACAACCACATAGGCCTTTATTCTTAATGTTATGTCTCTTGAATGAGTAGGACAGGAAGATCAGTTGTGAGAGCAGCGAGGACCCTCCTTCCAGCCCCACACACAGAAGACGGCTTTGTCGCTTGAAAGCAATCCTTCCTGAGTCTTTCAGCTCATTTGAGGTACATTTATACTGTTAACGTGTACTTATCTAAGCCTAGTGTGACTTACAGTACTGCTTACTTATACTTAAGCTGTGCCCCAATTTGTGTACTTATGCACCATTCTACCCAGCAAACACAGAATGTTCCCCTAACGTTTCCGAATGGTCCCATGAGGTTATTTTTTTGGGAACCAAACAAGAATGTTATATTAATAGGAGCTAATAGTTATTTTTAGGTTCCATTTTTATAACATAAGGAGAATGTTCACGGAATGTTCCCTTAACCTTAAGGGAAAGTTCTAGGAACGTTCTGGGAACCAAAAAGTAATGTTCCCAGAACCTAAATTTGTTTGCTGGGTATGCAGTCTTGTAGTATAAATAGTGTGAGTAGTGTGTTCATACTGAAATGTCCAAATAGAAAAGTACACTTTAAATACTCTGATGATGCACTTAAAGGAGAACTCCGGTGAACAATGAACCTTTGGTCTAATAAAACATCAGTACCTAGTCGATTGTTCTCTGAGATTTGTTTTCATGATAATCGAATGTAAAGAGTTTTATCTCTAAAAACTGTTTAGCGTATAATACTAGTAATGGGGGCATTGACTAAGTAAAAAGAAATCGCTAGTTTATACCACTAACAAGGCTCAAAATAGCCCCAAACTAACACAGTAACATAATGAGTGTCCATACATGCAAAACGAAGCATTGAGAACTTTGTAAGAGTACAGACCGTTGAATAAGAAGATACGTTATAAAGACAGTTCACTTCATGTATATGTCACCGGGGTTAAGGCTAAGGGTAATCTACCACACTCCGGAGGAGCAGACACCAGAGGACACCAAGAGGCAGACGACAGAAGTGGGTTCAAAAGGTAATTTTTTTTATTAAGTTATAAAAAGGGATAAAAGCAGGGACAGGCAATGACTCTTCTCGTCGTCAGACTCGTTGCATAGGCTCGTGGGACAGACAGTGGCTTCTCTCGTCGTCAGGCTCGTTGTATAGGCTCGTGGGACAGACAGTGACTTCTCTTGTCGTCAGGCTCGTTGCATAGGCTCGTGGGACAGACAGTGACTTCTCTCGTCGTCAGACTCGTTGCATAGGCTCGTGGGACAGACAGTGACTTCTCTCGTCGTCAGACTCGTTACATAGGCTCGTGGACAGTGGCAACAAAGGTGCGTAGAGCTCTTCTCCTCGGCACCATGCACACGATCTCAAAACCTGGACACAGAGGAAGGACTGGATAACAGCAGGAGGGGATATTCAGTTCGGCAGCTTTGATACACTTCAGCACAAACAGAAGAACAGATGAGGATGTCAACATTAACTCTGTGTGTTGTACTCACACGACTGGATGACAGCAGGATGGGATACTCAGTTCAGCAACTTTGATACACTTCCGCACAAACAGGACAACAGCTAAGGATGTCAACATTAACTCGGTGTGTTGAGCTCACAGGACTGGATGACAGGAGGAAATACTCAGTTCAGCAGCACTGATATACTTCAGTACAAACAGGAGAACAGATGAGGGTGTCAACATTAACTCGGTGTGTTGA
The DNA here is from genome assembly GCA_038021265.1 of Cyprinella venusta. Taxonomy (NCBI): domain Eukaryota; kingdom Metazoa; phylum Chordata; class Actinopteri; order Cypriniformes; family Leuciscidae; genus Cyprinella; species Cyprinella venusta. The sequence goes on from CM075868.1 coordinate 14,995,557, forward strand.
GCTCACAGGACTGGACGACAGGAGGAAATACTCAGTTCAGCAGCACTGATATACTTCAGTACAAACAGGAAAACAGATGAGGGTGTCAACATTAACTCGGTGTGTTGTACTCACACAACTGGATGACAGCAGGAGGGGATACTCAGTTCAGCAGCTTTGATACACTTCAGCACAAACAGGAGAACAGCTAAGGATGTCAACATTAACTCTGTGTGTTGTGCTCACAAGACTGGACGACAGGAGGAAATACTCAGTTCAGCAGCACTGATATACTTCAGTACAAACAGGAGAACAGATGAGGGTGTCAACATTAACTCGGTGTGTTGTACTCACGCAACTGGATGACAGCAGGAGGGGGATACTCAGTTCGGCAGCTTTGATACACTTCAGCACAAACAGGAGAACAAAGGAGGATGTCAACATTAAAGGGGGTCGCACACCGGACGCGCAGCGCCGCGCCACGTCTTTAAAATTCGAACACATTATTCTCTATGAGTGTACACACACCGGCGGCGCCATTCAGCGTCTGTCCGCGGCGCCCAGCAACGGCTCAGGACCGTGTTCAAAACCCTGCAGCGCCACAGAGCGCCATTTACATAGTTTATATAAAATTTTAATTATTTTTGACTCAAATCGTTGCTGATGGATCCTGACTTCGCACTATGCTGCATTATACATTTGGTTTTGCATTCATTTACAGAAATCAGCTGCTTGAATGACAATTGCTGAATGTTATTGGATTTTTCAGGTGAGATTCTCAATTCATTCAGTTAACGGATGCTCTGAGGTAAAATTTTCAGATTGCAGACTCAGCAGCGATTGTATTTAATTGTGCAGTACAATAATAACATAGAACAGACATTATCTTCATTTCCTGTCATTAAACATTACAATATTGCTGGCCATACACTGAGAAAGTGCGCGTCTGGTGTGCGATACCTTGAGTTGTCCTAGACACGACGCGGCGCGGCGCTGCGCGTCCGGTGTGCGACCCCCTTAACTTTGTGTGTTGTGCTCACAAGACTGGATGACAGCAGGAGGGAATACTCAGTTCAGCAGCTTTGATACATTTTAGCACAAACTGGCGAACAGATGGAGATGTGTGTGTTGTACTCACACGACTGGATGACAGCAGGAGGGGATACTCAGTTCAGCAGCTTTGATACACTTCAGCACAAACAGGAGAACAGATGAGTTTGAAAAAATCTTAAAGTTATGGGTCCATCTCATCCATCAGAGACTCAGAGAGAACACAGTTGTTTGATCTCACCACACTTATGCATAAATCACTCTTGGAAATCTTCACACGTGTTTGTTTCACTCTTTCAGACACTGCAACTCACCCTACCATCACAGCGATTAATCAACTCGACTCTCTTCTCTTCATAGGATGGACGATCCAAAGACTAATGATTTTTTTTTTTCTTTCCGGTGTGTCACACGAACCCTACAGCGGCTTCCACTCTCCTTTCCACCAGTCTTTCTCCCTCTTCCCCCGAAGTTTTCCTCACTTACTTGGTTGCGTTGCGGTTCGTGTTTTCTTGAAGAAGCTCACTTAATGCGCTTCCCTCAGGGGACCCAACATGGAACACCGATCCGGCCTTAAACCTCAGCTTTTCCACACTTGCCGCCGCCCGCTGTCACTGCTGTAATCCACTCGAGCGCTTGTGTGAAGTTCTCCCACTGCAAAAAGACACCCTCCTATGCTTCAAGCCTCTCTCTTTATACTCTTTCCTCTCGGCATGAGATTCAATGAAGCGCTACTCATTGGTTACAGCTGGCGCTCATTATAGTCGGATATGTTTACCAAAAGCCGGCCCGGTGTCACACCGGCACTTCTTCCCCCTGGAAACGAATATATATTTTTTTGGTTCCTAGTTGGTTCACCCGGTGACATCATAGACAGTAAAAGAAATGGACAGAGCGATCTTATTGGAACTGCATTGAGACGATTGAAGCCCGTTATGGGTGATTTTTTAGCACTTCCGTCCCTGACGCGCAGACTCATACAGAGCTAGACTACGTAGATGTGATGTGGGTGAACCGTTTGACTTCTAGTGCTGTGGCATGAGAAATCTGAATCATTCCCTCCTGAAACATGCGCAGAGGCAGAGAGTATGAATAGGAGCTGTCCACGGGCTAGGAGAAGGAGACAAGTTTGCTAGGTATTCTGATAAATTATTTTGTCATTTTGCCTCCACGTTTCCCGATTGCACGCGAGCTTCTTCTCGTGTCCATACGGTAATCTCAAAACTGTGCGACAGAGAGTCGCGTGGGTATGACGCAATCGTTAGCCTACTTTCACTAAAACTGCTTCTACGGGGCCATAACATAAGCTACAAGGTAATGGAGCTATTTATACATTGTCGAGTTTCTTTAGAAATAAATAAAGGACAAATGGGGTCTTCAAACGCCTCAGATGTAAAGTTATTCACTGTCAAAGTGACGCCAAAATGAACGGGAGTCAATGGGAATGCTAACGCAAGTGAAGTTCTGCCACAAGATGTCAGCTCCCGCGAGGCTTCAACTTCCGGTCGATGGATTACCCCCTTGGGTGACATATACACAGGAGGAGCCATCTTAAAAAATAGTCTCGATAAGTCGATCCCCGAACACCGTTCATACAGTTCAGAAGTTCGCTGAACTTCATACAGTTCAGCTCATTCAGCACGACATTCGTGGTTTGACTTATCAAGACTTATTTTCTAAGATGGCTTCTGTCTGTATACGCGAAGTGAACTGTCTTTATAACGTATCTTCTTATTAAACGGTCTTTACACTTACAAAGTTCTCAATGCTTCGTTTTGCATGTATGGACCCTCATTATGTTACTGTGTTATTGTGGGGCTATTTTGAGCCTTGTTAGTGGTATAAACTAGCGATTTTTTTTTACTTAGTCAACGCCCCCAGTACTAGCATTATACGCTAAACAGTTTTTAGAGATAAAACTCTTTACATTCGATTATCATCTCAGAGAACGATTGACTACCGATGTTTTATTAGACCAAAGGTTCATTGTTTGCCGGAGTTCTCCTTTTACTGAAAAAACGAAATCTATCAGACTCAGATGTTGAATGATAAAAAAAAACAACAACATATAAAATTCATACACTACACGGATGTAATAGTGTATAAATAAATGCATAGTGTATAAGTGCATTGTGTAGTGCGTCATTTGGGACGTCACATTAGGCTTAGCCTCAGATAGGCCTAGTCGACAGAGAATAATGTGAATATACTGACTCTGCATAGTAATAATAATATGGATATTATGCATTCTAAATAGTATGTGAGAAAAGTCTGTCCCAAAGCACAGCATGTTGAAAAGAGTATGCCAAAAGTGCCCAGAGAGTCTGCACTTTCCAGTAGATTTTCGAAGAATGGATCCATGCACACTAAAGGCTGATATTGCCCACAGCTCATTGGAGGATTTGGTTCAAAACTACAAAAACTAATAGAAAGAACTAAAAACATGAAGGATGTTGGTGAAATTGACGGTTAAGAAAGGGCCTTTATTCTTAATATTATGTCACAGTTTCTAAAAATCAACATCTAACTTTAATTAAATGAAATGGGGAGTGTTTATAAGGATTTTAACTGTGACAGTATGATTGACAGGCCAGTTTTCAGTGACAGAATGCATGTTACTAAGCAACAGTGCACAATATTATGATGACGTGGTATGACCCAAAACCTTCCTACTCTTCTTTGTTTTTGTTTTTTTTTTGTTTTTTTGAGAATGAAATTATCATTGGATGTGTCAAAGTTTGCAAGGCTAGTGACGTAGTGATTATTTGTTGGAGTTTTAATTCTCCACCCTAGTGTGGTGTATATGAAGAGTTCAGATGCAAAAGCCTCTAAGTGCCATTTGAAATTTTCTTCTAAAATGATCATTTTTATCAAGCTTGTATATTTAAGTTCAGTAATTTCACTTAAATGGCAATGAAGATTACCTATTAATTGTCATTTAAGTGAAATTACTGAACTTAAATATACAAGCTTGATAAAAATGGGCATTTTAGAAGAAAATTTCAAATTTCAAATGGCATTTAGAGGCTTTTGCATCTGAACTCTTCATATATACATGTACTGGATCTCAGATAACCCCACCCCTAAACAGCACAAATTAACAAAACTACTGACAAATGAAAGTTTTCTTAATTACAGATACTGGTTTTCAGGCATATTTGTCCTATTCGCCCCCCCCCCCCCCCCCCATATTTGTGCTGTAACATGCAGTTACAGCACATTTTGTGTGATACATATAGGTATTACTGGAATGCAGTTTGACAGTGTTAGTGCAAACAAGAGCACAAAGCACATACATTAAAGAACAATAACTATTATGAAAACCATAGATATAAAGCTTTAAAAATGGTCCACACTTGATCAAGCAATTTTTTTCCAGCCTATGATTGGCCAGTCAAAATCCATCCGACTCTAAAAAAGCTTTATAAACAGAACTTCATTGTCAGTTGGTGTGGATGCTAATATGGTTATTATATTTATCGTTCGGGTCTTTACACTTATACTGAATTTTTGTCAACTGTATATGCTGTGTTAGTAACAATAACTTTGTTTGCATTTGTTAATGTGAGAATGGACCCTAATGAAAGAAAAAGCATTATTCTGCCTGATGGCATTAGGTAGAAAATATAGAGCTTTTGTTTTTGTATAGATTTTGAATATATGTTTTGTGTGTACAGTTCAATGATGAAGTAATCAACAGTATCAATTCCAATCAAGTCGAGCCCCCCTGTTCTGAATCTCTCCGTAGACGAGAGTTATACTTTCCAGATGTGACACACTCCAGAAGTGACATGGAAGACATTTACAGGTGAGCAGCTCATCTGGTCTGTAGCAGTGAACTGGAAAACTTTGAAAATAACAGTTTGGTATTGATTTTTTTTCAGCTTGGCTACAGTGAGTTGTTACTTTTAATTGACATTTTATAATGGTTGCCCACTGAGAATTATAATATTATTGTAATAAATTAACTTGATAATTGTATAATCTAATTTACATGAGGAGAGGAACCACCTTTAAACCCATTTTCATACTTTCATTAGTTCAGTTTATTTATAAAGCACTTTTAAAACAACGTAATGTTGACCAAAATGCTGTACAATCATAAAATTACATTAGTAAGTCTACACAGACCAGAATCCAAACCAATGCTTTAAAATGTTTAAATCATTTGGATTTAGTCATATTTACTGAATAGAAAGTGCTGTTTGAATGTCACTGCATGTGGAATTTGCATCAAGCCCTGTAGACGCTTTCAAACCTGTTAAAGCAGCACTATGTAACTTTTTCAACCTTTATAATATTTGTCCAAAACCCTTGAGATGGTACATCCACTTACAATAGGTTGAATAACAGGTCTGCCATAGCCTGACAGTGTCTGTATCGCTTTTACTGGCACTCTGTAACTTCGAGGTGCGGGTAGGAACCCGAGCACAAAAATGACTACAAAATTTGACTGCTTTACAGCATACGTCCCTTCCCCCACTTCCTCAAATTCCGACGCAAGTGCCCAAAGAGCGTTTTTTCCCCCCCTCTGTATGTTGCTGAAGCAGCAAGTAAAACCAAGAAGCCATAGGTTTTGTCGGAAGACAGTAGAAAGAGAAAAAGGGAGAGTGGCTAAATAAAAGGCTGGACGAAGAACAATATTGGTCCAGCTTTAGCTCGCTGGCGTGAGCCAAAGGAGGAGGATAGAGGAGGGGTTTCCGACTGATCCAAGAGTTCCTCGCTCCTAAAGGTCAAATTTTTGGGGTACGCCAAAATGAACGAACGAGTCATTTTTTATACTTATACTATTTTAAAAACATTAATTTGTAATACTACTCCACAAAAAAACGTAACTAAGTCCCCCGACTCCAGTCCGGTGCATCAATCTTCTCCCGCCTAGCAAATGTGAAGTGCGTCAGAAACAGAGCGCACACGCTGTGCGTGATCAGTTTACTGTTGGTAGTGTGTTGTGTAGCTTCGCACCTCGCTGCATCCAATGTAGACTGCATTGCTTTCTTTTGAGGGCGCTTAAGACACTCAAGCATCCCCGTAGAGCCGGGGCGGGCAGCTTGCGCCAGCTCAAGACGTGAAAGTTTACTGTTTACTGAGTTTGGTAGAGGCTACATTTTGCAAGTAAATAATACATGATTAGACGGACAAAATAATCGGTCAGGATAACTATCCTATGTCTGCAGGCTGATAAGTCATGTTTGTTATTTATTTTTCTGGTGAAAGTGTCTTGCCTCAGGCTATAATGCAAATCGATTTTATTAAATTTGCAGATTCATTGCAGCTTGATATTATAAAACTGACGATATGGCTATTATCCACCACACAAACATTGAATTAGCATATCCATTATGTAAAACAGTAGCCACTAGCCAATAGGTTAACGTTACTATAAAGACGCTGGCTTGTAAACGTGAGCTACGCGATCTTTTGAAGTTGAAAAAATTAAAGCCCATGACACTATATTCATAAGACATGCTGAAATAAATGCCAATGTACCTGGGATGAAGACATTTCACACACAACACTGGAGTCTGCCCAAGATGTGAGAACTCCTTCCTTCTGCAGAATTCGGGGGTATCGCTTGTCAACAAATGCACGTGTATATTCCCCAGTGTAACCAAGACAGATTTTACGAGAGTAGTAGAAGACAATACTGTTTCCCAACTGTAGGGGGACCCTAAGAGCAAAATTTCTAAAATGTCATAATGCTGCTTTACAGTTCTCTTACGAGAGGTTCTCTCGTATTGCGTAAGCTAGCTTACGCAACGGGAAAGATTCATCTTTGCTGAGAAGTTGAAGCCAAAAATTATTCCATAATTTGTAATCATTGTCAACGCATTTTCTCTGAAGCAGACCATGAGCGGGCTAACTAGCAGCTCATTGGCTCGTTCAGAGAGAATGCACAAGCCTATGGGAGAGCGGCATTGAACCCGCGCCCAATAAGCGGCAGGCACTCGCTCATTACGTCAGAGCCCGCCGAAAGGGGCGTGGCTTGAGTGTATAAATATGCTCTCCCGAGGCTGTTAGAACGATTTTTCATTATTCAGCGAGCTACACGCTTCAGCTGTCCTGAGAAGAAGCCGTCGGCCGTCGAGAAGGCCTTTCACCTAGCGAGCTTCGGAGACCGAAGAAGCCGGCCATCTGCCACCTTCAGCCGCCCTGCGAGCTCCGTCCGACGACGTATCCTTTTCTGCCTTTTCACAAAAGAGCACGAGCGTCTTTTTCAAGATGCCTCAAAATTTCTGCGGCTCCTGCCGCTCTCCACTCGAGGACAGAGATCGCCATCACATCTGCGCTCTCTGTCTCGGACTGGAGCACGCAGAGCTCGCCCTCGCCAACGGAGGATGCGACCACTGCGAGGACTTGCCTTTGTCTTCCCTGCGGGCACGACTTCAGGCTCTCAAGTCTGCTCCCGCGCTGCCTCTCACTTCGCCGCGGAAGAAGAAACGCCGCTTCCAGAGGCGCCGCTTTTTTGGATTTATGCGGGCCACCGTTGCCGCCCCCCGCCCTCCCTCTCCGCCCCAGCCGGACATGCAGTTGCCGCCGAGCGGCCGCGCTGCCGCTTCCGACGATTCCGCGGAAGAGAAGGACTCTACTTCGCTGCACGCTTCAGATAGCGAGAACTGGTCTTCACTCGGTTCCTCAGCGGAAAAGTCTGCGGGGACCCACGCCGGCATCGAAGAGGAGTTAATGTGCCTCCTCTCGCAGGCTGTCGATCGCCTGGGGCTCAAGTGGTCTCCTCCACCCGAGCAACCGCCGAATCGAATGGATGGGAAATACCTGCACCGGCGCCCCGCCCCCGCCTGCAACCGGGCTGCACCATTCCTGCCGGAGCTTCATAACGAGCTTACTAAATCCTGGAATGCAGCCCTTTTGCCGCGAAACCGCTCCGATGTGTCCGCCTCGCTGTGCTCGGTGGACGGAGCCGCCGAAAAGGATATACAGCCATGCCGCCCGTCGAGGACCTGGTCACCGCTCACCTTTGCCCGCCCTCTGCCAGATGGTGTTCTTCTCCATCTGCGATCCATTCTATGTCTGTCCTCCAGGTGCTCCAAACCGACATCCTGTGCGAAATAGTGAAGAGCGGTAGGAACCCGCCCATCCTCGCTGACTAAAGGAGCGCGACGGACATCTCCCTTCGCACTACCAAAGCTGCCGCACAAGCCCTGGGGAGATGCATGGCCGCCCTCTGTGTCGCTGAGAGACACCTATGGCTCACGCTCGCCGACATGGGCGATTCTGAATGCGCTGTGTTCTTCAACGCGCCCATTTCCCCGACCGGCCTCTTCGGATCTGCCGTCACGGGCATCGTTGACCGCTTCTCCGAGGTACAAAGAGCCACCCAGGCCATGAACCTGTTCCTGCCCCGCCGCGCCAACACTTCTGCAGGCCGTTCTCGCGAGCCTCCTGCCAGAACACCACAACAGCGCCCGCCTCAGCAGGCTCAGCATCCCCAGCATAGTCAGGGCACCCGCCCTCGCTCTGACAGCCGCCGCAGACAGCCGCCTCCCCGGGGGCCTCGTCCCAAGATCACGCTGAAGCCTAAACAGCAAAAGTCTGCCTAGCACAGATGGGAAAAAGACGGCCGTCTCCCGCCGTGGCCGGACCGCCGTCAAAGCTTCGTCCTCTGCTAGTCCCCGACACTTCGCTGACTACAGTAGTGTTTACCGCCAAAAACAAGCCGGTCTCCCTGCCCGCTTGCGAGCGACAAAAAGCCGTTTTCACGGCTACCCAGAGAGTTCGCAAAAAGAGCATAAAAGCCTCATGTGTAAAAAATGTGCCCACAAGTAGGTGTTCACTCTTACACACAAGCACCATATGCCCCGTGTCTCCCACAGAGCCCATTCTCACAGAGCGGCCAAAGCCCGCTCTAGTATCAGAGAACATAAGCACGCCCACGAGCCCATGCGCGTGTCCCCTCTCTGCTCGCTCTGTCTCACGGCCCATAAACTCCTCTCTGAGTGTAAGTCCTGTTGCCACACACATTCTAAGCGTGCCCACACACAGTGTCAAGCCCGCTGTATGCAGCAATCAGGGAAATATTGCTATCCAGCCGCTAGCCGTATGCTTCAAAGCGTGGGAAGCCATCCCCAGCATCTCCCCGTGGGTTCTAAGCATTATAAAGAATGGCTACCTATTACAGTTTCGTCGCCGCCCGCCCCGCTCCCACGCTCGGCTCGAATCAGCTGTCAGCCCAGCAGCTATGAGCACGCTCCGCTCAGAAATAGCGAAGCTGCTGCAGAAGGGCGCAATAGAGAGAGTTCCGCCTTCTATGACTGGGTCTGGGTTTTACGGCCGTTATTTTCTTGTGCCCAAGAAAGACGGCGGCCTCAGACCGATCTTAGATATCAGGTTATTGAACAAAGCGCTCATGAGGAGACCGTTCAAAATGCTTACAGTCAAGAAACTCCTCGCGCATGTGCGCCAGGGGGACTGGTTCATCCCTCTAGACCTGAAAGACGCCTATTTTCAGATCCAGATAAACCCTCGTCACAGGCCATTTTTACGTTTCGCCTTCGAGGGTCAAGTTTATCAATACGCTGTTCTCCCGACTTTTCTCTAGAAAAGTCATCTCAACAGACGCATCCAACACGGGTTGGGGCGCGGTCTGCGAGGGCTCCCCAGCCGCCGGCCAATGGTCGAGTCAGGAGAGTCTCTTGCATATAAACTGTCTGGAAATGCTTACGGTCGAGAACGCGCTTCTGCGTTTCCCCCCGCGCATTCAGGGTCACCACGTCCTGATCTGCTCGGACAACATGGCCGTGGTCTCCTATGTCAACCGTCAGGGCGGGGTCAGGTCCAAGAATCTCTTCTATCTGACGCGCCGCATCCTAGTATGGTCACAGAGTCACCTGCTCTCACTCAGAGCGACGCACGTACCGGGCCATCTGAACGATGGCCCAGACATACTGTCCAGGAACCTTGTCTCCCCCGGGGACTGGTCCCTGCACACTCAAACAGTCCAAACACTGTGGCGCCTATTCGGCAGAGCAGACATAGATCTCTTCGCATCAGAAGAGAACGCTCACTGCCCGATATGCTTTTCAAAGAGCGAGGACGCGTTAGCCCGAGACTGGCCCCGCCGACCGCTCTATACTTTCCCCCCGATCTCTCTGCTACCGTAGGTCATTCAGAGAATCAGGGACACACGCCATCCGGTGCTCCCCATTAGGGTTGTGTATCATTTGAATTTGAACGATTCTGATTCCGATTCTGATTCCTTTTTTCGATTCCGGTTCCCAACGATTCTCGATTCCGATTCTTTTAAGAGGCAGGGTCAAAAAAGTTTAGCTAACCTTGCTAACCAACGGTCTTTCTGAAGGAAATACTCCTTCTGTCACAAATACTCCTTTTGTCACAAATTTTGCATTTTGCCGAGATTTCGTTATTTTTAGAAAAGTGAATACACACTTTGGACCGCCGACGTAAGCTACTCATGTTCGACTCGCGCGGTTATGCCAACACTTCCGGTAGACGCTTCTTCGTTGGTGTTGTTCAGCGGTTTCTTCTTCCGCTCGGCGAACTGTGAATATCAAAACTAGGAATTGAAATTTTAACTTTTGAACGATTCCGGGAAAAATGAAAAGTTAGTCCCGGTTCCAATCGATACTCGATTCTCGATACCCAACCCTACTCCTCATAGCCCCGCGCTGGGAGAATCAGATTTGGTACCCGGAGCTCACGCAGCTGTCAAAGACAGCCCCGTGGCCCATTCCAATCAGAGCAGATCTCCTCACTCAAGCCCGCGGCTCGATCTGGCATCCCCATCCACAGCGCTGGGCGCTTCATGCATGGGTGACCAACGACTACTCGTCAATTTGCCAGAAGGAGTCCTGAACACGATCAAACACGCCAGAGCGGCGTCTACTAGAAAGCTCTATGCTGCAAAATGGTCTGTGTTCTCGAAATGGTGCACCGACAAAAATTTGGACCCACGGATGTGCGAGGTTTCGTCTTTGCTCGTTTTCCTTCAGGAGATGCTGGATAAGGGCAGGTCCCCATCCACTCTAAAGTTTTACGTGGCAGCCGTCGCGGCGTTCGTTGAACCCCGGCGCGCCCAGTCTCTGGGCAAAGACGAGCTAATCATCCGCTTCCTCAGAGGAGCCAGAAGGATGAATCCCCCTCGCCCCCCTTCGGTTCCGGTCTGGGATCTTTCGATAGTCCTCGAGGCATTGAAAGCCCCTCCGTTCGAACCACTCGGGTCCGTAGACCTAAAATATCTCTCGCTAAAAAATGTTTTTCTGATTGCGCTTGCTTCAGTAAAACGCGTGGGGGACATTCACACGCTCTCTTCAAGCGCTACGTGTCTTGAGTTTGGTCCTAATGACTCGGTCGTCATTCTCAAACCCACACATGATTATGTTCCAAAGGCGATTGGTACCCCTTTTAGGGCTCAAGTGATTTCCCTATCGGCTCTGTCTGCATCCGATAGCGAGCGTGATGCCAATCTCCTCTGCCCGGTCCGGGCACTGAGATTGTACACTACACGCGCTGCCGCGTTCAGACGCTCGGAGCAGCTGTTTGTGTCGTTCGGGGGCCGTACCAAGGGATTGGCCGCCTCAAAACAGACACTGTCTAGATGGATAGTGGACGCTATCGCCTCCGCTTATGCCGCTAAAGACCTGCCTTGCCTGCTGGGCATCAGGGCTCATTCCACTAGGGGCATGGCCTCATCACGACATTTGTGTGGCCGCGGGCTGGGCGTCCCCGTCCACTTTTGTCAGATTTTATAACTTGGAAGTTCCTGCCTTACAGGCGAAATTACTGGCGGTTTAGTATGTTACAGCTCTCATATAAGAAGCTGCACTATTGGGAGTTCTATCTCAACCGGTTCGCCCCTTGTGCTCCCCCTGGTGCTTATGCATTATCAGATAACGGCCCGCTATGCTGGCCGCCTTATGGTCTTATGCATTATACTATAACGGCCGCTACGCTGCCGCCTATTATTCCCCTTCCACTGTAAGATCCCCCCGGTTCCCTCCCGGGGATGCTTAGTGGTTACTGAGCGTGCACGGCGTTGACCAGGTGTTCCCGTAGCGTAAGCTAGCTTACGCAATAAGAGAGAACCTCTCGTAAGAGAACGAATCGGTTACCTAACGTAACCTCGGTTCTCTCTAGATGAGGGAACGAGTATTGCGTTCCCGGCCGTGCTTGCGCCACTAGCGTTTTCGCTTCACGCTGAATAAATCGTTCTAACAGCCTCGGGAGAGCATATTTATACACTCAAGCCACGCCCCTTTCGGCGGGCTCTGACGTAATGAGCGAGCGCCTGCCGCTCATTGGGCGCAGGTTCAGTGCCGCTCTCCCATAGGCTCGTGCATTCTCTCTGAACGAACCAATGAGCTGCTAGTTAGCCCGCTCATGGTCTGCCTCAGAGGAAATGCGTTGACAATGATTACAAATTATGGAATAATTTTTGGCTTCAACTTCTCAGCAAAGATGAATCTTTCCCGTAGCGTAAGCTAGCTTACACAATACTCGTTCCCTCATCTAGAGAGAACCGAGGTTACGTTAGGTAACCGATTCGTTTTTCTCCATTGGTTTGGCTCATTTCTTGAAACAGAAATTACTTTCTCAAAACAACATGGACAAACCTCCAAACTACTTGGCAATTGTTCACAACAGAATTGAATTTCTCATTCAGTTCATCAAATTGCAAATGCCTAAGTACATGTCTCAATGTCTCAGTACATCGTTGCAAATGATTAAGTACAGGTAGCCTACATCTAGCACAATTTCCAAGTGAATAGATCTTGTTGATCTAAACTGATTGTTCATTCTCAGTCTAATGGTTGTTCAACTTGTCAGCTTCATTTCATTGTATAAGTCATCACCAGTGTTGTGTGTAACTAATTACTAAGTAATTAGTTATTAAATTACGTAATTAAAGTAATGTAATTACTAAGTAATTAGTTACTGTAATTTAATTACTTTTCCCTTAAAAATGTTAAGTAAGGGATTACTCTTCATTTATCTGTAATTTCATTACAGTTACTTCTGATGTAATTGAGGTAAATACTGGTGTCTAAATCGTACGACCGCACTCGTACAAATTCGTATGAATTATTGTGAAATTTGTATGGAAAAAGTGTGAAATGTCATGAGATCAGATATAAAACAATAGTGGGTTTAACATCAAAATGTATTGTCTGATGTTAAAAAGTATGTTTTTATAATGTAACCTTCTCCACCTTGGTCAGTTTAAGGATAATTCATGCAATTTTATAGTATTTATTTTATAGTATTTATTTGAATTAAAACAGATTCATGTCTATCCTTGTATTGTCATGTGTGGAAGGATGGACGAACCCAAAAGTAGACTGATTGCTCAACACAGAATTTATTCAAGACAAAACAGAAAACAAAACCCACGAGGGGGCAAAACCAGACTGGGTAGCAAACACTAGACTATGACTGAGGTAACGACAGGAACAATACTTAGACAAGAGCAAACTCTTGAATAACAGTTTTCTAAATGATTTACTCACTGTTAGCATAACACAACATCCAACAGCTCTCACGGCAGGTTTAACAATTATTAATTAATTAAAAGTAATTAAATACTAGTAAATACAGTTTTTCTCCATTGGTTTGGCTCATTTCTTGAAACAGAAATTACATTCTCGAAACTCTAAGATCATTTGGCAAAACAGTCTTACGGTTCAGCACAACACTATAGCTCACTTGCAAAAGCTCATATCTCTCCCAAAACAGTTCACTCATGCATCAAAACTAAATTCATTTCTCATATAAAGAGTCAGTGCCACCAAAATGGCAAAGATCCTTCTCAATGCTTTGGCTCATTTCTCGAAACAGACCGAACGTTCTCAACACTCTTGGTGCTTTTGCCAAAATAATGTGGATGGTTCGGCACAACACCTGCAAAAGCTCATACCTCTCCCAAAACAGCTCACTCATGTGTCAAAACTAAATTTCCTTCTCATTTAACCAGTCAATGCCCCCAAAATGCTTAGTCCCTTTTGCATTGTGTAAGCACTGCAAGCCAAAATGTTTAGATGTTTTGTCACTATGGCAGAGGACCATTGAAATATCCCTCATTTCCACCTTTTAGTCTTAGCCCAGTCATTCATTGACAATGGTTACTGTACTGTTTTTTGTCTAGCTAACAGAATACAATTGTGTATAAAACTGAATTTTTTTTTTTTTTGAATTTTAGGGTAAGAGTACATCACACATTGCACTCATTCTGCCAAGGAATTGTAACCATTACGTATCATTCACACACATAAAGTAACTTCCATACATCAGAGGTAAAAGAAAATACATTCTCAAAACAACATGGACACACCTCCAATTACATAGGAATGTTCTATGTTCTCCACAAGTTCAATACTGCTGGCCAATACTCCAGTGGTTCCAAACCTGGGGTACATTTACCCCTATGCAGAGGTACTACAGGAGGTATCTGACAGAAAAGGGAGGGGGAAAATCATCAATGACTAGACTTACTGAAATGTTACAGTAAAACCCACAGTATAGATTAGATAGATATTACAGTATCTAAAAATAGATATTACTGTAGATAGATTTACTTGGGAGGCACTACTGTAATTGCAGCTCTTTGACCAAACATTTGACAAACATTTGACAAACGGTTTGATTGGTCATTTGAGATGTGTGAAACTCCTCCTTAGTTAGTCAAGATCTGTCAATTGCTATAATACGTAAATGTATCAAATGTTCCAAGGGATTCATATATGGTATTCATGGTTGTCATGATTCTGCCATCACGTCTGTGTTTTTTCCTAGTATTGTGGCAGGATCATGACAGACCCATGTTTTGTGTGCAAGCACATGGCCAGCTGTTTTGGCCATGTGCTCGTGTTGTCTCGTTTCATTACCCCGCCCCCTTGTTATCCTCGTCTTGTCATTATTGTCTAGTCTGTCTCACCTGTCCTTGTCATTAGTGTTCCCTATTTAATCCCCTTATGTTTGCTGTCTTGTGTCGGTTCATTGTCAAACCTTGTGCTTCAGTCTTGGTCGTACTTGTCTGATTCAAACTGTGAGAAATCTGTAATTCTTTTCTAGAAAGTAGTGTTTTGATCCTGTCCTTTGTTGTTAGCTATTTGTCTGAGTCTTAGTGAAGTATTGTTCCCCTGCCTTGTTTTGCCCATCGTGGGTTTTGTTTTCTGTTTTGTACCCCAATAAATCCCTGTGTGTTTGCATAAACGTCTGCGTTTGGGTTCGCTCCTGCAACTACATGACAGAATGAACCGACCACAACCGAACCCAGCAGATAGTATGTCCTCGCCCATCAAGTGCCAGTCGGACCCTCTAGAAGATTGGTGGCTCAGGACTATTTCCGATTCAAGGAGTGGCAAGCTTTCGATTCCCTCCCAGGGAGAGCTGTCTTTGAACGAGTATGCCCAGGTTGTGGATGAGGGGAGGTGTCTCTTACCTGAACGCCTCTTAAATTGCTACCTTAATGCGGGTCTCAATGATCCTCCCCCTCTTGCTGAACGGGAGAAGCTGGCCCGTTGTCCGTTCCGGGCTATGGTGGTCTGTTTGTCGCGGAAAGACCCGCCGAGTGCCACCGTGTCGCCATCACCTGGCTTGCTTCCCGTTATCCCGGAGGGTCGCGTTCTCACCGTGGCTACGGTGGGGGACCAGACTCTTCCCACCTCGACTCCCGAGGCGTCATCCACTGTTACAAATCTTCGCGGAAAGCGGGGAAGACGGCTGTCGTGGGAGTCTGTGTCTGAGTCCTCTTCAACAGAGTCTACCCCTCCTGGGACTGTCTTCCCAGAGCCTGCTACAGTCCCCGCGGAGATCCTTCAACTGGTCACTAGTCCAACTACGGTCTCGGTACCGCGACCTAGGAGAAAGAAGAAGAGGAGGAGGGGAGCCCCCTGTCCTTCGTCTCCGCCTGGTATAGAGCCCGCTGCAGCAGTGAATGTGCCAGAGCCCGCTGCAGCAGTGAGAGCTGTCCCAGAGCCCGCTGCAGCAGTGAATGTCCCGGAGCCCGCTCCAGCAGTGAAAGCTGTCCTAGAGTCCGTTGCAGCTGTGAACGTTATTCCTGAAGCTACAGTTGTAAGCGCTGCAGAGAGGGCCTAGGCCGATTTAGCCGCCAAAAGTGTTTTGCGGTCTGTTTCTGCTCGTCAAGACATGCCTGTCCGCGTTGCCGCTGAGGTTTTGTCCGAATATTTAAAGACCCTTGTCAAGATCCTAGAAGTCCCTGTCAGTCCTGTCAATTTGCCCTGTCCCGAGTCCACAGCAGCAGTGAGTGCCGTACCCCAGACAGCTGCAGTGAGTGCCGTACCCCAGACTGCAGCTGAGAACACCGCACCCAAGTCGGAGATGTTGAACGTAGGATCAGAGTTACCTTCGGTGAGCTCAGTCCCAGTTTCTCCTCTACAATCTCCTACTACACTCCCTGTCATGAGTCCTGCTTTGTCTCCATCGTTCGCAGTACCCCCAGTTGCTATCCCTGTTGTGACTTCCACTGTTCCCAAGACCCCGTGTGTTTCCTCGGTCAGCCCTGTCTGCGCACAACCCCGGACTGTTTCCCCGATTTTTCCTGTCTTTACAAGATCCTAGATTTCTAAGTCTTCTCCTCGTGTCTCTGTCCAAGCCAGCCAGTCCTCGTCCCCAGTCTTCCTCCCAGTCGACCAGGATCCCTTGCCCATCGACCCACCCAGAACTTTCCCTCACGAACTCTGGCATGCCCCCCATGAACTTTGTGTTTCCTCCACCCCCTCTGCCCTGTATGATGTTTTTGATGTTTCACCCCAATCCTTTCATTGTTTATTCGTGTATGCCTTTATTGTTATTTGTCATGTTTTGTTGGTTCATGTCAATGTCTCAGTCTGTTTTTTCCCGTGATTGATGTTTCCTTGTGGAGCGTCTGGTAGCCACTCCTTAAGGTGGGGGTTCTGTCATGATTCTGCCATCACGTCTGTGTTTTTTCCTAGTATTGTGGCAGGATCATGACAGACCCATGTTTTGTGTGCAAGCACATGGCCAGCTGTTTTGGCCATGTGCTTGTGTTGTCTCGTTTCATTACCCCGCCCCCTTGTTATCCTCGTCTTGTCATTATTGTCTAGTCTGTCTCACCTGTCCTTGTCATTAGTGTTCCCTATTTAATCCCCTTATGTTTGCTGTCCTGTGTCGGTTCATTGTCAAACCTTGTGCTTCAGTCTTGGTCGTACTTATCTGATTCAAACTGTGAGAAATCTGTAAGTCTTGTCTAGAAAGTAGTGTTTTGATCCTGTCCTTTGTTGTTAGCTATTCGTCTGAGTCTTAGTGAAGTATTGTTCCCCTGCCTTGTTTTGCCCCATCGTGGGTTTTGTTTTCTGTTTTGTACCCCAATAAATCCCTGTGTGTTTGCATAAACGTCTGCGTTTGGGTTCGCTCCTGCAACTACATGACAATGGTATTATGTTCTTGGCTAATTTTGACAATTGAACAGACTATTGTGCATGTGATGACTTATACAATGAAATGACGCTGACACGTTTTGGAGTGAACAACCATTAGACTGAGAATGAACAATCAGTTTAGATCAACAAGATCTATTCACTTGAAAATTGTGCCAAGGATAACTGTACTTAATCATTTGCAAAGATGTACTGAGACATGTACTTAGGCATTTGAAATTTGATGAACTGAATGAGAAATTCAATTCTGTTGTGAACAATTGCCAAGTAGTTTGGAGGTTTGTCCATGTTGTTTTGAGAATGTAATTTCTGTTTCAAAAAATGAGCCAAACCAATGGAGAAAAACTGTAATAGTAATTAGTACAGTAATCTAATTACACTGTTGAAGAGGTAATTAGTAACTAGTAATTAATTACTTTTTAGAGTAACTTACCCAACACTGGTCATCACATGCACAATAGTCTGTTCAATTGTCAAAATTAGTCAAGAACATAATACCATGAATACCATATATGAATCCCTTGGAACATTTGATACATTTATTATAGCAATTGACAGATCTTGACTAACGAAGGAGGAGTTTCACACATCTCAAATGACCAATCAAACCGTTTGTCAAATGTTTGTCAAATGTTTGGTCAAAGAGCTGCAATTACAGTAGTGCCTCCCATGTAAATCTATCTACAGTAATATCTATTTTTAGATACTGTAATATCTATTTAATCTATACTGTGGGTTTTACTGAAACATTTCAGTAAGTCTAGTCATTGATGATTTTCCCCCTCCCCTTTCTGTCAGATACCCCCTGTAGAACCTCTGCATAGGGGTACATGTACCCCAGGTTTGGAACCACTGGAGTAGTGGCCAGCAGTATATTGAACTTGTGGAGAACATAGAACATTCCTATGTAATTGGAGGTGTGTCCATGTTGTTTTGAGAATGTATTTTCTTTTACCTCTGATGTATGGAAGTTACTTTATGTGTGTGAATGATACGTAATGGTTACAATTCCTTGGCAGAATGAGTGCAATGTGTGATGTACTCTTACCCTAAAAAAAAAAAAAAAAAAAAAAAAAAAAAAAAAAAAAAATCAGTTCTATACACAATTGTATTCTGTTAGCTAGACAAAAAACAGTACAGTAACCATTGTCAGTGAAGGACTGGGCTAAGACTGAAAGGTGGAAATGAGGGATATTTCAATGGTCCTCTGCCATAGTGACAAAACATCTAAACATTTTGGCTTGCAGTGCTTACACAATGCCAAAGGGACAAAGCATTTTGGGGGCACTGACTGGTTAAATGAGAAGGAAATTTAGTTTTGACACATGATTGAACTGTTTTGGGAGAGGTATGAGCTTTTGCAGGTGAACCATGGTGTTGTGCTGAACCATCCACGTTATTTTGGCAAAAGCACCAAGAGTGTTGAGAACGTCCGGTCTGTTTCGAGAAATGAGCCAAAGCATTGAGAAGGATCTTTGCCATTTTGGTGGCACTGACTCTTTATATGAGAAATGAATTTAGTTTTGAAGCATGAGTGAACTGGGAGAGATATGAGCTTTTGCAAGTGAGCTATAGTGTTGTGCTGAACCGTAAGACTGTTTTGCCAAATGATCTTAGAGTTTTGAGAATGTAATTTCTGTTTCAAGATATGAGCCAAACCAATGGAGAAAAACTGTAATATGGTCACCAAAATTAATAGGTAATGCTTACACCCTGTTTTTTGCGTCAAGTGTAAAACAGGACTAAGGGCACTTTTCTTTCTTTTTATTGTCTGTGTGTCATCTACAGGGTTATTAAACCATTAATTAGTGTTTCCTGTTTCCTTGTCTCTAAAATCTTAACGTTACATTATGTGCCCATGACTCAGACAGACTATAATAAAACTAACTCATAAGTCAACAATGTTTCCGTATGTACATTCACCTTGTGGTGGAGATAAAGTTGTTGTTTAGTAAGCCTATCTAAAAATAACTTCTGACCTCAGAGAGAGGAAGTTTGCATGCAGATTCTCCAGAGAACTGGTATACAACATAATTAAAAAAATAAAAAAAAACCCTCTTTGTTCCATTTTCAGCAGTCAGGAGCTGACCGATGACTCTTTTGATTATGTTGTCATTACTACAGGTATTGTTACTTCCCCTACATTACACTGTGGTTACCCAAAGTCACAAACGTTTATGCTTTCACTCAGTTATATAAAGTGCCCCAAAATACACTTAAAATGCAAAAGTCCAGTTTTTGCATTGCATCACTCAATCAAACCAAGTGCCTTTTATTTTTTGAAGAACAAGCACACTTTCTGGCCAAAGGTGTTAGGAATAAGATAATAATTTTCAAAATTAAGACAAAAGTATTGTACAATTTCTGGTTGGAGTTCACAATTCATGTGATG
Source organism: Cyprinella venusta (assembly GCA_038021265.1). Lineage (NCBI taxonomy): Eukaryota > Metazoa > Chordata > Actinopteri > Cypriniformes > Leuciscidae > Cyprinella > Cyprinella venusta. Next base: position 15,015,369 of record CM075868.1, read on the forward strand.
GATAACAAACAACCTTTCATTGACAAACAAGAAATGTACTATTAAATAAAATATACCAAAAAGGTTTTCTTTATGTTGCAGTATAACGACTCGGTTACGGATGTAACCCTCGTTCCCTGAGTAGGGAACGGAGACGTTACGTCAAGGAGTGACGGAGAATGGGGGGTTTCGCATAGAAAGCCAATCCTCTTCGAGTATTTAACAACGAGCCAATGGCGTGAAAATGCCATGGGTCTGCGGAATTTGCATAGCGTACTCCGCCCACCCATGTGGGTATAAAAGGAGGAAGCAAACGCAACCGCAGTATGTCTTCGCTGAGGAGCCAAGACTGATCTCAGGCGTCACCCAGCGGTACAGCAGAAGTGGCAGGGAGACGTAACGTCTCCGTTCCCTACTCAGGGAACGAGGGTTACATCCGTAACCGAGACGTTCCCTTTCGTAGTCACTCCGAGTTACGTCAAGGAGTGACGGAGAATGGGGGTCTATGCCATCACGCCATCTTCCAGCTGTCTTCCAGTGCTCTGCGAAAGTCTAGACCTCTAACATAAAAATTACAACAGGTCCCACTTGACACAGAATTACCAAGGTACACTGGGAAACATATCCCGGGAGGGACATGCTACCAGTTGCCTACCGAAGGGAGGACTTACAAAACGCATATGGCCACTGGGGCTGCATATGGAGAATACTGGAGCGCCAACCGCAGGTGGCAACTAGCTCCAGGGGTGGCAGATGGCTTGCCAAGGGAAGACACATGCTCAGAGAGGCTTACAGTGGATAATACACATGAGACAGTTACCAAAGGGGAACCGTGCACACGGAGGCACCTAGCCGGCACCAGAGCAAGCGCAGTGGTGCCCGCATCAGAAGTGCTGGAGGACTCAGGGCTTCAAAGAAGGTACAACTGAGGAAATATCGCACTTATCCAATCCGAGGAGTGGAGTGGCGAGCAAGCGAAGACACTCAAGCGGTTCCAGCACTAGCGGAGGCGAGTACGTGAGAGGAAACCGGCTCGATTCGCAAATTATAAAATCTTGCGAAGGTGTTAGGTGTCGCCCAGCCTGCAGCTCTGCAGATGTCTGTTAGCGAGGCGCCATGCGCTAAAGCCCAAGAGGAAGCCACACTCCGAGTGGAGTGGGCTGTCACACCAAGGGGGCACGGTCGACCTTGCTGTTGGTAAGACAAAACAATGGCATCCACTAACCAGTGAGACAGCCGCTGCTTTGAGAGAGCCCTCCCCTTCCGGCTCCCCCCATGACAGACAAAGAGCTGATCTGAGGTCCTGAAACACCGCGTTCTGTCAACGTAGGTGCGGAGAGCATGCACCGGACAGAGCAGTGCCAAGGCTGGGTCTGCCTCCTCCAGGGGCAGCGCTTGCAAGGTCACCACCTGATCCCGGAAGGGAGTAGTGGGGACCTTGGGCACGTATCCGAGCCGGGGTCTCAAAACAACGTGAGAGTCAGCCGGCCCGAACTCTAGGCACGCTTCGTCAACGGAGAATGCATGCAGGTCCCCTACCCTCTTGATGGAGGCCAATGCAACCAGGAGTGCTGTCTTCATGGACAGGAACTTAAACTCAACCGATTGCAAAGGCTCAAAGGGAGGCCTCTGCAGAGCACTTAACACTACCGAGAGGTCCCAAGAGGGCATGAGGGGAGGACGAGATGGATTTAGCCTCCTCGCTCCCCTCAGGAACCTGATGACCAGGTCGTGCTTTCCAACGGACTTACCTTCAACTGCATCATGAGAGGCGGAAATAGCCGCGACGTAAACTTTGAGGGTGGAGGGCGACAGCCTACGCTCCAACCCATCCTGCAGGAAGGAAAGCACAACACTGATCGAGCATCTCCTGGGGTCTTCTCCGCGAGAAGAGCACCAGTTGACGAAGAGGTTCCACTTCAACGCATACAGGTGTCTCGTAGACGACGCCCTAGCGGAAGTGATGGTTGCTGCCACCGCAGGTGGTAGCGAACTCAAACCTGCCTCGTGCTGTCCAGGAGCCACACATGTAGCCTCCATAGATCGGGACGAGGGTGCCACAGAGTGCCCCGTCTCTGAGTGAGCAGATCTTGTCTCAGAGGAATAGGCCAAGGAGGTGCTGTCGCGAGGAGCATGAGTTCGGAGAACCACGTCTTGGTGGGCCAATAAGGGGCTACCAGCAGGACCTGCTCCTCGTCCTCCTTGATCTTGCACAACACCCGTGCAAGGAGGCTCACTGGGGGAAACGCATACTTGCGTGGGCCCCGCGGCCAGCTGTGCGCCAGCGCATCTGTACCGAGCGTGCCCTCGGACAGGGAATAAAACTGGACGCAGTGGGAAGAGTCCCGGGAGGCGAACAGATCTATCTGAGCCTCCCCGAACTGGTCCCAGATCAGCTGGACCGTCTGGGGATGGAGTCGCCATTCGCCGGAGATAGGGCGGATCCGTGACAGCTCGTCGGCTGCCAGGTTCCGGACTCCAGGAATGTACACAGCACGAAGGGACCTCAGGTGCTTCTGACTCCATAGTAGGAGGTGGCGAGCGAGCTGCGACATCCGACGTGAGCGTAGACCCCCCTGGTGGTTGATGTACGCTACTGTAGCAGTATTGTCTGAGCGGACAAGTACGTGTTGACCCCTGAGCAGTGCTCGAAAGCGGTGCAGGGCCAGGCGTACTGCCAGCAGCTCAAGGCAATTGATGTGCATGAGGCGCTGGGGTCCTGTCAAGCAACCCGCGGCTGCATGCCCATTGCACATGGCACCCCAACCCGTGGTAGATGCATCCGTGGAGACGACGAGATGCCTGGAAACTCGCTGGAGAGGGACACCTGGCCGAAGAAAGCTGAGGTTCAACCACGGAAAGAAGGTTCGGCGGCACGCTGGAGTTACTGGAACTCGGAGCGAGCCACGATGCCATGCCCACCTCGGGACTCGATCGCGAAGCCAGAGCTGAAGCGGTCTCATATGAAGCAATCCGAGTGGCGTAGCCGCGGCTGCGGATGCCATATGCCCCAGGAGCCTCTGAAAGAGTTTCAGTGGAACCGCACTCTTGCCGTCGAACTGTCGAAGACAAGTCAGCAGTGAGTGTGCGCGCTCGCTCGTAAGCTGCGCGGACATGGCGACCGAGTCTATCTCCATGCCGAGAAAAGAGATCCTCTGCACGGGGCAAAGTTTGCTCTTCTCCCGGTTGACCCGAAGGCCCAGAGGGGCTAAGTGCTGAAGCACTACATCTCTGTGTTCGCAAACCTGTTCTCGAGAGTGAGCCAAAATCAGCCAATCGTCGAGATAGTTCAGGATGCAAACCCCGTGTTCGCGAAGGGGAACAAGGGCTGCCTCGGCGATCTTCGTGAAGACGCGAGGGGACAGAGCTAACCCGAATGGGAGAACCGTGTACTGATATGCCTGGCCTTCGAAAGCAAACCGAAGAAACGGTCTGTGTCGAGGCAATATGGAGACATGAAAGTACGCATCCTTCAGGTCGATCGCTGCAAACCAATCCTGATGCCGAACACATTCGAAAATGCGTTTGGCCGTGAGCATTTTGAACGGCATTCGATGCAGAGTGCGGTTCAAAACGCGCAGGTCCAGGATCGGTCGTAACCCACCGGTCTTCTTGGGGACAATGAAGTAGGGGCTGTAAAAGCCGGACTTCACCTCGGCTGGAGGGACCGTCTCGATTGCACCCTTCGCCAGCAGGGTCGCAATCTCCGCTCTCAAAACCGGGGCATTGCCACCGACTATAGTGGAGCGAACTCCCCTGAAACGGGGAGGAGATCGTGCGAACTGAATCGCGTAGCCGAATCTGATCGTTCTGATGACCCAGCGGGACAGACCGGGGAGCTCGAGCCAAGCTCCGAGGAACCGAACCAGCGGGGTCATACGAACCACAGACGTCCCCCCGGAGGGGCAGCGGGGCGGAGTGACTGGCATGCGCACGGGAGATACCACATGCGGGTGCGTAGTCGAGCTCCGCTCCCCGACAGAAGAGACCAGGGAAGGACCAGCGTTCCACGGGGGTCTGTTCTGCCGGGGGTCTGGCGACAGAGGGGGAGAGGAGCGGTGTGGTCCGGGGACGACGCGCGCTCCTCTCCGCGCCCTCAGAGACAGAGGGGAATGAGCGGGGCGACACTCTGGAGCATCGTGCGCGCTCATTCCGGTCTGTGTGCTCAGTGATAGTGTCAAGTCTTTCTTTAACCAACTCAGGGTGCTGCTCACCCGTGGGTGAGCAGCGGGGAGCGGAGAACAAAAGATTCTCCCCCGGCCCTCCACCGGGGGAAGGAGGGGGCCTGCTACCTCCTCCTGGGAAAAACTCGATGCCATCACTGAGCAGCCCGTCTCAGGAACGCCGCTTAGCCTGGCGTTTAGCGGGGCGCGGAGCCTGAGGGGGCTGTGACGCTCCTCTGCGACCGCCTCTACGGCGCGACCCGGGTGGAGGCTGCTGCTGGGGTCGCTCCGGAGGGAGGGGAGTCGCAGAGGCTCGTCCTCGGCGGCGAGCAGACTGAGGTGGCTGCGCCGACGGCTGGGTGGAGGCAGCAGCTGGCCGTCGGGGCAGGATGTGTTTAATCGCCTCTGTCTGCTTCTGGGCGGTCGAGAACTGCTGGGCAAAGTCCTCAACCGCACCGCCAAAAAGGCCAACCTGGGAAAGGGGGGCGTCGAGCAGACGGGTCCGCTCAGCGTCCCGCACTTCCGCCAGGTTGAGCCAAAGATGACGCTCCTGGACCACACTAGTGGCCATCACCTGACCAAGGGAACGAGCCGCCACTTTAGTCGCCCGGAGAGCGAGGTCGGTGGCCGCTCGCAGTTCATTGAACGACCCTTGATCAGTCCCGCCCTCGTGCATATCTCTGAGCAGTTTGGCTTGGAAAACCTGCAAAGTGCTCATCGCATGCAGAACGGCGGCCGCCCGCCCCGCCGCGCTATAGGATCGCGCCGCCATAGACGACGAAAACCTACAGGCTTTGGAGGGATGCTTGGGGGGCCCCCGGGAGGAGGCGCTCTGCGGACACAGTTGCATCGCGACAGAGCGCTCCACCGGAGGAACCCCAGCATACCCACGGGCAGCTGCGCCGTCGAGGGGAGGAAAGGCGGGGGAAGCTGACGGGCGAAGGCGGGAAGACAAAGGAGCCTGCCACGTCTTCGTCAGTTCCGCATGCAGCTCGGGAAAGAATGGTATTGGGGTCGGCTGTGGCCTCGCGGCGGCGGCTTTGCCCAAAAACCATTCATCCATCCGTGAGTGATCGGGGTGGGCCGGAGGATTCCAGTCCAACCCGATACTCACGGCGGCCCGAGAAAGCATGGCCGTCATCTCGGGATCCGACACGGGCAACGCTGGCACTCCCGAGGGAGGCAGCGCAGCCGCATCCTCACTTCCCGAGGAATCAAGCCCACCTTGTGATGCCGCGATCGACATCGCGTCTTCCTCTGGAGCGCCGAACGATACAGACGGTACCTGCGAACAGGCAGACGTCTGAACCGTTTCGGCGCTCGCTGGCTGCAACACTGTTGCGGTGGGTGGGACCCGAGGAGCTAGCGTCGGGGGTTTGTTCCACACCGTCACCGACAGATCACCCTGGCCGCGAGCCGAAGAGCTTCCCCGGGTAGAGGAAGCTGAACGGGTAGCGGAGGCGGGGACTCTCACAGTAAGATCATTGAGTCTCGATCTAAGTGTTGAGATGGTCATATTACCACAAAAGGCACATGACTCATCCACGAAAGCTGCTTTAGCATGACGAAGACCCAGACATACAAAGCAGCGATCGTGCCCATCAGAGGACGACAGATATCGACCGCACCCAGAAGAACACGGGCGAACCATCTTTAAAAAGACGTGCCGCGTGTAGCTCTTTCAGAGGAGAGGAGGAAATTCACTCTTTCAGCACCGAGGCGACCAGGGAGAAGCGCAAAGTCTGGCAGACCACTGCACAGATCGCAGGCAATGCAGAATCTCGCTGGGTACCGCCGTCACACCAACACTGAAGAGGACGCTCGTCTCGAAGAGGCTTTTTAGTGATATGGCTTGTGGAGAGAAGAATGCTCTTGGCTCCGAAGCGAAAACATACTGCGGTTGCGTTTGCTTCCTCCTTTTATACCCACATGGGTGGGCGGAGTACGCTATGCAAATTCCGCAGACCCATGGCATTTTCACGCCATTGGCTCGTTGTTAAATACTCGAAGAGGATTGGCTTTCTATGCGAAACCCCCCATTCTCCGTCACTCCTTGACGTAACTCGGAGTGACTACGAAAGGGAACAACATATTTTTTTCAATTCATTTACTGTCTCAAAGAATTTGGTCATTTCTACTCTTCAGTTTGTAAACTTGATTTTCTTAATAAGTAAATAGTAAATGGAATATTTGTACTCAGCACCATGACATACTTCCATTACATATTTAAAATATCGGTAACACTTTAAAATAATGGTCCGTAGTTAACAAGTAGCTATGCAGGAAGTAATAGGTAGTACTGCATTAACACCGAACTTAATACTATTAACTAATATGGAAGCAATATTAACTAAGCATTAAGTAATAGGTAATTTAGTACAAAGGTAGTTCCTTGGTAGGTATTTGATTATTACTAAAGAAATATATCCTCATTGAGTACTACTTGTGAACTAAGAAATAATAACCAATTAATTACTAATCACAAAAGTAACATGTCTAAAAAGTGAACAATTGTGGGGGTTTTATACTCTTAACATGGTCATAACATTTCAGAAGCATGTGCCTCAAATGGGTTCTTTGTGGAAAAAAGTTTATGAATATTACATCCCCCCAAATACATTAGCTAGGTTGAGATTGTGACTACTACTCTTGTCAGGATGGACGCATGTTCTCTGTTTATTTAAAACTTAAACTTAAAATAATCCTAATAAAGACAGTTTTTAAAAATAAACCTTAAATAATTAGGAAGTGATGCTGACACATGATTGGATTAGTTCACTATTATGAGCTCTATTGAATGTCAGTCACATATATCTCAGACTCCAAAGACCTATAACTTTATGTTACAGTAGCTGCCTGAGGAGGACTTCTCTTTAGGACATGATTATAAACATTGATGTTCACTTGTCAAAAACAATTAGCATCTTTAATGAAGAAACTAACTACAAGCGTTACCTTGTGTAAACATTGCGGGATGACAAGGTAACGCTTGTAGTTAGTTAGGAGTTAACATGTTTTTTCACTTTAAAATAATGGGCCACATCACTAGTAGTCCCTGCAGGATGACAAGGTAACGCTTAAGTAGTTATTGAGGAGTTAACATGTTTTTCACAAATGATACAAGTAATTTAATTTTATATTTGACACATACTGTACAGGTTCTGTGAGGCACTAATATTCTAACAAACACTGTAATCTGGAAGATGTGGTTTTGCGCTTATCGTAACATAAATGCTGCCAATTTCTTCATTAAAGATGCTAATTGTTTTTGACAAGTGAACATCAATGTTTATAATCATGTCCTAAAGAGAAGTCCTCCTCAGGCAGCTACTGTAACATAAAGTTATAGGTCTTTGGAGTCTGAGATATATGTGACTGACATTCAATAGAGCTCATAATAGTGAACTAATCCAATCATGTGTCAGCATCACTTCCTAATTATTTAAGGTTTATTTTTAAAAACTGTCTTTATTAGGATTATTTTAAGTTTAAGTTTTAAATAAACAGAGAACATGCGTCCATCCTGGCAAGAGTAGTAGTCACAATCTCAACCTAGCTAATGTATTTGGGGGGATGTAATATTCATAAACTTTTTTCCACAAAGAACCCATTTGAGGCACATGCTTCTGAAATGTTATGACCATGTTAAGAGTATAAAACCCCCACAATTGTTCACTTTTTAGACATGTTACTTTTGTGATTAGTAATTAATTGGTTATTAATTCTTAGTTCACAAGTAGTACTCAATGAGGATATATTTCTTTAGTAACAATCAAATACCTACCAAGGAACTACCTTTGTACTAGATTACCTATTACTTACTGCTTAGTTAATATTGCTTCCATATTAGTTAATAGTATTAACTTCGGTGTTAATGCAGTACTACCTATTACTTCCTGCATAGCTACTTGTTAACTACGGACCATTATTTTAAAGTGTTACCAAAATATCTTTTTCTGAATTATATGTGGCAATGGCACAACACAATCAGAATTGAGTCATTTTATTTGGCAAATTGGTATGTAGTGGAAGTATGTCATGAACCTCAGTACAGGTATTCTATTTAAAGCTGGGGTAGGTAACTTTTGTCAAAAATATTTTTAAAATATTTGATAAAACTGTCATTATGTCCTGACAGTAGAATATGAGACAGATAATCTTTATAAAAATCAAGCTCCTCTGGCTCCTCCCAGTGGTCCTATTGTCATTTGCAGAAATTTACGCTCCCGTCAAGGAACAACCAATCAGAGCCAGGAGGAATGTCTTAGAAGTGTCAATCACGCTCTTGTACGCGCTGATCACACCCCTCTCTTGCACAGCGCGAGACCGCGACGCGAGCGCGTACTGTCTGTGGCTGCGCTGAGGAGCCACGCGGAAAATTGGAACTTTTGGGGGTATGCCCGCCATTAGCCCAGCTGCATCACATCAATCTTTACTTTTGATTACACGACAGAGACAGTACGAGCTCGCGTCGCGGTCTCGCGCTGTGCAAGAGAGGGGTGTGATCAGCGCGTACAAGAGCGTGATTGACACTTCTAAGACATTCCTCCTGGCTCTGATTGGTTGTTTCTTGACGGGAGCGTAAATTTCTGCAAATGACAATAGGACCACTGGGAGGAGCCAGAGGAGCTTTATTTTTATAAAGATTATCTGTCTCATATTCTACTGTCAGGACATAATGACAGTTTTATCAAATATGTTAAAATATATTTTTGACAAAAGTTACCTACCCCAGCTTTAAGTGATTAAGAAAATCAAGTTTACATTTTCAAGTTTACAGTGTGTACATTTTTAGAGAAAAGAGAGGAAATATTCTGAGCATTACCGTGTACATCATCTTTAAAATACAAGATGAAATACTTTATTTAAAATCTTTTTACATCATACACCACTTCATACATCCAACAAAGATGAAATTGGGACCAGTAAGTTGCAAAAATGGCTCAGCAAAGTATAGTTATTTCTAAGAACAGCTCTTGCATCATTTGTTTGCAGGTTCTATTTCCTTTGAGTTCGATAGGTAATGCAATTACATTCAGAAATTTGTAGCTTAAATGTCTAACAGTGTCCAAATACTTTTTTAGGGACACTCTGGACACACTGCAATTAGAATGAATTATAATACACCCCTTGTTGATCTCCATTTTGATAGGAAATAATTTGAACGAGTCAAAATCTACCACATCACTTCACAAGAGAATCCCTACTGACAGGTAAAATAAAAACTAAAGATTATTATTACATTTATTTATTTAAAATTGTCATACTGCTAAAAAATAATAATGTAATTTTGTATAAATCTAGCGTCTCAAGAGCATCAGCTCCTCCCTTCCTAATGCGCTCCAGACCTCAGGCCCTGCGTGTCACTGGTCGCGTACTTACCGTGGTTTTTCAAGGAGAAATGCTATTGAACCAACTACAGGTCATTGGGGGTAATAAGACTGGTGTGTTCGTGCATCATGTGACCGAAGAATCATCTGCTCATACCAGTGGCATCAGCTCTGGAACTCAGATACTTCAGGTGAGAACATCTAGATTCTGAACACTATAATTTTTGTTTGAAGAAGATTTGGTTATAATAACACTTATGGCCGGGTTCACGGACAAGACCTAAGCCTAGTACCAGGATAAAATGCATGTTTGAGCTGTCTGAACTAAAGGCCACTTGCACTGGAATCTCTTAAAATATGTCACTGCCAATGTTTTGTCTCAAGATGCACACCAGTAATGTTTATAAAGTGTTTAGGCACATTTATAAAAGCTACTTAAATGTCCTAATTGAGCTAAGGCCTAATTCTTAACAGACAGGGCTTAATCTATGGGGAGGTGGGGAGTGGGAACCAGTCTAATTTGATAGTGAAGTCATTTATATGGTGCTTTTAACAATGTAGATTGTTTCAAAGTTGCTTTACAGTGATAATAGTACAGTAACAGATCTACAGTAACAGATCTTGTTTTGGCTTATAGCAGCTCTTGAACAGTACATGAATAATCATGTACTAATACCTGAATTAATAATTACTTTACTATGAACTAATGATGAGTTAAGACATGTACTAATGAAGAATTAACCTTAACTACGACATGAGTCATATGAATTCCTGCATGAATATACCATCGTAACTACACGTTAGTACATGCTTGTTAATTAATGTATAAATTAACACAATGAGGTAAACTAAACTAAACATGCTCTAGATTAGACGATAAGATGTATTAAAAGGGCACACAATGTAAAATTGTTCATAAATTTGCCACCAGCAATGGTCACAAACATCAGTGAATGTCTTGCAATGCTTACATTTAACCTTTCTCATTAAACACACAAAAATGCATCAATAAAAATCTCATTCCGTTTTAAGTGATGCCACTTCTGCCATCAAGAGTGAAAAGCCTACACTAATATATGCATTAAACAGATGCAATTTTCAGAATTAAAATCAGTGGTAGCACAGATGATGGTTATTTGTGTGGTTATTTTGTGGATTTGTTTACTGTCTTTATATCATATTACAGTCGGATGTTGGTCTTATTATTTTCCCCTCAAAATGTGTCCACTTTCCTCCTACCGTACAGTTCCTTCTCCATCCAAATTCGGGCACAGCACTTCCACTTCTTTACAATCCACCAAAAAGTAGCAAATTATATCTGATTTAGAAGAGCTGAATATGTATAGCACATGTGTAATTGATCATTTTTAAAATATGTTCTCTTGAAGGGCCAAGACAAGAAATGACATCGATACATTAACAAGTCATGAATTCATGTTACTTATTAAGTAATTAATGATGAGTTAATAATGATGTGCCTCCTCAAGTAAAGTCACGACATAATGATGCATTAACAAGCCATTAGTTGATGTTATTGTATGGTTAGTTAATAATGAATTAATGATGATGTGCCTCCTCAAGTAAAGTCATGACACAATGATGTACTTACAAATCATGAACTAATATATTAATAAACATATACGATAAGAGTGCCATCCTTATTCCTTTACACCCATGGTAAAAGATAAAATAAAAATAAAAATTATGTATTGTTCTTTTAATTTTATTTATGCAATTAAACATAAATGGACTTAAAAAAGTCCAAACATACCTGTAAAGACACACATAAGACACGATTACATGTAAAATAGGGAATAAGCTAATGCTAATTGAAGCATATTTAAACAAAAAAATACAGGTAATTAACCATAACCTCCTGAAACCTCCTAAATACAACATACATGCAAACATGTCTTTAATTATTAATTCTGTTTACAAAATAAGTCATCAATTATGAGATTAAAATGCCAGCATTACCATAAGAACACAACCACACAACCAACGTATCGAACGAGCACCGAGTGTGCCACTAATGAGTGTCCCACCGGAAACAAACTCTACATACTGTAGTTCCAGGAAGAAAGATTAGACAGATTAATTGACAAATTAATTAATTAATTAAATTATTTGTCACAATGCTTGCTGCAGATAACAGATTATGATGTTACAGTGTAAATTATGGCAGTATGAAATCAAATGTTTAATTCAAATTTAGATGACTTCTTATTTATTCATACAGATAGAGACTGATTTAGTTTACCCCTAAACGTTAATTAATGCATTAACTATCAAACATGTACTAACATGTTTAAGGCTGCTGTTATGCATGCATGAATCAGGATGACTCCTGTTGTAATTAAGGGTTGCTCTTCATTTGTTCATTATTAGTTCATATATTCACTAATCATGAGTAAATGTTGAAGTAACTATTAATTCAGGTATTAGTACATGATTATTCATGTACTATTATTGTAAAGTGTTACCAGTAAAGTTATTGTCCAGCTAAAGTTAGTTTTGAGTTTTGATTCAATTCTGTTGCAAAGATCATTAGATATTAACTTCAGGGCCATTAACACGACACCGTTCTAACAGAAAACACTCAACACACTCAACAGTGCCTGGTGGCTCGAGAACGCAAACCCTGAAATAGATTCCAAGGTGCCTTGAAAAATTATTAAAAAAAGGTTATCTCTGCGCATTACGTGTTTAGTCTATAGGTATGCGCATTTGAATGTAAACGCAGGCGTGTAGTCCTTCTTTACAAACCAACCCTCAACAAACTACTTGTCTGACTTTAATAATTTATAATAAAGAATTATTTATCAATTCCGCATAGAACTGGAATTATCCCGACAATGTTTTATCTGTACAGAGTTAAAGGGAAGGGTGTAAGGACGAGGCTGAGGCAGCATTAGAATCCATTTGCGGTTGTTTATTAACAGCAGGTTGCAGTGGAAGGAATATTAAGCCAGGCAATAGGTCAGGAACACAATAGCAGTCCGATCTAGCAATATACACAAGGGTGATCCAAAAAGCAGATATGAGGAAACAGGCAGAAGGTCCAAAAACAGTCATCAGTCCAAAAAACAGGCAACCAGATCAGAAGGATAATCCAAAGGGCATGAATCTGATAAACAGGCAGAATCATTCACAAGGTCAGAATGCAGAGAACACAAGTAACGCTTGGTAAGGCAGATGAACTGGCAATACTTCGCAATGTGCAAACACCCGGGGTGCTTCTAATTTCTAATTTGTGCATCCTCGTTCCCTTTCGTAGTCACTCCGAGTTACGTCAAGGAGTGACGGAGAATGGGGGTTTCGCATAGAAAGCCAATCCTCTTCGAGTATTTAACAACGAGCCAATGGCGTGAAAATGCCATGGGTCTGCGGAATTTGCATAGCGTACTCCGCCCACCCATGTGGGTATAAAAGGAGGAAGTAAACGCAACCGCAGTATGTTTTCGCTTCGGAGCCAAGAGCATTCTTCACTCCACAAGCCATATCACTACAAGCCTCTTCGAGACGAGTGTCCTCTTCAGTGTTGGTGTGACGGCGGTACCCAGCGAGATTCTGCATTGCCTGCGATCTGTGCAGTGGTCTGCCAGACTTTGCGCTTCTCCCTGGTCGCCTCGGCGCTGAAAGAGTGAATTTCCTCCTACACGCGGCACGTCTTTTTAAAGATGGTTCGCCCGTGTTCTTCTGGGTGCGGTCGATTTCTGTCGTCCTCTGATGGGCACGATCGCTGCTTTGTATGTCTGGGTCTTCATCATGCTAAAGCAGCTTTCGTGGATGAGTCATGTCCCTTTTGTGGGAACATGACCATCTCAACACTTAGATCGAGACTCAATGATCTTACTGTGAGAGTCCCCGCCTCCGCGACCCGTTCAGCTTCCTCTACCCGGGGAAGCTCTTCGGCTCGCGGCCAGGGTGATCTGACGGTGACGGTGTGGAACAAATCCCCGACGCTAGTTCCTCGGGTCCCACCCACCGCAACAGTGTTGCAGCCAGCGAGCGCTGAGACGATTCAGACGTCTGTCTGTTCGCAGGCACCGTCTGTTTCGTTCGGCGCTCCAGAGGATGATGCGATGTCGATCGCGGCATCACAAGGCGGGCTTGATTCCTCGGGAAGTGAGGATGCGGCTGCGCTGCCTCCCTCGGGAGCGCCAGCGTTGCCCGTGTCTGATCCCGAGATGACGGCCATGCTCTCTCGGGCCGCCGTGAGTATCGGGCTGGAGTGGAACCCTCCGCCTCACCCCGATCACTCGCGGATGGATGAATGGTTTTTGGGTAAAGCCGCCGCCGCGAGGCCACAGCCGACCCCAATACCATTCTTTCCAGAGCTGCATGCGGAACTGACGAAGACGTGGCAGGCTCCTTTGTCTTCCCGCGTTCGCCCGTCAGCTTCCCCCGCCTTTCCTCCCCTCGACGGCGCAGCTGCCCGTGGGTATGCTGGGGTTCCTCCGGTGGAGCGCTCTGTCACGATGCAACTGTGTCCGCAGAGCGCCTCCTCTCGGGGGCCCCCCAAGCATCCCTCCAAAGCCTGTAGGTTCTCGTCGTCTATGGCGGCGCGATCCTATAGTGCGGCGGGACAGGCGGCCGCCGCTTTGCATGCGATGAGCACTTTGCAAGTGTTTCAAGCCAAACTGCTCAGAGACATGCATGAGGGCGGGACTGATCAAGGGTCGTTCAATGAACTTCGAGCGGCCACTGACCTCGCTCTCCGGGCGACTAAAGTGGCGGCTCGTTCCCTTGGTCAGGTGATGGCCACTAGTGTGGTCCAGGAGCGTCACCTATGGCTCAACCTGGCGGAAGTGCGGGACGCTGAGCGGACTCGTCTGCTCGACGCCCCCCTTTCCCAGGCTGGCCTTTTCGGCGGTGCGGTTGAGGACTTTGCCCAGCAGTTCTCGACCGCCCAGAAGCAGACGGAGGCGATTAAACACATCCTGCCCCGACGGCCAGCTGCTGCCTCCACCCAGCCGTCGGTTCAGCGCCTCAGTCTGCTCGCCGCCGAGGACGTTTCGCTGCGGCCCCCCTCCCTCCGGAGCGACCCCAGCAGCAGCCTCCACCCGGGTCGCGCCGTAGAGGCGGCCGCAGAGGAGCGTCACAGCCCCCTCAGGCTCCGCGCCCCGCTAAACGCCAGGCTAAGCGGCGTTCCTGAGACGGGCTGCTCAGTGATGGCGTCGAGTTTTTCCCAGGAGGAGGTAGCAGGCCCCCTCCCTCCGGGGGAGAATCTTTTGTTCTCAGCTCCCTGAGTTGGTTAAAGAAAGACTTGACACTATCACTGAGCACACAGACCGGAATGAGCGCGCACGATGCTCCAGAGTGTCGCCCCGCTCATTCCCCTCTGTCTCTGAGGGTGCGGAGAGAAGCGCGCGTCGTCCCCGGACCACACTGCTCCTCTCCCCCTCTATCGCCAGACCCCCGGCAGAACAGACCCCCGTGGAACGCTGGTCCTTCCCTGGTCTCTTCTGTCGGGGAGCGGAGCTCGACTACGCACCCGCATGTGGTTTCTCCCGTGCGCATGCCAGTCACTCCGCCTCGCTGCCCCTCCGGGGGGACGTCTGTGGTTCGCATGACCCCGCTGGTGCAGTTCCTGGGAGCTTGGCTAGAGCTCCCCGGTCTGTCCCGCCGGGTCATCAGAACGATCAGATTCGGCTACGCGATTCAGTTCGCACGATCTCCTCCCCGTTTCAGGGGAGTTCGCTCCACGATAGTCGGTGGCAATGCCCCGGTTATGAGAGCGGAGATTGCGACCCTGCTGGCGAAGGGTGCAATCGAGACTGTCCCTCCAGCCGAGGTGAAGTCCGGGTTTTACAGCCCCTACTTCATTGTCCCCAAGAAGACCGGTGGGTACTTTCATGTCTCCATTTTGCCTCGACACAGACCGTTTCTTCGGTTTGCTTTCGAGGGCCAGGCATACCAGTACACGGTTCTCCCATTCGGGTTAGCTCTGTCCCCTCGCGTCTTCACGAAGATCGCCGAGGCAGCCCTTGTTCCCCTTCGCGAACACGGGGTTCGCATCCTGAACTATCTCGACGATTGGCTGATTCTGGCACACTCTCAAGAACAGGTTTGCGAGCACAGAGACTTGGTGCTCCAGCACCTAGCCCGTCTGGGCCTTCGGGTCAACCGGGAGAAGAGCAAACTTTGCCCCGTGCAGAGGATCTCTTTTCTCGGCATGGAGATAGACTCGGTCGCCATGTCCGCGCAGCTTACGAACGAGCGTGCGCACTCACTGCTGACTTGTCTTCGACAGTTCGAGGGCAAGAGTGCGGTTCCACTGAAACACTTTCAGAGGCTCCTGGGGCATATGGCATCCGCAGCCGCGGCTACGCCACTCGGATTGCTTCATATGAGACTGCTTCAGCTGTGGCTTCGCGATCGAGTCCCGAGGTGGGCATGGCATCGCGGCTCGCTCCGAGTTCCAGTGACTCCAGCGTGCCGCCGTACCTTCTTCCCGTGGTTGAACCTCAGCTTTCTTCGGGCAGGTGTCCCGCTTCAGCGAGTTTCCAGGCATCTCGTTGTCTCCACGGATGCATCCACCACGGGTTGGGGTGCCATGTGCAATGGGCATGCAGCCGCGGGTTCCTGGACAGGACCCCAGCGCCTCATGCACATCAATTGCCTCGAGCTGCTGGCAGTACGCCTAGCCCTGCACCGCTTTCGAGCGTTGCTCAGGGGTCAACACGTGCTTGTCCGCTCAGACAATACCGCTACAGTAGCGTACATCAACCACCAGGGTGGTCTACGCTCACGTCGGATGTCGCAGCTCGCTCGCCACCTCCTACTATGGAGTCAGAAGCACCTGAGGTCCCTTCGTGCTGTGTACATTCCAGGAGTTCGGAACCTGGCAGCCGACGAGCTGTCACGGATCCACCCTATCTCCGGCGAATGGCGACTCCATCCCCAGACGGTCCAGCTGATCTGGGACCAGTTCGGGGAGGCTCAGATAGATCTGTTTGCCTCCCGGGACTCATCCCACTGCGTCCAGTTTTATTCCCTGTCCGAGGGCACGCTCGGCACAGATGCGCTGGCGCACAGCTGGCCGCGGGGCCCACGCAAGTATGCATTTCCCCCAGTGAGCCTCCTTGCACGGGTGTTGTGCAAGATCAAGGAGGACGAGGAGCAGGTCCTGCTGGTAGCCCCTTATAGGCACACCAGGACGTGGTTCTCCGAACTCATGCTCCTCGCGACAGCACCTCCTTGGCCTATTCCTCTGAGACAAGATCTGGTCACTCAGAGACGGAGCACTCTGTGGCACCCTCGTCCCGATCTATGGAGGCTACATGTGTGGCGCCTGGACGGGACGAGGCAGGTTTGAGTTCGCTGCCACCTGCGGTGGCGGCAACCATCACTTCCGCTAGAGTGTCGTCCACGAGACACCTTTATGCGTTGAAGTGGAACCTCTTCATCAACTGGTGCTCTTCTCGCGGAGAAGACCCCGGAGATGCTCGATCAGTGTCGTGCTTTCCTTCCTGGAGGATGGGTTGGAGCGCAGGCTGTCGCCCTCCACCCTCAAAGTTTACGTCGCGGCTATTTCCGCTTCTCATGATGCAGTTGAGGGTAAGTCCGTTGGGAAGCACGAGCTGGTCATCAGGTTCCTGAGGGGAGCGAGGAGGCTAAATCCGCCTCGTCCTCCCCTCATGCCCTCTTGGGACCTCTCAGTAGTTTTAAGTGCTCTGCAGAGGCCTCCCTTTGAGCCTTTGCAATCAGTTGAGTTAAAGTTCCTGTCTATGAAGACAGCACTCCTGGTTGCATTGGCCTCCATCAAGAGGGTAGGGGACCTGCACGCATTCTCCGTTGACGAAGCGTGCCTAGAGTTCGGGCCGGCTTACTCTCACGTTGTCTTGAGACCCCGGCCTGGATACGTGCCCAAGGTCCCCACCACTCCCTTCCGGGATCAGGTGGTGACCTTGCAAGCGCTGCCCCTGGAGGAGGCAGACCCAGCCTTGGCACTGCTCTGTCCGGTACGTGCACTCCGCACCTACGTTGACAGAACGCGGTGTTTCAGGACCTCAGAACAGCTCTTTGTCTGTCATGGGGGGAGCCAGAAGGGAAGGGCTCTCTCAAAGCAACGGTTGTCTCACTGGTTAGTGGACGCCATTGTTTTGTCTTACCAGCAGCAAGGTCGACCGTGCCCCCTTGGTGTGACGGCCCACTCCACTCGGAGTATGGCTTCCTCTTGGGCTTTAGCGCATGGTGCCTCGCTAACAGACATTTGCAGAGCTGCAGGCTGGGCGACACCTAACACCTTCGCGAGATTTTATAATCTGCGAATTGAGCCGGTATCCTCTCGTGTACTCGCCTCCGCTAGTACGGGAACCGCTTAAGTGTCTTCGCTTGCTCGCCACTCCACTCCTCGGATTGGATAAGTGCGATATTTCCTCAGTTGTTCCTTCTTTGAAGCCCTGAGTCCTCCAGCACTTTTGATGCGGGCACCACTGCGTTGCTCTGGTGCCGGCTAGGTGCCTCCATGTGCTCGGTTCCCCTTCGGTAACTGTCTCATGTGTATTCTCCACTGTAAGCCTCTTAGATCATGTGTCTTCCCTCGGCTAGCCATCGGCCACCCCTGGAGTTGTTAAATACTCGAAGAGGATTGGCTTTCTATGCGAAACCCCCATTCTCCGTCACTCCTTGACGTAACGTCTCCGTTCCCTACTCAGGGAACGAGGGTTACATCCGTAACCAAGACGTTTCCTTTCCTTGCTTCCTTTCCTTGCGTCTCAGCTCCACCCCCTGTAGGACGCGAGGGAAGGAAGCAAGGAAAGGAAAGGAGGACAGAGGAATCGAATAAAAGCTTTTTTATATACATTGGAATACTTGATCACTCGAGTGTCACTCCACAGTGTCATCAGCAGTGCTAAAAGGATCTGCCCTGATGTTGTTGAAGTTTGGTTATTTAATAAATTCATAATAAATAACAATAAAGATAGGCTATACTGTTGAAATATCTGAGATGTGTGGTTTATATAAACTGCAAAGGTAAAGTATAAATTAAAATGATTGTGACCGATGTGAAGGGGGAGGAGAATTGACACGTGCGTCACGTTTAGTCAATATAACAGTTCCGCGTAGGATGCACCTGTGTATCCTCGCTTATGACTCCTCAGTAAGCCTCCTATCTCCTCAATCCTCGACTCCTCACGTTGCAATTAGAGAATTGAGATGTCCTTCAAGATGGCTGAGCTCGATCGGTTTCCGGGTCATAGGAGGGAGGACGGAGGAGCGAGGGGACGAGGAGGGATATTGAGAAGCACCCACAACCTCCTCTGAAATACTATCCAAACAGGAAATGAAAGTAGAAGCAGAGGGAGCGGTAACCAGTCAATATTCAGGAGAGGGCTCCCTCTGCTGGCGTGGCGTTACAAAGGGAGGGAGGCCTCCACAGGGGAGAGACTAGTTTACACTTCAGGACTGTGCTGTCGTCGTGTCCAGGCGCAGGTCCTGCATCAGATCTGTATACGGCCTGGATCCGACGGACTGCAGTAAACCTTGGGATTAACAGAGAGCATAATATTAGCGTAGACACCATCCTTCTTAAGATGTAACAAGTACATTTATAGTACTATAGTACTAGATTTATGGGAAGTGTTCCCAGTTCCGGCTGACCTAATCTATGCAGCCTAACATTGAATTATAGACGTCTATAATGTGTTATGTGTATGTTATGTGTATAATGTTTTATGTGTAACTACTATATATATCCCTGGAGAGAGATATTCAGGGTTTTTTTAGCAGCAGTTAAACTGAGTGGAAACTAATCAAAGCAAAAATTTTATATTTATAGCTGAAGTATGAGCAGGAGCAGAGAACTGTACAAATGGTTCTGGAAGATACCACTATGGAGGAGGCCCTGTGGGCCCTGGGGCAGGTCCAGGGACTTTGCCACATTACACTGAGACCCAGCCAAGATGGTAAGGGCAAAGAAACACAATCGCACAATCATACATGCTGGTGAATGTGATTTCACCAAATGCATGTTCCTTGATCAGCATCTTTGTTGATCCTGGAACAACATTCCAAATGAACCAATTAGATTTGAGGGACAAGTTTATGTCAAGTTTAGGCTTCCAACCAGGGTTAGGTTCTTCTACATCAGTGTTATTCTTCTATCATTTTCCTCTGATTTTAGGGATAAGTTATTAGTAGAGTTAGGTTCAGGGGTAGAGATAGGGGTAGGGCAAATTTTTTAGACTGGAATGTTGCTCCACGATCAACAAATTATGTTGATACTGGAACAAGTCTTACTTGGCAAAATTATGCTGACTGAAACACTATATGTTAAATTATTTATTTTAAAGCAATAACTTATGTGCTATAGAGAAAATTATAGTAGTGTATTGCTCTGACAATGGTAAATTCATGGGTTTGATTCATAGGGAATGCATGAACTGATGAAATGTATACTTTGAATGCAATGTAAGTCGCTTTGGATAAAATGTCTGCCAAATTCAAACCTGTATATGTAGTAAGAACGTAGAGCTTCTTGTAGAAGGACAACATTCAAATAAAGTCTCTGCTAGAAGAAACAACTTAGACAGCAAACAGCCTCGTAGACGATAATTATAGATGAGTTCTCCGTTAGGTGTGTAATGGCACAGGCTGAAGGCGCTGGAGGGAGACTAGAGGCAAGCGGTGAATCTCCGCTCAGATGAAAAGCTCTTTACAATATTCAGCTCACCAACACGACAGGACTGAGATAAGGCAGAAAACAATAATTTTAGAGAAAAGGGTTCAGGTGAAAGGAGGCGAGCCCCAACTAGCAAATGATCAACAGCTGAGAAGGATAACGAGGGGGTGTGTGAAAAAATGAGGAGATAGCGAAATGTGAGAGAAATAACCAGGATCGTGTGAAAGAAATAACCAGGATCATGACACAGGCCACAGCGTGTCTGCATGTTAGGCCTATGTCCATTCTGCAAGCATACCAGGCTGACCTGATAAGAGACCTTGTTGAGGGTGAGGGTGTGAGCCCAGACGCAATAATAGAGCTGCGCCGGGCCACAGATCTATCTCTCAGAGCCACCAAGGAGACTGTCACACTTTCATTGTGTTTGATTTTCATTTTCAAGAACTCTTATGGGGCTTTCACACTGGCAGTTTAGTTCGGAACAGGGCGCAGTTCGCATGAAAAATGATGTCATGGACCCGAATGCGCACTGGGGTACCGAACCCGAGACTACCTGGAGGAGGTGTGCGTGCCACAGTTTGCGTGAATGTGTAAGCAACATGGACTTCGGTGCGCACTTGTCCTGGAATTAAAGTGACCTGCGCATGCATTTTAGCTGATTATGATGTATTTAGATAAATAAAACATATGTCAAGGATGATAGTGTTGATGATTTACCTCGGAATCAGGTCAACAAATTAATGGAATCCTTTGTCTCCTCAAAAGAGTCCGTTTGCAAGCCGCAGAAAGCCACCTTATGTGGCCACCTTATGTGTGTGTGTGTGTAAGCCACCTTATGTGGCTTACACACACACACACACACACACACACACACACACACAGAGTAAACCTGTGTTTTTCTCTCAGCTGCTCATAATTACACCAAATTATATATATATGAAGATTTCAGATGCAAAAGCCTCTAAGTGCCATTTGAAATTTTCTTCTAAAATGATCATTTTTATCAATCTTGTATATTTAAGTTCAGTAATTGCACTTAAATGGTAATGAAGATTACCTATTAATTGTCATTTAAGTGAAAGTACTGCACTTAAATATACAAGCTTGATAAAAATGGGCATTTTATAAGAAACGTTCAAATGGCATTTAGAGGCTTTTGCATCTGAACTCTTCATATATATATATATATATATATATATATATAAACACAATATATTGACCCCGTTCTCTTTTCTATCTTGCGCCGTGGTTCGCGATGACGTAATATGCACGCAAACGTACCAGGGTTATAGACAAGTTTACGCGCCAAATGATGGGCGCCGCCATAACTCTACTCAAATGCATTTCTTTTCCGCCGGAAGTGGTTTGCAAAGCGTCTGCCGGTGTAAACACAGCGACGGTTCCACTACTTTGTGTGGAGATGGCGTTACTATACCCCACCCGAATTCAGTGCAGAAGACTTACATGACGACGTGGCCCAGCATAACGTACAGCAAGTTTTTCTCCTACTTCGTGCAATCCATGGCAATAGATGGAAAAGCTATTGGACAAGCTGAAAGCCTCCAAGGCATATCAATATCTGCACGGCAACAAAGTCGGTTGTGTCAAAGCTAGATCAAACAGACATAGCGTGCAAATAACTATCAGTTTATGTCCGTGGTAATAGCAAATGTATCTGTGTGATATTTTAATGTTTCTTTTAACATAATAAAACAATTGTGGCCAAATAAGTGTTTGCAGTTTATAGCTTAATCAGGTATGACATTTACAACATTATAGGAAATAATAGAAGCCTGTTGTTGCCGATGGAATACGTATTTGTATTTGAAGAGTTCAGATGCAAAAGCCTCTAAGTGCCATTTGAAATTCTCTTCTAGAATGATAGTTTTTATCAGGCTTGTATATTTAAGTTCAGTAATTTCACTTAAATTACACTTAATAGGTAATCTTCATTGCAATTTAAGTGAAATTACTGAACCTAAATATACAAGTTTGATAAAAACTATCATTCTAGAAGAGAATTTCAAATGGCACTTAGAGGCTTTTGCATCTGAACTCTTCATTTGGAAAACCGACTGTAACCTATAATAACATGACTTACTGCTGAGCTCTAAATAAATACATGATCTATTTTGCAATTATCCTTATGACTGCATTGTTTTACCTGCTGTGTACCCTTTTACCTCTTAACAACAAAACGATTGAAGCCTCAAACGTTACTTATTGCAATAAATGATGTTTTATAAACAAGGTTCGGGAGGAGCACGTTCAAATAAATCAGTCCCATCAACTCGTCATCAAGCAAATTACAAGTCTACCCTATCAGCACAATAGGAAGCATATATAAATATCCACTGTCAACTCACCTAACATTCTTGACAGTTTCAGCATTTGGTCCCCGCCCATTTGCCACAATGTCAGAGATCGAGCTCTATCCTTCCGATGACGACTCTTTCATCAGCCAAGCTCCATCTCAGCTCCCGATCACAGCAACGAGCTCCAATGCTCAACAGGCTATCGCTCCCGAACCTCCAGCTGCACAGCGCGGCCGGCAGCCAAGCCGAGCCGCTTCTCGTAGCCCGAGGCGCCGCGGTTTGCCCTCACCTCCACCATCAAGAAGTCCACCATCTCCAGCTTCCTCCTACACCTCAGCACAACCCAACATTCCTGCAATCGAGAAATGGACAGTGCTTGGATTAAGACAAGCGCTAATCAGCGCCGACGTCCATTTTTCAAGGAGGATGAACAAAGCACAACTGTACAACCTGTACGTTTCCCTTCAGTCAGCTTTTCCTTCTCCAAAATCCACTCCACTTTCAAAGTCAGCAAGAAAGTCACATAACAAAACTTCAAACTCACGTTTTCCGGAAACTCCTTCTCCCTTCGCCGCAGGACCCAGTTCCAAGCGACCGCCAGGCCGCAGCAGGCCTTCAGCTAGCCTAGGCCGCGCCCCAGATTCCGCCGCCGCCAGGCCCCACCGTTCGTGCCGCTCTGCCGAACTACAGGCCGCGGCTTTCTCCAGCACAGCACCCCTCGCCACCTTGCCAGTTTCATGCGAAACAAGCCACCCGTTAGACGTAAGTATGCCAACGTTTCAAGCCCATCCACCTCACCTTCCTCCCGTAAGCTTTGCCAACCCCCTTTTCTGTCCATGGCCTGCGGCCCCATCGCCAGTGTCTAGCGCGAGGCTGCCTCAGCTAGAGCCGCAGGCCCGGACACACTTCCTACCTCCCCAGCTCTCTTCCTTCCCAACTTCTCAGCCCCCCCCCAAGCCTTAGGGACCGACCCAAGTGTGAGGTTGCCTCCACAGACGGCTTCGGTCCCGGGCTCCTTCCCTCCTAATTCTTTTTCCCCAAATCAGCCTCCTTTCACTCTATTTTCTGCAACGCCGATGCCCATCCCGCCGAACGCTACAGCCATGGAACCGCCCCCAGTGACCAACAACATCAGAGCCCAGATACTAACAGGTGCGGACATTGATTTATCCTCCCTCCTATCTATTCTCCCTTCATCCGTTTCAAATAGGCAAATCGATTGCGGAGATTTTGCAGTTACTTTAAAAAACCCAGTTCACAATTCATCACGCATCCTGTCTTTTTCCGAATTCACAATTGCTTTCAGCCGTTACAGCGAAATCATTTGCGCCGCATTTCCCCACAGAAGACGAGAACTTAGCGACTATCTCGCGATAGTCGCTGAGCTCGCGTTGTCATACGGAGGAACACATTTCTACACCTACCACAAATTGTTCTCAGCAAAATGTGCGGTCCGCGTAGCTCAGTGGAACCAGTGCCCTTACTGGGGAGCCCTTGACACAGAGCTACACAACAGAGTGTTCCTCGGCTGCCGCAACATTTCCTGCGCAGTTTGCAGATCAGTATCACATTCCACCACGGCTTGCCCGCTGATTAACCCCGAAAATCCACCCCGCCCAAATTCATCAGGTGAAAAATCAACCAGTTACGTCCCGCGACCAGCAAACATCAATCCCAACGACTCGGCTACGGATTCTCAAAGAAGAAAAATCTCTTTTCAATCCAACAACCAAGTCTGCAATAACTTCAATTCTGGACGTTGCTCACGGCAACGCTGCCGTTTCCTTCACGTTTGCAGCTACTGCGGCGGTGCGCACGCGCGTACCATATGCCCTGTTAAAAGTTCTGTAAATAAAGTTTCAAAAAACTACTTATCGACTCCTGTGAATTTTTCTCGTCTGTCTTCTGAATTATCCAACCACCCTAACACCGATTTTAAGGACTATTTACTGTCCGGTCTTGAGCACGGCTTTAATCCCGGTGTCGAAAGCCTTCCAACACAGAGTATTATATGTGATAATCTCCAATCTGCTTTCGCCGAACCGGACATAGTCGACATACTGATTAAAAAAGAAATCGAATCGGGCTTTATGATTGGCCCCTTTGACGTTCCTCCTTTTGAATGTTTCCGTATCAGCCCAATCGGAGTGGCTACTAGAAAATTTTCAGGCAAAAAGCGCCTTATAATCGACCTTTCAGCCCCTCATAATTCTCCATTTCCAAGCATCAATAGCCTCATCTCGCTCGAACAATTTTCGCTTAATTACCACACCATCGACCAAGCCATAACACTGATTAAAGACGCGGGTCATGGCGCTTGGCTCGCTAAAGTTGACATCACCTCGGCATTTAAAGTGATGCCCATCCACCCAGATTTTTGGCATTTGTTCGGCGTACGATGGCAAGGAAAATTTTATTTTGCCGTCCGTTTAACTTTCGGTTGCAAAAGTAGCCCCAAAATTTTCGACATGCTATCAGAGGCTATTTGTTGGATCCTTTCCAATAACTACTCGATACCCTACCTAATACACTTGCTAGATGACTTCATGATAATTTCTCCACATGAATCCATCCCAGCCGCACATCTTCTCATAGTCCAAAAAGTCTTCGGCGAACTCGGGATTCCAATCGCCCAGGAAAAAATCGACAGGATTATTCTGGTCGCTTCTACCCTCCTAGAAAATCCAAATTGCTCTAAACGAGAGCTATTATCTTTGCTCGGCCATTTAAATTTCGCGATGCGCATTATCCCACAAGGTCGCTCTTTCATCTCACATCTCCTCTTCCGTGCATCTTCAGTTCACGAGCTCGAGGACCAAATCTTCCTAACTACTGCATGTTGCAACGAGCTCAGTTTATGGATAACATTCCTTAAACAATGGAACGGCCTGTCCTTTTTCTATAATAATCTGATGTCTCTCCCCGAGGATATCCAACTGTTCACAGACGCAGCTCCCTCCGTCGGTTTCGGAGGTTTCTACCAAGGCCGTTGGTTCGCGTCTACATGGCCCGTTCAGTTGCTAGACTTACCACAATCTCAAACATCCTCAGCATTGTTCGAGTTGTATCCTTTAGTGGTAGCAGCCTTCTTGTGGGGCAAAGAATGGTTGACCAACAGTATCACGGTGCACTGCGATAACGAAGCAACCGTGCATTGCATCAACAAAGGCCGCTCAAATTCCCCAGCTTTAATGCCTCTCCTAAGATGCCTCACTTGGATCGCCGCATGCGACCAGTTCATCTTAACTGCAAAACACGTTCCCGGGTCAAAAAATCAGATAGCTGACTCTCTATCTCGTTTTGCTTTTCAGAAATTCAGGCTGTTGGCACCAGAGGCGGACCCATGCCCAACCCCAGTACCTCACTATTCAGAGCTGATATTCCCATAAACCATCCATTGAAACCACTCCTAGATGCCTCCCTTAACTCCATTTTGCAAGCTGTTTCACCCAGCACCCTCCAATCATACTTAACCGCATGGAAATGTTTTAAGTCTTTCCATTTCACATACAACCAACCTTTTCCCAGTTTTTCTCTGCTCAACATTACTTCATTTATATCCCATCTGGACAGCACCAAGAACCTCAAAGCCCGCTCCATCAAAGGCTATCTAAGCGGAATCCAATTCTTCCACAAACTCCTTTTCGGTTCACCCTCCGCAGTCATAGCAAATTCCCAGACATCAATGCTTATCAAAGGCATCCAAAAAACCCAACCAACCCGTCAAGATGCCAGACAACCAATAACCCTAGATATTCTCACCAAATGCATCTCTACCCTCCGCCGAGGCTACTATTCCACCAACACCGCCCGCACACTGGACGCCATGTTCATATTGGCTTTCTTCGGTTTCCTCAGATGCTCAGAACTCACCATCACTTCCAGCTTCAACCCTAAAGTCCATCCCACAATATCAGATCTTTCAGTAATAGACAACGAAACAATATCTTACTTCATCAAACAAAGCAAGACGGATCAAATGAAAAAAGGCCACTTCATCTACATCTTCAATCTACAATCGCCAATCCAACCATACCAAACTCTCTTCGCGTACTCACAATTCAGAAACTCTCAGACCAAATCCTCTTCCGACCCACTTTTCACCGACGACTTCAATCGCCCCGTTACACGTTTCTGGTTCCAGAAACATCTCAAATCCATCCTGCTCCAATCAGGCATCCCAGCAAATAATTTTTCCAGCCATTCCTTTCGCATAGGCGCAGCAACCACAGCTGCCCAAAAAGGCCTTTCCCAGCAGCAAATCCAAGAGCTCGGGCGATGGTCGTCGGAGGCCTTTAAGAGTTATATCCGTTCAAACCATCTCCATACCAAAGAAGCCCAACGAACCTTAATCAGCTAACTTCCTCTCAACTCACCATAGGAACCCAGGAAAGCAAGCAAAAGGCAAGTTCATCCATCGTTACAGCAGCGTCTTCTACTCCGCTCCCGCAGGAGCTCCCCTACCTTAGAACAACTTGTTCCACTGCCGCAGCAAAGTCACCTACTCGTTCCCGCAGGAACTCCATTAACCCAAGCAAAGTCTGGTCCACAGCCGCAGCAGCGTCGCGCACCCCGTTTCAGCAGGAGCTTCGTCATTTCATCTAAAACGGTTCCATTGCCGCAGCAGTGTCGTGCACTCCGCTTCCGCAGAAGCCCCGTCAATCCATCCAAAGTCGTCCCACTGCCGCTGCAGTATCGTGCACTCCGCTCCCGCAGGAGCTCAATTACCATATCCAAAGGAATCACTGCCGCAGCAGCGTCTTCTACTTCGCTCCAGAAGGAGCCTCATCAATTAAAGCTGGTCAGACCCACTGCCGCAGCAGTGTCATGCACTCCGCTTCCGCAGAAGCTCCGTTACTACATCCAGTTTGCTCCTCTACCACAGCAAGGCCATCTACTTTTCCGCAGGAGTTTCATCAATTAAAGCAGGTCAGGCCCACTGCCGCAGCAGTGTCACGCACTCCGCTTCCGCAGAAGCTCCGCTACTACATCCAGTTCGCCCCTCTACCACTGCAGTGCCATCTACTTTTCCGCAGGAGCCTCATCATTTAAAGCAAGTCTGGCCCACTGCCGCAGCAGTGTCATGCACACTTCGCTCCCGCAGGAGCTCCATCCTTTCTTCCAAATTTGCGCCGCCGCCACAGCAGCATCACGCACTCCGCTCCCGCAGGAGCTCAATTTCCACATCCAAACTGAGCCACTGCCGCAGCAGTTTCATCTACTTCGCTCCCGCAGGAGCCTCATCATTTAAAGCAAGTCTGGCCCACTGCCGCAGCAGTGCCATGCACACTTCGCTCCCGCAGGAGCTCCATCCTTTCTTCCAAATTTGCGCCGCCGCCACAGCAGCATCACGCACTCCGCTCCCGCAGGAGCTCAAGTACCACTTCCAAACTAAGCCACTGCCGCAGCAGTGTCATCTACTTCGCTCCCGCAGGAGCCTCACCATTTAAAGCAAGTCTGACCCACTGCCGCAGCAGTGTCGCGCATTCCGATTCCGCAGGAACTTCGTTACTCCATCCAGATTTGCCCCTCCGCCGCAAGAGCCTCATCATCTAAAGCAAGTTCTGGCCCATTGCCGCAGAAGCGTCTTGCTTTCCGCTTCCGCAGAACCCCCGTCTTTTCTTCCAATTTGCTCCACTGCCGCAGCAGTGTCACGTACTCCATCCCCGCAGGAGTTCGGTTGATCAAAGAAAGATTCCACCTCGCTTCCACCGCACCAGCCATACCATCATCACCCGCCCCGCATCTTCCACAAGCTCCCACCCATCTAATATCAAGCCAACCAACTCCAGACCTACGTTAAAGAAACCTCCCAGCAAAATAACCCCTTCCTGCAGCTGCCTTAAGCTTGCATTTCACAAGTTTTGGGGGGTAATAAGTTTTTTCTGGCAGCTGTCCGGCATTCTATCTGCAACTTTTGGGGGCAGGCACTCTGGGTTCGGGCCGCAGTCCGAGCCCGAAGCCCTCTCCTCCGGGTTTCGGGCCACATACCGAGCCCGGAGCCCTCTCCCCGGACAGCACGCCAAATACGCATTTATTTTATCTGACTTATTTGTAAGTGTGAACTCGTGAAATGATGTTTTATAAACAAGGTTCGGGAGGAGCACGTTCAAATAAATCAGTCCCATCAACTCGTCATCAAGCAAATTACAAGTCTACCCTATCAGCACAATAGGAAGCATATATAAATATCCACTGTCAACTCACCTAACATTCTTGACAGTTTCAGCATCCCTCCACCACCCCGACTCCTCACCCCTGGCTCATTCTTTCCACAGCTAGGGGGGCAGGCACTCTGGGTTCGGGCCGCAGTCCGAGCCCGGAGCCCTCTCCTCCGGGTTTCGGGCCACATACCGAGCCCGGAGCCCTCTCCCCGGACAGCACGCCAAATACGCATTTATTTTATCTGACTTATTTGTAAGTGTGAACTCGTGAAATAAAGGCAATCAATTTTCGGCAGGACACCGGCACCGTGTCGGATCTCCGGCGTGCGGAAAAAAAATATTTTCGCGATTCATTTTTGTCCAGCTTTAACGTGTTAAAATATTTAATGCAAACACAGCATCTGTTCTTTCTGTCATCCTTTAGCTAGGATTATGATCATGGTCTTATTCACGCAAATAAACCGCGACAAGACAAAAGAGAACGCGCTGTCAGTGAATGTCCTCCTGACGTTGGTATCCAAACCATATCAAAGGCTACTTAGAGTGCAAAGTGTGTGTGTGCCATGATGATAATAATTAGGGGCGCGATCGAACTGTGTGTGTGTGTGTGAGAGAGAGAGAGACGCGATACTGTGTGAGTGTGTTTGTGTGTAAACAATGGAGCGCATGGACATTCACATTGCCTCTTCGTAGCTGGTTTGCGGTCGTAGCACTCTCTATCTAACCACTCGTTCAGGTGCTTTCTCGAGTGTTTGCAACCGACTACCGCACACATCATTCCCGAACACAACCTTTCTTCATGTTGTAATTGTTATCTTCTTTGTCACTGCGATATCAGCGGTATGTCGGCACAACTGAGCTAGCTAGCAAAACAAACCCAGCCCGCCAGAACGGAAGTAGGGTGCATAAATGGGAGGAGTTTAGGATGTAGAGCAGAAACGGCTCACGAACTTGTCTATAGGATACCAGGATATAATCAAGCTGTGTGTGAAACCAGACCAACGCTGCAGGGGGTGCCGGGAACAATGGCACTCAGGCTCGAACCGCAGCAAACGAGCCCAGTGTAAAAGCCCCCTTAGTTTGCTAATGGTTTTCTGTTTTCTTGGTCCTCAATTTCCCGCCACTAATTTATCACCATGTTTATTGATTTAACGATCACACCTATTTGTATTTTGTTCATTATCACTGTGAATCTACAGGGGTTGGACAGTGAAACTGAAACACTGGCCAATGTTGGAGGTTTCACATCTATATGCCTCGTGGCCAATCTTCAGAGTGAAGCACGGGTGGATCAGTGATGGTTTGCGCTGCAATATCATGACAATCCTGACTGTGTTTGATGGACAGTCAAAAATCATGAGCTGGAGGATCATGAGCACCTGATGCTCAAACCGCGTATCTGCATGATCATGCACCAACACACACAAGACTTGTTGTGACAGAAGGGTTTGATGAAGATGAAATTGACGTTGAACATCTCCCATGGTCTGCACATTCACCAGATCTGAATATTATTGAGGTGTCCTCCACCAGCATCATATAGTGACCTGGACACTGTTCTGGAAGAGGAACGGCTCATAATCCCTCTGGTCACTGTGAAGGACTTCGATCTGTCATTCCCAAGATGAATTGGTCCTTTATTTGGATGCAAAATGAGGCTCTCACCATCCTAATAAATGATTGTGTTGTAAGACCAGGTGTTTCAGTTTCATTGTCCAACCCCTGTAAGTCCCTCATTTTGGTTAATTCAGTTGTCTGGTCATGTTTTTGCACAACACTGTTTCAAATACTCTCACTTTTGTTTGTACCTGTTTGGATTTAGTTTAATAAATTTAACTAACATTACAGAGACGGCCAAGTCAGTCGACCAGTCTACGGCAGCCCAGGTGGCTACGTAGAAACCTCTATGGCTAAAATTGTCTGGTATAAAAGAAAGATTAGAGTTTTTTTATGGATTTGCCATTTGCCCCTCCTGGCCTCTTGGGTGACAATGTCACCTCAGTCGTCAAAAGGTTTCAGGAGAACAAAAAAAGGCTGTGGCGTTCCTCTTAGCTGAGATCTTCTAGGGGTAAGATAAAATGTATACTTCATCTCTAAAAAAGACAATATATCTAAGACATACATTATCTCTAAGAAGACTTTGGTGAAAAAGTTCTGATGCTAGTGGTCTCAGGCCTCTGAGGGAAGACATAATTACAACTAATTTTTCCATGCCCATCTCCTCTCAGTAGCTTTGGGGTGCAGAGGTCTCCAGCAAGCCCATATCTCATTGTCTGTCTGGGGATGTTTTGTGGCACTGGGATGATTGGTCCCTCTAAAGAGGTATCCACAGCAGTCAGTTTGATCATTCTCTGCCAGTTTCTTATCTTAAGGGCGCTGAATTTACTGCTCAAGTTACACCAGAGACTAGTCTCGAGAGATTGGTTTCTTTAGTAGATCTCAAAAGGCCCTGCACACCCTAGAAACGGGTTACAAAATTCAGTTTGGGTCTCGCCCTCCCCAAGGTTCAATGAGGTCCTGTCCACAGTGGTATGACCCGAGCAAGCCCTGGGGTCTCATTTATAAAGCGTGCGTATGCACAAAGCGGGGCTGGAAACTTACGTACGCCAGTTTCCACGCAAAGTTTGTGATCTATAAAAAACAAACTTGACGGGAGAATGTGCGCACCATTAAGCAAACTTTGAGCCGTGCATACGCACATTCTGGAGACAAAGGGAACTGGCGACACCGATGGTGAGCTGGAGTTAAATGTCTTTTTGGTCTCTTTTAGAACGAAAATCTAAAAAGAAAATTATAGTCTATAGGCTACAGAAAGATAATAGCCTTCAAATAAAATTTGGTAACACTTTAAAATAACAGTCCGTAGTTAACAAGTAGCTATGCAGGAAGTAATAGGTAGTACTGCATTAACACCGAAGGTAATACTATTAACCAATATGGAAGCAATATTAACTAAGCAGTAAGTAATAGGTAATTTAGTACAAAGGTAGTTCCTTGGTAGGTATTTGATTGTTACTAAAGAAATATATCCTCATTGAGAACTACTTGTGAACTAAGAATTAATAACCAATTAATTGCTAATCACAAAAGTAACATGTCTAAAAAGTGAACAATTGTGGGGGTTTTATACTCTTAAAATGGTAATAACATTTCAGAAGCATGTGCCTCAAATGGGTTCTTTGTGGAAACAAGTTTATGAAGTTTATACATCCCCCCAAATACATTAGCTAGGTTGAGATTGTGACTACTACTCTTGCCAGGATGGATGCATGTTCTCTGTTTATTTAAAACTTAAACATAAAATAATACTAATAATGACAGTTTTTAAAAATAAACCTTAAATAATTAGGAAGTGATGCTGACACTCTCATGATTGGATTAGTTCACTATTATGAGCTCTATTGAATGTCAGTCACATATATCTCAGACTCCAAAGACCTATAACTTTATGTTACAGTAGCTGCCTGAGGAGGACTTCTCTTTAGGACATGAATATAAACATTGATGTTCACTTGTCAAAAACAATTAGCATCTTTAATGAAGAAATTGGCTGCATTTATGTTACGATAAGCGCAAAACCACATCTTCCAGATTACAGTGTTTGTTATAATATTAGTGCCTCACAGAACCTGTAGAGTATGTGTCAAATATAAAATTAAATTACTTGTATCATTTGTGAAAAACATGTTAACTCCTCAATAACTACTTAAGCGTTACCTTGTCATCCCGCAGGGACTACTAGTGATGTGGCCCATTATTTTAAAGTGAAAAACATGTTAACTCCTAACTAACTACAAGCGTTACCTTGAGTAAACATTGCGGGATGACAAGGTAACGCTTGTAGTTAGTTAGGAGTTAACATGTTTTTCACTTTAAAATAATGGGCCACATAACTAGTAGTCCCTGCGGGATGACAAGGTAACGCTTAAGTAGTTATTGAGGAGTTAACATGTTTTTCACAAATGATACAAGTTAATTAATTTTATATTTTGACACATACTGTACAGGTTCTGTGAGGCACTAATATTCTAACAAACACTGTAATCTGGAAGATGTGGTTTTGCGCTTATCGTAACATAAATTCAGCCAATTTCTTCATTAAAGATGCTAATTGTTTTTGACAAGACAGTGAACATCAATGTTTATATTCATGTCCTAAAGAGAAGTCCTCCTCAGGCAGCTACTGTAACATAAAGTTATAGGTCTTTGGAGTCTGAGATATATGTGACTGACATTCAATAGAGCTCATAATAGTGAACTAATCTAATCATGTGTCAGCATCACTTCCCAATTATTTAAGGTTTATTTTTAAAAACTGTCATTATTAGTATTATTTTATGTTTAAGTTTTAAATAAACAGAGAACATGTGTCCATCCTGGCAAGAATAGTAGTCACAATCTCAACCTAGCTAATGTATTTGGGGGGATGTAATATTCATAAACTTTTTTCCACAAAGAACCCATTTGAGGCACATGCTTCTGAAATGTTATGACCATGCTAAGAGTATAAAACCCCCACAATTGTTCACTTTTTAGACATGTTACTTTTGTGATTAGTAATTAATTGGTTATTATTTCTTAGTTCACAAGTAGTTCTCAATGAGGATATATTTCTTTAGTAATTATCAAATACCTACCAAGGAACTACCTTTGTACTAAATTACCTATTACTTAATGCTTAGTTAATATTGCTTCCATATTAGTTAATAGTATTAAGTTCGGTGTTAATGCAGTACTACCTATTACTTCCTGCATAGCTACTTGTTAACTACGGACCATTATTTAAAGTGTTACCTAAAATTTCACTCACCAAGCCAATCACTTGAAGCCAATATCCATCCCTTCTTACGTGTCCACGCCAGCATGCGCATTGGGCCGTTTAGTGAAACTGACGCACATAATCTAACAGCAGATGAACCTTAAATCTTCATGAGTAGGCTAATAAATACAGTGCACGTACTCAATAACTGTTTAAATAAATGAAATAATGATTCAAACTAGGTTTTACTTCTGATAAACATTTAGATTAAATATGCCATTCTCGTTAATGAAGTTAAACACTTAGGCTAAACTACATGAAATCATTACTGAGAAGTTACAAAAAATATATATTCAATAAATAGAAATATATATTTGTTGTGGATGCAATGCTTTTGGACATATTCCCTCTGGCACACAGTGTTTTAATGTTTTAACTAGAGATAATTGCTAATCATGATAATAGCAGATTGTCTGAGAAAATAGTTCCAAATAATCCACAACCATGTCTATCTGTTTCCATTAAAAATATAAATTCATTAAAAATACTATTTGGCCAGTGTAAAAGATTGAGAAAATCTTTCTCTGAAATGTATTTGACACTATTTGATTTATTCATTCAACAAGGCAAGGATATAGGCTAAAAAAAAAAAATAATTGCAAGGACTGTGGCCGGACAACGCCCTGCGTTCGTCTTAGTTTGTGTTTTAATGTTTGTAAATACATGTATCATTGTAACGTAGTAAATGCTTAAGTAGTTACCTTATTAAAGACAATTAATGCACATCCCTGATTGATTTATGGTCTGCTCATAATATAAGTCCCTGAAGTGCCGATCAAAAGCTACACGCTTTACATAACTGAAGATACCTAAAAAGGTATGTTTTATAGGGTAGGAAAGCTAATTCTAGTGGCCACAGAATTTGCTTTCCAAAACCTATAAATTAATTGAGCTATTTGATTTTGCCTGTCTTGTAAAACGTGGTCCTGGCAATTAATAACAATTAATTTGTGGTTAATTGCAGAGACACACATGTATGCATATAGGTAAAATTGAAATAAGCCTTCCTAAAGGGGAGATTTATTAACATGTAAGACCGGTCTGATCCAAATCTGTATGAATAATTATTAATTATCAATTATTAATTATGATATGCAAATTCCCCCTTCGATCAGACCGCCTAGATTCCTTACATAATTTATTGTGACACGGCACATCTGTATTTCATATTTTCCTAACGTCTTGTACGTTAACATGGTCTCACGTGGATGAATAATCACATGCAAATGATATGCAGATGAGGATATGCATATTTAAACTAGGCGTTGTAAGCTCCATATATGGTTATTTCGGGGAGGAGATGCATGAGCGCACAATCTTCCTCTGACTGGGATTTATAAAGGGAATTCTGCGCAGGTTCTGGCGTACGCACGGTTTTATAAATCTGAATATTTTTTGGCGTACGCCATTTTTGGCTTTTGGGCGCACGTACACTTTTAGTAAGGATCCTACGCACAGTTTTATAAATGAGACCCCTGGTTATGAAACTGGAGGTAAAAGTTCTGTTGGGGAAGGAGGCCATAGAACATGTTCCTTCTTTTTTACAACTGGTATTTTATTACTCCAAAAAATAACGGGGTTTGCATCTGATTTTAAATCTACGCCAGCCAAATCCTTCTGTGAAAATGCTAACTTTGAAGCATATCGTGTCACAAATCAGGTCAGAAGACTGGTTTGTCAATAGATCTCAAGGATGCATACTTACATTTATCCATTGTTCAACAGCACAGGAAGTTACTAAGGTTTGTTTTTGGGGCGGAGAGTATCAATATCAAGTTTTTCCTTTTAGCCTAAACTTGTCAATACACACTTTCATGAATGCGTGGATGCAGCACTGGTTCTTTTGCGACTCCATTTGTACGCTAAACTACATAGACGAATAGTTGATCTTAGCTCAGCCAGAACAGCTTTCTTCCCTGGGTGCCAAAACTAGGGAGCAGACATCCTGTTGAGGCAGGGGCTGAGGCCTGGGGAATGAAAACTCCACTCTGAGGTGGTTGAGTTCCTATATCAACTCAAGTCCAGACACCTTTATTTATACAGCGCTTGTTACAATTCTGATTGCTTCGGCAGTGGCTCAGTGGTTCATGTAGGTTGTCTACAAACTGAAAGGTTGGTGGTTCAATCCCCGGTTCCACCTGACCAAGTGTTGAGGTCTCCATGAGCAAGACACCTAACCCCAGCTGCTCCCGTTGCACTGGATGGTGCCTTGTATGGCTAACACTGCCGTCGGTGTGTGAATGAGTGCATGGATGGGTGAATGTGAGGCAAATTGTAAAGCGCTTTGGTGGCCATTGTGTCCATAAAAGCACTATATAAATGCAGTCCATTTACCATTTCAAAGCAGCTTTAGAGAGATAACAGGAAAATAATGCAAGTTTGATTCTAGAAGAAAAAAGTCACTGTCCAGCTTACAAAGTTCATTCAGAGTTCATTTTGTTGTAAAAAGTTTTTAATTTAGTTAATTTATAGCTGCTCTGAAGGAAACCGCAATGTCATCATTATATGAGAACTGAACTGAGCTGGGGTGCGTTTCCCGTTGTAAAAAGGGCCACGAAATCGATCCAAATGCGGAATTCGATTCGTGGTGAAGGTCTCAAGCGTGTTCCGTCTTTTCCATGGCAAAGTGAATTTTAGTTAATTGCAACACATTTAATTTTATGTATTAACTCGTTTCATCTGACTCCATAAAATGAAAAGGGTTTATCAATGATATCTGTGCATCATTAAATACATGTTAATGTTTGACTATTCCTTTTAACTCTAATGAAAATACAGTCAAAGTCTGTTAGAATAGCCAAATATAACAATTTATTATGTCAGGTAAATGTATCATTAGAATTCCACTAGATAATCAATGCAAACCATTAAATGTTTCAAAGAACAAAGAACTTTACCCAACATATTAGGCTACATGAGCTGAGAAGATACAACATCATGGGCTGATCTGAATACAGAATGGCAGCCCCGAACTCTAGTTACATCTCCCTTTATAATCAGACCTCACCTGATATGTAAATCACCAGGATACAGTGGAAAGTTACTGAATCCCCCTACCATGTTTATTGGGGGCAGACCATTTGTTTTGTTGTAAGTTGCACTCAGACAAAAGGCCAGAAGGTGTTAACTCAAAGACCACACTCCTTTGTGTGACAGTTATTCCTAAACTTCTTAAAAAACCTTATTACCTTTCCTTTTACTTCTTTGGGAATGAGACATTATTACCAGTCACCCTGAGACCATCACAATGATTCTAAACACTCCTAAAGGATTATCATATTCACATTAAAAACCATATTCTTGTGAGTTTTCAGTGTCATTGACTGACTGAGAGGGAGAGAGAGAGAGAGAGAGAGGATGTAAATTCTCAGAGAAAGGGGGTAGGGTGTCAAATGTTAATTTGCAAGCAATGCCATTTGTCTTCAGAGGGCATTGGTCAGATACTTTCTTGGTCAGACATTTTCTCTTTAACCAGTTTTCCAGTCTTACACCATACAACGACATAGTTCACTGCTTCACTACCATAGTATGATGCATTGTTGGAAAAATCACCTTGCTAGTCACGACTGTTTCCCGAAACTCACTGTCGCAAAGTATCGTTCAACCACATTGGATGTTTAATGAAACTGTTTGAGATCCAATTAACGCTAGATTTGTTTTATATAAATTACAGACATGTCATCTGAGGACTATTTCTAATTGTTCTCAGTTGTTTTGCTTTATTACCAGAGTCAATATTTGGCTCGTTCTTACATAGTAGAGCACGTTCGCACATGCACACTCTTCAACACGTTGCTTAAAATCTTTTGACAAACTTAAAGACGTAAATTCCATTTGTATGTATTCTAAATAAAAGGCACCGGTTGTACTGAATGCCAGCATGCTTATTTTGCTCAAGTTAAAGATTTATTACCTCCAAATGTCATGCAATATAGAAACGATGCCTCTGGAGGTAAAATACTGATAACGACGGAACTTGCGACCATAGTTGGCTAACGATGCTTTCGGGAAACGCACCCCTGTACGGTGTCAATGCAGGTAGATCAATAATATTGTTAAATATTAGATTAAATGTTCCCAACTAAGCAAGCCAAAGGCGACAAAGGAGAAAAAATGTGACAGTGGCAATGAACTAAAACTCCATCAAGTGACAGAATGGAGAGAAAAAAAACTTGGGAGAAACCAGGCTCAGTTGGGGGCCAGTTCTCCTCTGGCCAGCAAATGAACAGTGAATGATTATGATTCAGGCTGCATTATAGGTCAGAATTCAGATTGGATCAGAACATTCAGAATATTATCCAGTTTCATCTGGATGAAGATTGGAGTCTACGGAGACGTGTTTGATGAGGAGCAGTGCCAATGGCTGTTGTGTCAATAAAGCCTTCACAGGGCAGAGTCTAGTTGACACAATCTCTGCTGACACTTCAAGGATGCGTTGTGGTCGTGTCTAGGTACAGGTCTTCCATCTGATCTGGATATGGAAGAAGTTTGGCCTGGCGGAATTTGTTAGCATCTCAAGAAACAACACTGTCCGCTTTGGTTCTCCCTTAAGACGTGGCCGACTCCTTTTGGGTGGTATGTCTTTAGGGAGAGACCCATTGGTAACTTGTTCGTGGTGCTTTGAGGATCTATAGATCTATAGATCATTCTATAGATCTATAGCATTATATTTATATCGTGCCATGAAAGGTTGCAGTAATGAACATTGTAGCCCATGTATCACAGACATGTTGAGTGCATGAATGTAGTGATCTTTTCATTGTAACTCAATTTCTCCACTCTCGCGAATGCTTTAATCATAACTAACAGTGCAAACACAATGTAAATAAGAGATTTGTCATTGATTATAAGGGGAGTTTTTGTGGGAGTCCAGAACTCAGTTATTGATGATAAACTCATGCTGTTTGTTTGACAACTCCAAAGGGAGCATTCTAAGATCGCTTTCTATATATAATATTATTTTCATCCTACTAAGAGAAACAATGTGAAGTTGACCGTTTAGTCACTGGCTTGATGTACTGACACAAGAACATCTGACTGTAGCTACATGAATCATATCAGAAATCACTGGTCCAGAGTCACAGATCAGGCATTAGAATTAACAGTTACTTACGTGTTGTGGCATTACTATTGAGTCCATATCATAAAAGTCTGCAAAGCTTGCACCAAAATTGCAACTGTGTTACACAGAATCCACAGTGAAATGTATCAAATACAAAAAAATAATGTTCAACTAAGACTTTTATATTGTTGAAATAACTACATTCCTAGCATAAGGATCCTTGGGAAATTGCAATGAAGTAGCCTAGGTGTTGATTTTCTTCTGCAGAGGCGACATTATAAATAAGCACATTCTGAGTCATTCCCTGGTCTTGGTTACAATAAAAACC
The DNA here is from genome assembly GCA_038021265.1 of Cyprinella venusta. Classification (NCBI taxonomy): domain Eukaryota; kingdom Metazoa; phylum Chordata; class Actinopteri; order Cypriniformes; family Leuciscidae; genus Cyprinella; species Cyprinella venusta. Next base: position 15,054,159 of record CM075868.1, read on the forward strand.
TGTTTTTGGACTAAAAAAATAAGTTTCCAGTTCTGAAATGCTCAAGGAAAGTGTGATTTCTCAATTCATGACCTCTTTAACAGGTGTGTGTAGACTTCCACTGTACGTGTTCACTAATTGAACCAAAATGATTTATAATGTTTAAACTTGATTTGGTATGGCTTATTTAATGTACCTTGTGAATAGTCAGGATTGCTCGTAATGGTCATAGATGTACTAAACCAAAATAAAGATCTGCTGATTTTCTCCTAGCCTATGAGAACCTTCTACAGCAGCTAAAAAATGGAGAAGTGATGTCGGGTGATTCCTTCTATGTCCGTGTTAATATGACGTTGTCGGGCGATGTAGCAGGAACTCTGCCGGTCAAGTGTAACGACATTGTCCATGTTACAAAAACTCACCTTTCCAATGGTGGCTTCTGGTGGGCCAGTCATGTGCACCCTTCTCACCTGGAAGACCTTCAGAGTGGGGCTCTACCCAACTATTTCAGGTAGTAAGTTTCATTAGCAATATTTTTTTTTTTTTTTTTTTTTTTTTTTTTTTTTTTACATTGTAAAATGTACCCAGTCAATGTACAATTTTCCTGGGTATAGTTCCTGGGATTCAGAAGAAAAGCACAATTTTTTTCAATTATCATTGTGTAAGCCCAGCTCAATGGAGGCTTTCGATCAGCGGGTGATGGTCTCTGTGTGTCTTTCCGCGTGGCAAAGTAATTTGATTAAATGAAATACATTTTCTCATATGTATTTTTTCGTTATTTCATCTGACTCCATAAATGAAAGGGTTTTAATGATATCTGTGCATCATTAAATGTGAGCGAATGTCTGACTATTCTTTACTGAAAATAATGTCCGTTAAAAGTCCGTAGAGTCCGTTAAAATAAAATCGGTAACACTTTACAATAAGGTTCGTTAGTTAACAACATTAGTTAATGTGAACTAATAATGAATAGCACATATACAGCATTTGTTAATCTTTGTTAATGTTATTTTCAACATTTACTAATACTTGATTAAAATCTTGTTAACATTAGTTAATGCACTGTGAACTAACATGAACAAACAATGAACAGCTGTATTTTCATGAACTAACATTAACAAAGATGAACAAATGCAGTAACAAATGTATTGCTCATGGTTAGTGCATGTTAGTAAATACATTAACTAATGTTAACTAATGAACCTTATTGTAAAGTGTTACCATAAAATCAAATGTAAAAATATATTATGTCAGGTAAATGTAACGTCAATTTCTTAATCAGTTCAAAGATTATAGATACAAAACATCAAATGCTCTGGAATAAGGAGAGAAGATGCAAACCTTGACATTAGGAAAGATGTGATGTCTCGGAGACTCTCCGCATTCATGGGCCAATTTGAGCAACAAAGCCTCTCATTGCAATTCTTTATCTAGACAGACCCAGGCAGAAACCTCTTCTCAAAATAAACATGAGTTCACACTGGGAATTTACATTAATCACCTTTCCAGACTTATTGGAGGCAGAAGTTGTTTTAAATGGAAACATTTGCTAACAATGGGAATTTACATTGAGTTTACATCTTTGAGAACAGGAGGCCATTTGCCTGAAAGACCCACCCTCCTTCATGTGCAATTTATCTCTAAACTCTTAAAAACTTTATTACCTTTTGTTTTACTTCTTTGGGAATGAGACCTTTGTACCAGTCACACATGAACATGAAATGATACCATCAAATGATATCAAACATGTGTAATTCTGCATGAAAATTATTCAAATTAAACCATATAGATTTTTGGGTGAATTTCAGGTGGTCTCAGCATGAGAAATAGGGAGTGAGGGAAGTGGGAAAGAGATGTACTCTGAGGTGAGCCTTGCGTCTCAAATGAAGAGAGTTCAAATGTTAATTTCCAGAAAGGTCCTTTGTCCTCTCAGGGAGTGGCCATTCCTAGGTAGACTTCCCGGCATTTTCTAAAGTCTTACAATGTGTGTAAAAACGTGGACCCATTAGACCTGTAGTTTCATCATCTATGCTACCTTTTAAAAGTGTGTGGTCAGTTATGATTATTATTATTATTTTTTGCTTTGCAAGAAATTAATACTTTCATTCCGCAAGTATGCTCTAAATTTATCTAAATTTAAAATTAAATGACAGTAAAGACATCTATAATGTTATGACTTCTATTTCAAACAAATGGCAACTTTCATCAAATAATCTTGAAAAAAAAGTATTACAGTTTCTACAATAAAATTAAGCAACTGTTTGCAACTGATAATAACAAGAAATGTTTTTGAGCACCAAAACATATTCAAATGATTTCTGTAGGACCATGTGACGCTCAAGTAACGCTCATGAAAATTCAGCTTTGCCATCACAGTAATAAATTACATTTCGAAATATAATAAAATATATTAAAATATTCTGCAGTTATTTTAAATGATAATAATATTTCACAATATTTCTGTTACTTTGCACACGGACACTCACACTGACACATAATCTTTGCACATTTTTCAGAGCACAGAGGCTGTTAATCAGAGCTATAGAGGATATGACCTACCCTCGCAAAACTCACAGAAAGGTGAGAATCCATCAGTAAATTCACACAGTCCAAATAGTCATTGCAGAAATAATTTTTCTCTGTTTCTTTAACTTTATGTTATTGTGATTTGTGTTAATTAAGATTATACTAATAAAGCTCACATGCAATTTTTCTCAATGTTTAAACAATTACACATGAAGTTAATGGAATTCTGCACAATGCTTAAGTGAACTCTAAATTGATTGCTGCCCTTTTGACATGACAAATTAATTGTTTAGTCATAATTCATGTCATAGGTTAGTCATGCAGTAGTCCATGTTTCAGATGAATAGGTGTGAAACAAATTCTTGTTTAGATTGTTATTGCCATTCTGTGGAATTACGGAAATGCTCGCCAAAATATTGAACTGTGGGTGTGGTATGAAGATCTTTGTTGAGTGAATAATAATGTGTAACATATAACTCTGAAACTAGCCATAGACAGAAACCATTCAAACTAATTAAAGAAAAACGAGTTATGCATTCTTGACATCAAAATTAGAGAGATGGAATTGCACAAGATTATTGTAGACTTGCAATGTTAGATTCTGTCCAGATTTGTCATAAAAAAGCATTGTTAGCACAGATTGGTAGAATATCTGTTACATTAGTCCTCAGTACTTGTTTTCTGTCCACAGGAGAGAACTGCAGCTAAAGAGAAGCAGAGAGAGGTGAGAATCGTCAGCACCTGTCAACAGAGCAGAAACCCTCTGTGGGTCAGTGTGGAAGACGACAACAGCACATCACTGGACAGTTAGTACAAGACAAACTCATTCAGCAGTTTTACTCATAACTAGGCATGGGAAACATAAGGCATTTCTGATTCTTAATAGTTCAACTAACAATTCCTTTAGTACTTTTGAAGATGAAATATTTGAAACAGTGAGATAGTTTCGATATTTCTTTCTTTTTTTAATTCAAACACTTCTTGCAAAATGTTTTTTCACTGTCATCTTAATTACCTTTCACAAACATTTTGGAGTAACAAACAAGTTGGTAACAGATTTATTTTAGTAAAATCGTACTGACTGACGACAACTACACATTTTCATATGTACAACTACAGTATTTATTAACTGATTTAAGTCTCACAAAGATTAAGGTCATTCAGTTTCAGAAATATTTAATATGGAACCAGTTCTGAATAAAAACATATTAAACCTTTTTCATAACATATTCATAACAACATTCACTTCATAACTCTCTCTCTCTCTCTCTCTCTCTCTCTCTCTCTCTCTCTCTCTCTCTCTCTCTCTCTCTCTCTCTCTCTCTCTCTCTTTCTCTTTCTTTGTGAGTGAGTGTAAGTGTGAGATGCTAATAATTTGAATCATTTATTTAATTAATAATTGTAAGGCATTTTTTTTAATCTTAAGTGTCAAGTAAATCTTTCTCTTCTGTAGGTTATGGTTGTGTGCAGAGCAGATGTGTGACTCTGATGCCTTACACCCTGGTCACACCTCAGTTCCCTCCCATCTGTCGCCCAGTCCTCCTCCTTCCCACAATCTTTGGCCATGTCTTGCACAAACGGTTAGCAGAACAGGAAGGTTATCAGCTCTGTGAGCCAGGTAAAAAAAGAAAATCACTTTATTTTCAAGCAAGAGGAAAATAAAAGGGGGGAAAATATATAAAGTTACCATAGAGAAACCTTCCATGTTTTGAAAAGAAATTCAGGTTTGAGTCACAGTATCAACAGGTTTCCTTACTTATCAGTCACATTCGGCATTACGTCAGACTAAACTAAGGTATTGGGATCTCGCCTGAGAGCCCAATCACCTTTGAGTGGTAAAAGAACAAGCCAATGCACATTGGTGAGTGAGATTTGCATCGCAAGCCACTCCTCGCTTCCGGGCATATCCACAAGTTTCCTACCCCCCATGAGGCCTTGCATCAAAAATGGGCGCGAATTCCGGTTCGAAGTAAACAAAGCTCGACTTGACATGCTTGACACTCCTTCATTCAACAGTTGACAGTCATTCAAGTTATAGCAATCCAAACTAGCTAACGATGTGGGAACACAACCTCAACGAAATTCAAAAGGGTGAAATAACAGTACCTTTACACTCCGCAGTAGTTGATTGGGAGTATTATAATAACATTATTAATTATCAATACTCATCAAGGCATGGTGACAGACAGTTGTGTGAGCTGACAAACAATTAAAATAAAAAAAATACACACTTAGTCATTGTGCTTTGGAGTTTATTCAAAATTATAAATGAATGTGCTACTTGAATACATTAACTGGCACATTTGGTATTCTGTCAACACAGGCTTTGATCCTGAGTTTTGGTGTAACATCAGTAGCGAACAGCCAAACACATGCTGATAGAGTTTATAAAATATTAAGAATTTAAACAAATGCTAACTAACACACAAAATACCATTGGAATGCTACTTCCGCCGCCTCACCGGAAGTTTCACCCACTTTATTTTTTACAGGAGCGCCCCTCGGAAACTTGTGGATAAGGCAACCTGCAAACACGTTAAGCTTTTGCTTTAGAGCCGAGCAGGCATTGTTTCAGTTTGCTCTTCAATCATCGTTCAGAGAGTCTACTAATAAGAGGAAAGCTGTTTCTGTGTTGGTGTAATGGCGGGTTTTAGCCGAGGTTGCGGCTATTCCTCTGGGCGCTTCAACATTTAAAGAGCTTTTTCCCTAAAAGAGTAAAAACGGGTGTGACGTTGTTGTTTTTTTCAAGTAATTCCACCCATGTTTTTCTGGATACAGTTGTTTCATAACCCCATCTGACAGCCACAATCTCTGCCTCATGTGTCTGAGCCATAAGCATTCTGAGGAAGCGTTCGTTGATGAGTCATGCACCCACTGCCGGCAGATAACCATCGCAATGTTGAGATAAAGACTGAGATACCGTGAAAAAGGTGGAGTCCCCTCTGTTATTCCCCGATCCGGTCTTTCTACACAGCAGAGAGCTACTTCGGTTAATACACAGGGTGATTTGAGGAATACAGTGGAAGCTCTCCTGCCGGGTCAATCCTTGCGGCCCTCCCACTCCCCTTTCACATCACAGCCTGTGAAGCTTCTGGCTGCGGTGTCTAGTCCTTCCCATTGGGGAACCAGCATCTCATTAACTCTCTGGGGTCTAAGGTGTTTTTGGGGTCCTTGAGATGTTTTGACATGGCCTGACATCTGTGCTTTTTTCAGTTGCCTGTAAACATATACATGGTAAGAGTGTAATTACACTCTATTTAGCACAAAAAGAGCTACCATAATATGTGAGCAAAATGTATGTACATGGTTTTATTTTTGAGAGAATAAGGTTTATGCATGGTTATTGGGAAAAAAAAGTTTCTAAAATAAGGCCACAAAACACATACTAAATATGTGTCCACCAGACTTTTGACTAAAGGATGTTGTCACCTAAAGTTTTTGCTTCAAAATAATCTGAAAATCATCCTGCATAATCATTTACACAAAACAATATATTGTTTTAAATTTTGTAAGACACTGTTTGTTTGTAAAGGCAATATGCGTGGGGGTGTGATTCACACTTGAGAAGACAATGACCTGCATAATGACCTGCATAATGAGCATTTCATTCCGGTGTGTCACTGAGCCACAAGGAAGAATGCAAGGACTATATATATATCCTGATCAAGACAATCTACTGCAGTGGCGGCTGGGGAAAAATATCTTAGGTGGGGCTGTTTCATATTCTGTCGGTTTCAATAGTCTGGTAACATGTGAATCTTTTAGTGGTTTTGAAGTCGTACCCCCTTCTGTCACCTCACGTACTTAACGTTACCCCAGTTTGAGAACCACTGCCTTTACATATATCGCCCCTGATCTCCTGAACTCCAAACTGAATGTCAGAATGTAAAATAAAGGTTATTTAAGCAATTTTGAGCGTGGCATGTTTGTTGGTGCCAGACAGGCTGGTCATGTACAACCATTTCTAAGGTTCACAAAGAATGGTGTGAAAAGGGAAAAACATCCAGTATGCGACAGTCATGTGGGCGAAAATGCCTTGTTGATGCTAGAGGTCAGAGGAGAATGGGCCGACTGATTCAAGCTGATAGAAGAGCAACTTGGACTGAAATAACCACTCTTTACAACTGAAGTATGCAGCAAAGCATTTGTGAAGCCACAACACGCACCACCTTGAGGTGGATGGGCTACAACAGAAGAAGATTTTGATTTCTGTTGAGACATTCAGATGGTAGAGTCAGAATTTGGCGTAAACAGAATGAGAACATGGATCCTTCATGCCTTGTTACCCCTGTGCAGGCTGGTGGTGTAATGGTGTGGGGGATGTTTCTTGGCACCCTTTAGACCCCTTGGTGCCAGTGGGGCATTGTTTAAATGCCACGGCCAACCTGAGCATTGTTTCTGACCATGTCCATCCCTTTATAGCCACCATACCCATCCTCTGATGGCTACTTCCGGATAATGCACCATGTCACAAAGCTTGAATCATTTCAAATTGGTTTCTTGAACATGACGATGAGTTCTGTACTAAAAATGGCCCCACAGTCACCAGATCTCAGCCCAATAGAGCATCTTTGGAATGTGGTGGAATGGGAGCTTCGTGCCCTGGATGTGCATCCCACACATATCCATCAACTGCAATATGCTATCCTATCAATATGGGCCAACATTTATAAAGAATTCTTTCAGCACCTTGTTGAATCAATGCCACATATAATTAAACAGTGGTGGTCAAAAACTGTATTAGTATATGGTGTTCCTAATAATCCTTTAGGTGAGTGTATATATACTACAAAATTGGTTCACAGTTGGAAACCTCTTGATTTAAAAAAAATGTATGATATCCAAGGTAAACATTTCTATTAATCGTTTAGTTCATTCTCATGCTGTATTTTCAGAAAGTTGTAATGTATGTAATGTAAAGTTGAAAATGTATAATATCTTCTCCTCAAATTTGTTACTAATAAAACACAATAAAAATAATTTAACGAGAAGGCTTGTATTGAACTTTTAAGATGTTGTTTATATCTACCTTGTAAATAAATTCTTTGCTATTTTATTTAAAAAGGTTACAATTACAACAACAATTAAAATTGTAACAATATTTCAAGTGTAAACTAATACTAAAGTATACATTTTATCATATGTATTTCAAAGTTAAGGATTAATTAGTTTGAATAAAGCCTACATTGAAACAAACACTATAATAACATCTTATTTGATGACTTTATTTTTGCAAAACATAATTTATATATTTAACATATGAGCAGAAATTGGCGAACAAAAGCTTAATTTATCTGGCAGTGGTCTATTTTACAGTAAAAACGTCTCGGTTACAGATGTAACCCTCGTTCCCTGAGTAGGGAACGGAGACGTTACGTCAAGGAGTGACGGAGAATGGGGGTTTCGCACAGAAAGCCAATCCTCTTCGAGTATTTAACAACGAGCCAATGGCGTGAAAATGCCATGGGTCTGCGGAATTTGCATAGCGTACTCCGCCCACCCATGTGGGTATAAAAGGAGGAAGCAAACGCACCGCAGTATGTCTTCGCTGAGGAGCCAAGACTGATCTCAGGCGTCACCCAGCGGTACAGCAGAAGTGGCAAGGAGACGTAACGTCTCCGTTCCCTACTCAGGGAACGAGGGTTACATCTGTAACCGAGACGTTCCCTTTCGTAGTCACTCCGAGTTACGTCAAGGAGTGACGGAGAATGGGGGTCTATGCCATCACGCCATCTTCCAGCTGTCTTCCAGTGCTCTGCGAAAGTCTAGACCTCTAACACAAAATTACACAAAGGTCCCACTCTGACACAGAATTACCAAGGTACACTGGGAAACATATCCCGGGAGGGACATGCTACCAGATGCCTACCGAAGGGAGGACTTACAAAACACATATGGCCACTGGGGCTGCATATGGAGAATACTGGAGCGCCAACCGCAGGTGGCAACTAGCTCCAGGGGTGGCAGATGGCTTGCCAAGGGAAGACACATGCTCAGAGAGGCTTACAGTGGATAATACACATGAGACAGTTACCAAAGGGGAACCGTGCACATGGAGGCACTTAGCCGGCACCAGAGCAAGCGCAGTGGTGCCCGCATCATAAGTGCTGGAGGACTCAGGGCTTCAAAGAAGGACAACTGAGGAAATATCGCACTTATCCAATCTGAGGAGTGGAGTGGCGAGCAAGCGAAGACACTCAAGCGGTTCCAGCACTAGCGGAGGCGAGTACGTGAGAGGAAACTGGCTCGATTCGCAAATTAAAAAATCTTGCGAAGGTGTTAGGTGTCGCCCAGCCTGCAGCTCTGCAGATGTCTGTTAGCGAGGCGCCATGCGCTAAAGCCCAAGAGGAAGCCACGCTCCGAGTGGAGTGGGCAGTCACACCAAGGGGGCACGGTCGACCTTGCTGCTGGTAAGACAAAACAATGGCGTCCACTAACCAGTGAGACAGCCGCTGTTTTGAGAGAGCCCTTCCCTTCTGGCTCCCCCCATAACAAACAAAGAGCTGATCTGAGGTCCTGAAACACCGCGTTCTGTCAACGTAGGTGCGGAGTGCACGCACCGGACAGAGCAGTGCCAAGGCTGGGTCTGCCTCCTCCAGGGGCAGCGCTTGCAAGGTCACCACCTGATCCCGGAAGGGAGTTGTGGGAACCTTGGGCACGTAACCGGGCCGGGGTCTCAGAACAACGTGAGAGTAAGCCGGCCCGAACTCTAGGCACGCTTCGTCAACGGAGAATGCGTGCAGGTCCCCTACCCTCTTGATGGAGGCCAATGCAACCAGGAGAGCTGTCTTCAAAGACAGGAACTTAAACTCAACCGATTGCAAAGGCTCAAAGGGAGGCCTCTGCAGAGCATTTAACACTACCGAGAGGTCCCAAGAGGGCACGAGGGGAGGACGAGACGGATTTAGCCTCCTCGCTCCCCTCAGGAACCTGATGACCAGGTCGTGCTTCCCAACGGACTTACCTTCAACTGCATCATGAGAGGCGGAAATAGCCGCAACGTAAACTTTGAGGGTGGAGGGCGACAGCCTACGCTCCAACCCATCCTGCAGGAAGGAAAGCACAACACCGATCGAGCATCTCCTGGGGTCTTCTCGACGAGAAGAGCACCAGTTGACGAAGAGGTTCCACTTCAACGCATACAGGTGTCTAGTAGACGACGCTCTGGCGGAAGTGATGGTTGCTGCCACCGCAGGTGGTAGCGAACTCAAACCTGCCTCGTGCCGTCCAGGAGCCACACATGTAGCCTCCATAGATCGGGACGAGGGTGCCACAGAGTGCCCCGTCTCTGAGTGAGCAGATCTTGTCTCAGAGGAATAGTCCAAGGAGGTGCTGTCGCGAGGAGCATGAGTTCTGAGAACCACGTCTTGGTGGGCCAATAAGGGGCTACCAGCAGGACCTGCTCCTCGTCCTCCTTGATCTTGCACAACACCCGTGCAAGGAGGCTCACTGGGGGAAACGCATACTTGCGTGAGCCCCGCGGCCAGCTGTGCGCCAGCGCATCTGTCCCGAGCGTGCCCTCGGACAGGGAATAAAACTGGACGCAGTGGGAAGAGTCCCGGGAGGCAAACAGATTTATCTGAGCTTCCCCGAACTGGTCCCAGATCAGCTGGACCGTCTGGGGATGGAGTCGCCATTCGCCGGAGACAGGGCGGATCCGTGACAGCTCGTCGGCTGCCAGGTTCCGGGCTCCAGGAATGTACACAGCACGAAGGGACCTCAGGTGCTTCTGACTCCATAATAGGAGGTGGCGAGCGAGCTGCGACATCCGACGTGAGCGTAGACCCCCCTGGTGGTTGATGTACGCTACTGTAGCGGTATTGTCTGAGCGGACAAGTACGTGTTGACCCCTGAGCAGTGCTCGAAAGCGGTGCAGGGCCAGGCGTACTGCCAGCAGCTCGAGGCAATTGATGTGCATGAGGCGCTGGGGTCCTGTCCAGGAACCCGCGGCTGCATGCCCATTGCACATGGCACCCCAACCCGTGGTAGATGCATCCGTGGAGACAACGAGATGCCTGGAAACTCGCTGGAGAGGGACACCTGCCCGAAGAAAGCTGAGGTTCAACCACGGGAAGAAGGTTCGGCGGCACGCTGGAGTTACTGGAACCCGGAGCGAGCCACGATGCCATGCCCACCTCGGGACTCGATCGCGAAGCCAGAGCTGAAGCGGTCTCATATGAAGCAATCCGAGTGGCGTAGCCGCGGCTGCGGATGCCATATGCCCCAGGAGCCTCTGAAAAGAGTTTCAGTGGAACCGCACTCTTGCCGTCGAACTGTCGAAGACAAGTCAGCAGTGAGTGTGCGCGCTCGCTCGTAAGCTGCGCGGACATGGCGACCGAGTCTATCTCCATGCCAAGAAAAGAGATCCTCTGCACGGGGCAAAGTTTGCTCTTCTCCCGGTTGACCCGAAGGCCCAGACGGGCTAAGTGCTGAAGCACTAGATCTCTGTGTTCGCAAACCTGTTCTCGAGAGTGAGCCAAAATTAGCCAATCGTCGAGATAGTTCAGGATGCGAACCCCGTGCTCGCGAAGGGGAACAAGGGCTGCCTCGGCGATCTTCGTGAAGACGCGAGGGGACAGAGCTAACCCGAACGGGAGAACCGTGTACTGATATGCCCGGCCTTCGAAAGCGAACCGAAGAAACGGTCTGTGTCGAGGCAATATGGAGACATGAAAGTACGCATCCTTCAGGTCGATCGCTGCAAACCAATCCTGATGTCGAACACATTCGAAAATGCGTTTGGCCGTGAGCATTTTGAACGGCATTCGATGCAGAGTGCGGTTCAAAACGCGCAGGTCGAGGATCGGTCGTAACCCACCGGTCTTCTTGGGGACAATGAAGTAGGGGCTGTAAAAACCGGACTTCACCTCGGCTGGAGGGACCGTCTCGATTGCACCCTTCGCCACCAGGGTCGCAATCTCCGCTCTCAAAAACCGGGGCATTGCCATCGATTATAGTGGAGCGAACTCCCCTGAAACGGGGAGGAGATCGTGCGAACTGAATCGCGTAGCCGAATCTGATCGTTCTGATGACCCAGCGGGACAGACCGGGGAGCTCGAGCCAAGCTCCGAGGAACCGAACCAGCGGGGTCATACGAGCCACAGACGTCCCCCCGGAGGGGCAGCGGGGCGGAGTGACTGGCATGCGCACGGGAGATACCACATGCGGGTGCGTAGTCGAGCTCCGCTCCCCGACAGAAGAGACCAGGGAAGGACCAGCGTTCCACGGGGGTCTGTTCTGCCGGGGGTCTGGCGACAGAGGGGGAGAGGAGCGGTGCGGTCCGGGGACGACGCACGCTCCCCTCCGCGCCCTCAGAGACAGAGGGGAATGAGCGGGGCGACACTGTGGAGCGTCGTGCGCGCTCATTCCGGTCCGTGTGCTCAGTGATAGTATAAAGTCTTTCTTTAACGCACTCAACCCGTCTTATTATTATATATATTTTTTTTTTTTTTTTGAGCAGCGGGGAGCGGAGAACAAAAGATTCTCCCCCGGCCCTCTACGGGGGGAAGGAGGGGCCCTGCTACCTCCTCCTGGGAAAGACTCGATGCCATCACTGAGCAGCCCATAGGGGGCTGTGACGCTCCTCTGCAACCGCCTCTACGGCGCGACCTGGGTGAAGGCTGCTGCTGGGGTCGCTCCGGAGGGAAGGGCGCAGAGGCTCGTCCTCGGCGGCGAACAGACTGAGGCGGCTACACCGGCGGCTGGGTGAAGGCAGCAGCTGGCCGTCGGGGCAGCCTCAGCCTGTTTCTGGGCGGTAGAGAACTGCTGGGCAAAGTCCTCAACCGCACCGCCGAAAAGCTTTTTTTTTTTTTTTTTTTTAGCAATGTTTTTACTTTTAGATGACGCTCCTGGACCACACTAGTGGCCATCACCTGATCCAAGGGAATCAGTCCCGCCCTCGTGCATACCTCTGAGCAGTCTGGCTTGGCAGACCTAAAAAACGCCCATCATATGCATAGCGGCGGCCGCCCGCCGCGCTATAGGATCGCGCCGTCATAGACGACGAAAACCTACAGGCTCTGGGGGGATGCTCGGGGGGCCCCCGAGAGGAGGCGCTCCGCGGACACAGTTGCATCGCGACAGAGCGCTCCACCAGAGGCACCCCAGCATACCCACGGGCAGCTGCGCCGTCGAGGGGAGGAAAGGCGGGGGAAGCTGACGAGCGCGTCCTCGTCAGTTCCGCATGCAGCTCGGGGACGAATGGCATTGGGGACGGCTGCGGCCTCGCGGCGGCGGCTTTGCCCAAAAACAATTCATCCATCCGTGAGTGATCGGGGTGGGCCGGAAGATTCCAGTGCAACCCGATACTCACGGCGACCCGAGAGAGCATAGCCGTCATCTCGGGATCCGACACGGGCAACAGGCGCTCCCGAAGGAGGTCGTGCATCCGCATCTTCACTACCCGAGGAATCAAGCCCGCCTTTATGTGATGCCGCGATCGATAACGCGTCTTCCTCTGGAGCGCCAAACGATCCAGACGGTACCCGCGAACAGGCAGACGTCTGAACCGTTTCGGCGCTCGCTGGCTACAACACTGTTGCGGTGGGTGGGACCCGAGGAGCTAGCGTCGGGGGTTTGTTCCACACCGTCACCGACAGATCACCCTGGCCGCGAGCCGAAGAGCTTCCCCGGTAGAGGAAGCTGAACGGGTAGCGGAGGCGGGGACTCTCACAGTAAGATCATTGAGTCTCGATCTAAGTGTTGAGATGGTCATATTACCACAAAAGGCACATGACTCAACCACGAAAGCTGCTTTAGCATGACGAAGCCCAGACATACAAAGCAGCGATCGTGCCCATCAGAGAAAGACGGATATCGACCGCACCCAGAAGAACACGGGCGAACCGTCTTTAAAAAGACGTGCCGCGTGTAGCTCTTTCAGAGGAGAGGAGGAAATTCACTCTTTCAGCGCCGAGGCGACCAGGGAGAAGCGCAAAGTCTGGCAGACCACTGCACAGATCGCAGGCAATGCAGAATCTCGCTGGGTACCGCCGTCACACCAACACTGAAGAGGACGCTCGTCTCGAAGAGGCTTTTAGTGATATGGCTTGTGGAGAGAAGAATACTCTTGGCTCCGAAGCGAAAACATACTGCGGTGCGTTTGCTTCCTCCTTTTATACCCACATGGGTGGGCGGAGTACGCTATGCAAATTCCGCAGACCCATGGCATTTTCACGCCATTGGCTCGTTGTTAAATACTCGAAGAGGATTGGCTTTCTGTGCGAAACCCCCATTCTCCGTCACTCCTTGACGTAACTCGGAGTGACTACGAAAGGGAACTTTATATTATTTCGAAAACTAGTCAACGAAATGTTGTCTTTCATATTTCGCCTGTAACATATCATAGGGATATCGTTTTTTGTATCTATAGCACAAATTTAATTTCTTGTTCCATTTAAATGCCTAAATTAGGGATGGACACGGTCAGAAACAATGCTCAGGTTGGCCGTGGTATTTAAACAATGCCCAATTGGCACCAAGGGCCTAAAGTGTGCCAAGGAAACATCCCCAACACCTTTGCACCACCTTCACCAGCCTGCACCGTGGCACACATTGGGCACACATGTGCAAAGTTTACACCACTGCTTTCAGGGACCCGGTTGTGAACATGCAAGTGCTGCCCCCGGAGGAGGCAGACCCACTTGCGCTCCAGTGTCCTGTTCACGTTTGTCCTGTTCGTGTTCCTTTGTAAGCTTCCCTCAGGGAGAAGTTGTTGCCCCGTCAAAAAAATAAGTATGTAAGCAAGTAAACCCTTTATTGTCACAAGTCACAAGTACCAAAATAGGGCCATCAACCTGTCCATACAAACATATATATGATATAACAAGGGGGCAGACTGGACAGGAAGACAGGGAATTGAAGGAAAAAATACAACATGACATGAGGAGAGGTGAGGAGAAAAAGGCAATCCCCAGACTATGCTCCTGTAAGGAGTGCAGTGTACAGGAAAAAAAATCACCTCAGCAACATTAGCACAATCAGTACATTTTACAACATGAACAAAAACTTGCAACAGGGTTGGGGAGTGGGGGATGGAGGTAGCCCAGCACAAGCAAGCAGCTATCCGGGCCTGCATCCATTTTAGGCGCTGACGAGGGATGGGGTGTTGGGCGGATGGTTGCATATCTGTATATATATATATGTAAGAGTTCATGTATATGTAGGCCTGGAGAGTCACTATGCCTGGCATCATAATCTAGGTCTCTCAGTCCGCAGGACTGTCATAGCGATAAACAGCAAGTTGCCATGGAGACAACCTTGATCATGTCCCAGACAGATTCAACAATCACCAGGTGTCTGGGGAGTCGGGGTAGGAACGCAAGAGCGTCTCACTGCAGTGCTCTTCCGGGGGAGTTGTTGTTCCAACAGCGGCCTTGGCCAAGGCCAGTGCTGGTTTAGGGCGGCTGAAAACAGATAAGATTGGGATTGTTTGGTCTTCAGGCGAGTAGCCGCATTCAATTCACACGGCTATTCTCATGGTCCATTTTGGTCTCCGAAATGATCCATTTGCCTTTGCAAAGTTGTGAGCTTCTCCATGATGTTGTCCATATTCTGGTTCATAGACACAGTCTCAGTGCTGACAGCTCTGCCCACCGCTTCAATCATGACGGGCAGCCTTGTGAGGCTTTGGGCGGCTGTCACCATATTTTTTATTTCTCGATGAACCAGGGCAATGCCTAATCCAATCAGCAGAAGTTATCACCTGTTATCATGGCTCCGAATAGGTAGATATCTTCAACATCCTCCACGGAAAGAGCTGCCAGACACACGACCCACCACTTCTCCCATGCATCCATCGTGAAGCCAGTTGCGAACGTTCCGGCAGGGCAGTTAGGTTCCCCCGAACCAAAGCTTCTCGTCGAGAAGATGTTGTCAATTGTTGAGAAGACGTTGTCAATTGCGTTGAGAGACCAGTTGATCAAATCCATAATTCCTTAGTTTGGAGAGCAGTGCTGAGAGAGTCTCTCAGCAAAGTACGAAACAGCATAGACTAGACATGACAAGAGAAGCAAACCAGGGGAGGTATGGGGAGGGAGAGGGAGAGAAAATGCGACTGCCTTCATTGAGTACCAAAGAAGACTCCCTAAATAGAAGACAATTGTTCTACTGACTGACATTTAACCCTTTCACACGTAAGTTTAAAATATTCTAACTGACCCCCCAGCGTGAGTTATTTAAGGGGACCATTATTTAGAACTTGCCACTTTAATGTTTCCATGGTGACGTGTCATTGCCTGTCACGTGACACAACCACAACACTACGCTGAATGAATGAGGATCTGCTTTTATGTATTTTTTCCTTTTTTTTATTAAAAATATTCACAAATGTATTAGCTATAGCATAAAACGTCTCGGTTACAGATGTAACCCTCGTTCCCTGAGTAGGGAACGGAGACGTTACGTCAAGGAGTGACGGAGAATGGGGGTTTCGCATAGAAAGCCAATCCTCTTCGAGTATTTAACAACGAGCCAATGGCGTGAAAATGCCATGGGTCTGCGGAATTTGCATAGCGTACTCCGCCCACCCATGTGGGTATAAAGGGAGGAAGCAAACGCAACCGCAGTATGTCTTCGCTGAGGAGCCAAGACTGATCTCAGGCGTCACCCAGCGGTACAGCAGAAGTGGCAAGGAGACGTAACGTCTCCGTTCCCTACTCAGGGAACGAGGGTTACATCTGTAACCGAGACATTCCCTTTCGTAGTCACTCCGAGTTACGTCAAGGAGTGACGGAGAATGGGGGTCTATGCCATCACGCCATCTTCCAGCTGTCTTCCAGTGCTCTGCGAAAGTCTAGACCTCTAACACAGTATTACAAAAAAGGTCCCACTTTGACACAGAATTACCAAGGTACACTGGGAAACATATCCCGGGAGGGACATGCTACCAGATGCCTACCGAAGGGAGGACTTACAAAACACATATGGCCACTGGGGCTGCATATGGAGAATACTGGAGCGCCAACCGCAGGTGGCAACTAGCTCCAGGGGTGGCAGATGGCTTGCCAAGGGAAGACACATGCTCAGAGAGGCTTACAGTGGATAATACACATGAGACAGTTACCAAAGGGGAACCGTGCACATGGAGGCACCTAGCCGGCACCAGAGCAAGCGCAGTGGTGCCCGCATCATAAGTGCTGGAGGACTCAGGGCTTCAAAGAAGGTACACTGAGGAAATATCGCACTTATCCAATCGAGGAGTGGAGTGGCGAGCAAGCGAAGACACTCAACCGGTTCCAGCACTAGCGGAGGCGAGTACATGAGAGGAAACTGGCTCGATTCGCAAATTATAAAATCTTGCGAAGGTGTTAGGTGTCGCCCAGCCTGCAGCTCTACAGATGTCTGTTAGCGAGGCGCCATGCGCTAAAGCCCAAGAGGAAGCCACACTCCGAGTGGAGTGGGCAGTCACACCAAGGGGGCACGGTCGACCTTGCTGCTGGTAAGACAAAACAATGGCATCCACTAACCAGTGAGACAGCCGTTGTTTTGAGAGAGCCCTTCCCTTCTGGCTCCCCCCATGACAGACAAAGAGCTGATCTGAGGTCCTGAAACACCGCGTTCTGTCAACGTAGGTGCGGAGTGCACGCACCGGACAGAGCAGTGCCAAGGCTGGGTCTGCCTCCTCCAGGGGCAGCGCTTGCAAGGTCACCACCTGATCCCGGAAGGGAGTAGTGGGGACCTTGGGCACGTAACCGAGCCGGGGTCTCAGAACAACGTGAGAGTAAGCCGGCCCGAACTCTAGGCACGCTTCGTCAACGGAGAATGCGTGCAGGTCCCCTACCCTCTTGATGGAGGCCAATGCAACCAGGAGAGCTGTCTTCATAGACAGGAACTTAAACTCAACCGATTGCAAAGGCTCAAAGGGAGGCCTCTGCAGAGCACTTAACACTACCGAGAGGTCCCAAGAGGGCACGAGGGGAGGACGAGACGGATTTAGCCTCCTCGCTCCCCTCAGGAACCTGATGACCAGATCGTGCTTTCCAACGGACTTACCTTCAACTGCATCATGAGAGGCGGAAATAGCCGCGACGTAAACTTTGAGGGTGGAGGGCGACAGCCTACGCTCCAACCCATCCTGCAGGAAGGAAAGCACAACACTGATCGAGCATCTCCTGGGGTCCTCTCTGCGAGAAGAGCACCAGTTGACAAAGAGGTTCCACTTCAACGCATACAGATGTCTCGTAGACGACGTCTCTAGCGGAAGTGATGGTTGCTGCCACCGCAGGTGGTAGCGAACTCAAACCTGCCTCGTGCCGTCCAGGAGCCACACATGTAGCCTCCATAGATCGGGACGAAGGTGCCACAGAGTGCCCCGTCTCTGAGTGAGCAGATCTTGTCTCAGAGGAATAGGCCAAGGAGGTGCTGTCGCGAGGAGCATGAGTTCGGAGAACCACGTCTTGGTGGGCCAATAAGGGGCTACCAGCAGGACCTGCTCCTCGTCCTCCTTGATCTTGCACAACACCCGTGCAAGGAGGCTCACTGGGGGAAACGCATACTTGCGTGGGCCCCGCGGCCAGCTGTGCGCCAGCGCATCTGTACCGAGCGTGCCCTCGGACAGGGAATAAAACTGGACGCAGTGGGAAGAGTCCCGGGAGGCAAACAGATCTATCTGAGCTTCCCCGAACTGGTCCCAGATCAGCTGGACCGTCTGGGGATGGAGTCGCCATTCGCCGGAGACAGGGCGGATCCGCGACAGCTCGTCGGCTGCCAGGTTCCGGGCTCCAGGAATGTACACAGCACGAAGGGACCTCAGGTGCTTCTGACTCCATAGTAGGAGGTGGCGAGCGAGCTGCGACATCCGACGTGAGCGTAGACCCCCCTGGTGGTTGATGTACGCTACTGTAGCGGTATTGTCTGAGCGGACAAGTACGTGTTGACCCCTGAGCAGTGCTCGAAAGCGGTGCAGGGCCAGGCGTACTGCCAGCAGCTCGAGGCAATTGATGTGCATGAGGCGCTGGGGTCCTGTCCAGGAACCCGCGGCTGCATGCCCATTGCACATGGCACCCCAACCCGTGGTAGACGCATCCGTGGAGACAACGAGATGCCTGGAAACTCGCTGGAGAGGGACACCTGCCCGAAGAAAGCTGAGGTTCAACCACGGGAAGAAGGTTCGGCGGCACGCTGGAGTTACTGGAACCCGGAGCGAGCCACGATGCCATGCCCACCTCGGGACTCGATCGCGAAGCCAGAGCTGAAGCGGTCTCATATGAAGCAATCCGAGTGGCGTAGCCGCGGCTGCGGATGCCATATGCCCCAGGAGCCTCTGAAAGAGTTTCAGTGGAACCGCACTCTTGCCGTCGAACTGTCGAAGACAAGTCAGCAGTGAGTGTGCGCGCTCGCTCGTAAGCTGCGCGGACATGGCGACCGAGTCTATCTCCATGCCGAGAAAAGAGATCCTCTGCACGGGGCAAAGTTTGCTCTTCTCCCGGTTGACCCGAAGGCCCAGACGGGCTAAGTGCTGAAGCACTAGATCTCTGTGTTCGCAAACCTGTTCTCGAGAGTGAGCCAAAATTAGCCAATCGTCGAGATAGTTCAGGATGCGAACCCCGAGTTCGCGAAGGGGAACAAGGGCTGCCTCGGCGATCTTCGTGAAGACGCGAGGGGACAGAGCTAACCCGAATGGGAGAACCGTGTACTGATATGCCTGGCCTTCGAAAGCGAACCGAAGAAACGGTCTGTGTCGAGGCAATATGGAGACATGAAAGTACGCATCCTTCAGGTCGATCGCTGCAAACCAATCCTGATGTCGAACACATTCGAAAATGCGTTTGGCCGTGAGCATCTTGAACGGCATTCGATGCAGAGTGCGGTTCAAAACGCGCAGGTCCAGGATCGGTCGTAACCCGCCGGTCTTCTTGGGGACAATGAAGTAGGGGCTGTAAAAACCGGACTTCACCTCGGCTGGAGGGACCGTCTCGATTGCACCCTTCGCCAGCAGGGTCGCAATCTCCGCTCTCAAAACCGGGGCATTGCCACCGACTATAGTGGAGCGAACTCCCCTGAAACGGGGAGGAGAACGTGCGAACTGAATCGCGTAGCCGAATCTGATCGTTCGGATGACCCAGCGGGACAGACCGGGGAGCTCGAGCCAAGCTCCGAGGAACCGAACCAGCGGGGTCATACGAGCCACAGACGTCCCCCCGGAGGGGCAGCGGGGCGGAGTGACTGGCATGCGCACGGGAGATACCACATGCGGGTGCGTAGTCGAGCTCCGCTCCCCGACAGAAGAGACCAGGGAAGGACCAGCGTTCCACGGGGGTCTGTTCTGCCGGGGGTCTGACGACAGAGGGGGAGAGGAGCGGTGCGGTCCGGGGACGACGCACGCTCCTCTCCGCGCCCTCAGAGACAGAGGGGAATGAGCGGGGCGACACTCTGGAGCATCGTGCGCGCTCATTCCGGTCTGTGTGCTCAGTGATAGTGTCAAGTCTTTCTTTAACCAACTCAGGGTGCTGCCCACCCGTGGGTGAGCAGCGGGGAGCGGAGAACAAAAGATTCTCCCCCGGCCCTCCACCGGGGGAAGGAGGGGGCCTGCTACCTCCTCCTGGGAAAAACTCGATGCCATCACTGAGCAGCCCGTCTCAGGAACGCCGCTTAGCCCGGCGTTTAGCGGGGGCGGGGCCTGAGGGGGCTGTGACGCTCCTCTACGACCGCCTCTACGGCGCGACCTGGGTGGAGGCTGCTGCTGGGGTCGCTCCGGAGGGAGGGGGGCCGCAGTGGGACGTCCTCGGCGGCGAGCAGACTGAGGCGGCTGCGGCGACGGCTGGGTGGAGGCAGCAGCTGGCCGTCGGGGCAGGATATGTTTAATCGCCTCTGTCTGCTTCTGGGCGGTCGAGAACTGCTGGGCAAAGTCCTCAACCGCACCGCCGAAAAGGCCAGCCTGGGAAAGGGGGGCGTCGAGCAGACGGGTCCGCTCAGCGTCCCGCACTTCCGCCAGGTTGAGCCAAAGATGACGCTCCTGGACCACGCTAGTGGCCATCACCTGACCAAGGGAACGAGCCGCCACTTTAGTCGCCCGGAGAGCGAGGTCGGTGGCCGCTCACAGTTCATTGAACGACCCTTGATCAGTCCCGCCCTCGTGCATATCTCTGAGCAGTTTGGCTTGGAAAACCTGCAAAGTGCTCATCGCATGCAGAGCGGCGGCCGCCCGTCCCGCCGCGCTATAGGATCGCGCCGCCATAGACGACGAGAACCTACAGGCTTTGGAGGGATGCTTGGGTGGCCCCTGGGAGGAGGCGCTCTGTGGACACAGTTGCATCGCAACAGAGCGCTCCACCGGAGGAACCCCAGCATACCCACGGGCAGCTGCGCCGTCGAGGGGAGGAAAGGCGGGGGAAGCTGACGGGCGAACGCGGGAAGACAAAGGAGCCTGCCACGTCTTCGTCAGTTCCGCATGCAATTCGGGAAAGAATGGTATTGGGGTCGGCTGTGGCTTTGCAGCGGCGGCTTTGCCCAAAAACCATTCATCCATCCGTGAGTGATCGGGGTGGGCCGGAGGATTCCAATCCAGCCCGATACTCACGGCGGCCCGAGAGAGCATAGCCGTCATCTCAGGATCCGATACGGGCGGCGCTGGCACTCCCGAGGGAGGCAGCGCCGCCGCACCTTCACTTCCCGAGGAATCCAGCTCGCCTTGTGATGCCGCGATCGACATCGCATCCTCCTCTGGAGCGCCGAACGAAACAGACGGTACCTGCGAACAGGCAGACGTCTGAATCGTTTCGGCGCTCGCTGGCTGCAACACTGTTGCGGTGGGTGGGACCCGAGGAGCTAGCGTCGGGGGTTTGTTCCACACCGTCACCGTCAGATCACCCTGGCCGCGAGCCGAAGAGCTTCCCCGGGTAGAGGAAGCTGAACGGGTAGCGGGGCGGGGACTCTCACAGTAAGATCATTGAGTCTCGATCTAAGTGTTGAGATGGTCATATTACCACAAAAGGCACATGACTCATCCACGAACGCTGCTTTAGCATGACGAAGACCCAGACATACAAAGCAGCGATCGTGCCCATCAGAGGAGGACAGATATCGACCGCACCCAGAAGAACACGGGCGAACCATCTTTAAAAAGACGTGCCGCGTGCAGCTCTTTCAAAGGAGAGGAGGAAATTCACTCTTTCAGCGCCGAGGCGACCAGGGAGAAGCGCAAAGTCTGGCAGACCACTGCACAGATCGCAGGCAATGCAGAATCTCGCTGGGTACCGCCGTCACACCAACACTGAAGAGGACGCTCGTCTCGAAGAGGCTTAGTGATATGGCTTGTGGAGAGAAGAATGCTCTTGGCTCCGAAGCGAAAACATACTGCGGTTGCGTTTGCTTCCTCCCTTTATACCCACATGGGTGGGCGGAGTATGCTATGCAAATTCCGCAGACCCATGGCATTTTCACGCCATTGGCTCGTTGTTAAATACTCGAAGAGGATTGGCTTTCTATGCGAAACCCCCATTCTCCGTCACTCCTTGACGTAACTCGGAGTGACTACGAAAGGGAACTGATTTTCCGATTGTCAAATACTGTATGTGCAAGTGGATGGGTTTTGTTGTTTAAACATCTTTATAACAATCACATTAGTTGAGCTGTATGCATAATGGGCGGCGCCATTTTAGTTTGTTTTATAGTTCAGAGAATCGGATCTGTTGGATTTTCAACGTCAATTCCTCCACTTCTCACAAAATACATGAAAGTAAGTGGCTGGTGAACTGGGAGAAGAATAGTGTCAAATTTTAAGCGACTATGTGTATCTGATATGAATAAAACGTGTCGTCTTATTACAACTGAAAGGATTATAATTGCCGCTTCCATAGACATCAGTGTTGATTTTACAAACTCAAAATCAATGTTTTGCTAGTACTTATGTGTATTTAAATGTCTGAAACCTAAAATAAACATTATGTGTTTGAAAACACTCAATAGTTGTGATATATGACAGCACTGAGTGTGTCCGTCTCTGGCTCAGCGCCAGCCAGCGCGCAAGAGCAAGTTTAAATTTAGCAGTTGATGACGTGATGCACTGACCTTTCTAATCACACCGGTGTGATTGTACGCTCCAGGGACCAGCCAAGACTGATCACACCGGTGTGATTGTACACGTGAAAGGGTTAAACAGTTTCTTTCCCCAAGCTGATCACTTTAATCAAAGCAATTTACATTAGGCACTTTAAATTTAAATTTTATGGTTCAGCATTTTACTATTTTTTATGTGGCACTTGCTTGTCTGTTTTATGTTATGTCCTCTTATGTGTTGACATTTTAAAAAATGTGCAAGAAGCTCAAAGTGCAATGTGGTTTTATACTGCAAATGGCTAATAAAGTGAATCTGAATCATATGTAGCACTGTCCTAATGGTCATTCCTTATGTGTAGCTCCAAATGTTACTTCCCTACAGTCAGGATGTGGTCACTGTAGCAGTTATTTCCGGTTGGAATAGGCAGCTTTCACAGTGTTATCAAATAGTCTCTTTGTATAGGGTCAGCGACATTCTCCATTCAAAGCCCTGTCCTTTCTTCCACCCCAACAGGTTCGGGGGGACAAGATGTCTTACTCGGTGTGCTGGAAAGGGCAGCAGTTGTGGCACTTTCCATAGGGATTAAAATTCATCAATTCATTCTGACGTAACGTTGATTGACTGATGTGTGCAGCTACTATGCTACTACGGAAGCTTTTTTCCACCACTGAATTAAAAAAAAAAGGTAATTGTGACTTTTTAATCTCACAATTCTGTCTTTTTTTATTTTAATTTTATTAAAATAATTTAATTTTAATTTTATCATATAAACTCACAATTGTGAGAAAAAAGTCACAATTGCAAAATGTAAGAAAAAGTTTCAGAATTGTGAGATACAAGAGGCAATTATCTTTTAAACTGTTTTATTCTGTGGCTGAAACAAGCTTCCATAGGTTACACTATAAATGCTGACGAGAAAAAAAACACAAGTATTTACTATAAAACTAGACATTTATTTATTTACTTTAAAGACAAATTATTATATAATTACTTATTATAATAATATATTGTTATAAGTCCTGGCATTAATGAAAATTAAGACTAAGGTGATGTTTACTGACCAATATGCCCATCTTTGTTTCTTTCTGTCCTGTGGTATATGGCCATCTCTGTTTATTTTATTTTATTTATCTGATTTGTTCTCTGGCTGCTCCCTCCTTTCCTCAAATCTAACATCCATCTCTCATATTTTAGAATTGCTGATGGCAAGTGAGCATGCCGTAAAAATGCAGAAGGGGGAAATTCTTGAAGAATGTGACTCGAAAACACACCGTTGCTATACACTGCAGGGAGTGGAGAAGATCATGAAACGGGTGCGTCATAAAACATTGTTTTACATATTACTAACTGTCTGCTTAACAGGATGGAGATCAATTTTATTTAGTAAGTTCAAATAAAACATGTAAGACTGGTTTTACAATAACACAATACAATAATAGGATTTACAGTAATTAATTAGAAAGAGAAAGTCATATAAAAATTAAGGTCAGGGTTGAAACTTTATTTTGAGAATGATTAGACAGTCAGTCAGACAGACAAACATGCGATTGGTGTAGATTTTTCCCTAAACCTAACTACCGTACGTCTTATAATATTTATACTCTAGCGCGTCGATGTCGGCCGAGTCTAATACTATACCCTAGCGTGTCTACACATCAATGTCGGCTGGGTGCTAATACTTGTCCCCCTAACTAATGCCTAGTTCACACTATATGATTTTAAAACGTCGGGGTGAACTGTGTGGTTCACACTACATGACTTGCTCTCATTGAAATCAGGAGTGTTCAAGTTGTTTAGCTGTTCACACACGTGATTGATCCACAACAGGAGGTAACTCACTACATGAGTTGACAACGCACTGCATAGAGATACAACCACGATCAGATGATTAGAGCAAATCATTTGTGACTCAATGAGAGCTGTTTCATTACTATGCTACGGTCTAAATCCTGAAAATAATCAAATAAATAACGAGTGGACAACAACTCTGTCAGCAAACGATTCTATCTTATCTACAAACCACGTTTTGTCACGAAAAAACACGCAATAAATAAATAAATAATTATTGCGCCCCAGCAAAGAAGAGAACACAACACGTGAATATGGACGTCAGACAGAAACTAGTGCTGCACACTGTTTGCGCGACGATCTGCTCTGAGGGAAAAAATGCTAAAAAAGAAGAAAAACGTCTCGGTTACGGATGTAACCCTCGTTCCCTGAGTAGGGAACGGAGACGTTACGTCAAGGAGTGACGGAGAATGGGGGTTTCGCATAGAAAGCCAATCCTCTTCGAGTATTTAACAACGAGCCAATGGCGTGAAAATGCCATGGGTCTGCGGAATTTGCATAGCGTACTCCGCCCACCCGTGTGGGTATAAAAGGAGGAAGTGAACGCAACCGCAGTATGTCTTCGCTGAGGAGCCAAGACTGAACTCAGGCGTCACCCAGCGGTACAGCAGAAGTGGCAGGGAGACGTAACGTCTCCGTTCCCTACTCAGGGAACGAGGGTTACATCCGTAACCGAGATGTTCCCTTTCGTAGTCACTCCGAGTTACGTCAAGGAGTGATGGAGAATGGGAGTCTATGCCATCACGCCATCTTCCAGCTGTCTTCCAGTGCTCTGCGAAAGTCTAGACCTCTAACTCATAGAATACAAAAAGGTCTTACTTTGACACAGAATTACCAAGGTACACTGGGAAACATATCCCGGGAGGGACATGCTACCAGATGCCTACCGAAGGGAGGACTTACAGAACACATATGGCCACTAGGGCTACATATGGAGAATACAGGAGCGCCAACCGCAGGTGGCAACTAGCTCCAGGGGTGGCAGATGGCTTGCCGAGGGAAGACACATGCTCTAAGAGGCTTACAGTGGATAATACACATGAGACAGTTACCAAAGGGGAACCGTGCACATGGAGGCACCTAGCCGGCACCAGAGCAAGCGCAGTGGTGCCCGCATCAAAGTGCTGGAGGAATCAGGGCTTCAAAGAAGGTACAACTGAGGAAATATCGCACTTATCCAGTCCGAGGAGTGGAGTGGCGAGCAAGCGAAGACAGTTAAGCGGTTCCAGTACTAGCGGAGACGAGTACATGAGAGGATACCGGCTCAATTCGCAGATTAAAAAATCTTGCGAAGGTGTTAGGTGTCGCCCAGCCTGCAGCTCTGCAAATGTCTGTTAGCGAGGCGCCATGCGCTAAAGCCCAAGAGGAAACCATACTCCGAGTGGAGTGGGCCGTCACACCAAGGGGGCACGGTCGACCTTGCTGCTGGTAAGACAAAACAATGGCATCCACTATCCAGTGAGACAGCCGCTGCTTTGAGAGAGCCCTTCCCTTCTGGCTCCCCCATGACAGACAAAGAGCTGTTCTGAGGTCCTAAAACACCGTGTTCTGTCAACGTAGGTGCGGAGTGCACGTACCCGACAAAGCAGTGCCAAGGCTGAGTCTGCCTCCTCCAGGGGCAGCGCTTGCAAGGTCACCACCTGATCCCGGAAGGTAGTGGTGGGGACCTTGGGCACGTATCCAGGCTGGGGTCTCAAGACAACGTGAGAGTAAGCCGGCCCGAACTCCAGGCACGCTTCGTCAACGGAGAATGCGTGGAGATCCCCTACCCTCTTGATGGAGGCCAATGCAACCAGGAGTGCTGTCTTCATAGACAGGAACTTTAACTCAACTGATTGCAAAGGCTCAAAGGGAGGCCTCTGCAGAGCACTTAAAACTACTGAGAGGTCCCAAGAGGGCACGAGGGGAGGACGAGGCGGATTTAGCCTCCTCGCTCCCCTCAAGAACCTGATGACCAGGTCGTGCTTTCCAACGGACTTACCTTCAACTGCATCATGAGAGGCGGAAATAGCCACGACGTAAACTTTGAGGGTGGAGGGCGACAGCCTACGCTCCAACCCTTCCTGCAGGAAGGAAAGCACAACACTGATCGAGCATCTCGGGGGGTCTTCTCCGCGAGAAGAGCACCAGTTGACGAAGAGGTTCCACTTCAACGCATAAAGGTGTCTCGTGGACGATGCTCTAGCGGAAGTGATGGTTGCCGCCACCGCAGGTGGCAGCGAACTCAAACCTGCCTCGTTCCGTCCAGGAGCCACACATGTAGCCTCCATAGATCGGGACGAGGGTGCCACAGAGTGCCCCGTCTCTGAGTGAGCAGATCTCGTCTCAGAGGAACAGGCCAAGGAGGTGCTGTCGCGAGGAGCATGAGTTCGGAGAACCACGTCCTGGTGGGCCAATAAGGGGCTACCAGCAGGACCTGCTCCTCGTCCTCCTTGATCTTGCACAACACCCGTGCAAGGAGGCTCACTGGGGGAAACGCATACTTGCGTGGGCCCCGCGGCCAGCTGTGCGCAAGTGCATCTGTGCCGAGCGTGCCCTCGGACAGGGAATAAAACTGGACGCAGTGGGATGAGTCCCGGGAGGCAAACAGATCTATCTGAGCCTCCCCGAACTGGTCCCAGATCAGCTGGACCGTCTGGGGATGGAGTCGCCATTCGCCGGAGATAGGGCGGATCCGTGACAGCTCGTCGGCTGCCAGGTTCCGGACTCCTGGAATGTACACAGCACGAAGGGACCTCAGGTGCTTCTGACTCCATAGTAGGAGGTGGCGAGCGAGCTGCGACATCCGACGTGAGCGTAGACCACCCTGGTGGTTGATGTACGCTACTGTAGCGGTATTGTCTGAGCGGACAAGTACGTGTTGACCCCTGAGCAACACTCGGAAGCGGTGCAGGGCCAGGCGTACTGCCAGCAGCTCGAGGCAATTGATGTGCATGAGGCGCTGGGGTCCTGTCCAGGAACCCGCGGCTGCATGCCCATTGCACATGGCACCCCAACCCGTGGTGGATGCATCCGTGGAGACAACGAGATGCCTGGAAACTCGTTGAAGAGGGACACCTGCCCGAAGAAAGCTGAGGTTCAACCACGGGAAGAAGGTACGGCGGCACGCTGGAGTCACTGGAACTCGGAGCGAGCCGCGATGCCATGCCCACCTCGGGACTCGTTCGCGAAGCCACAGCTGAAGCGGTCTCATATGAAGCAATCCGAGTGGCGTAGCCACGGCTCCGGATGCCATATGCCCCAGGAGCCTCTGAAAGAGTTTCAGTGGAACCGCACTCTTGCCCTCGAACTGTCGAAGACAAGTCAGCAGTGAGTGCGCGCGCTCGCTCGTGAGCTGCGCGGACATGGCGACCGAGTCTATCTCCATGCCGAGAAAAGAGATCCTCTGCACGGGGCAAAGTTTGCTCTTCTCCCGGTTGACCCGAAGGCCCAGACGGGCTAGGTGCTGGAGCACCAGGTCTCTGTGCTCGCAAACCTGTTCTCGAGAGTGTGCCAGAATCAGCCAATCGTCGAGATAGTTCAGGATGCGAACCCCGTGTTCTCGAAGGGGTACAAGGGCTGCCTCGGCGATCTTCGTGAAGACGCGAGGGGACAGAGCTAACCCGAATGGGAGAACCGTGTACTGATATGCCTGGCCCTCGAAAGCAAACCGAAGAAACGGTCTGTGTCGAGGCAAAATTGAGACATGAAAGTACGCGTCCTTCAGGTCGATCGCTGCAAACCAATCCTGATGCCGAACACATTCGAAAATGCGTTTGGCCGTGAGCATTTTGAACGGCATTCGATGCAGAGTGTGGTTCAAAACGCGCAGATCCAGGATCGGTCGTAACCCACCGGTCTTCTTGGGGACAATGAAGTGGGGGCTGTAAAAACCGGACTTCATCTCGGCTGGAGGGACAGTCTCGATTGCACCCTTCGCCAGCAGGGTCGCAATCTCCGCTCTCATAACCGGGGCATTGCCACCGACTATAGTGGAGCGAACTCCCCTGAAACGGGGAGGAGACCGTGCGAACTGAATCGCGTAGCCGAATCTGATCGTTCTGATGACCCAGCGGGACAGACCGGGGAGCTCTAACCAAGCTCCCAGGAACTGAACCAGCGGGGTCATGCGAACCACAGACGTCCCCCCGGAGGGGCAGCGTGGAGTGACTGGCATGCGCATGGGGGATACCACATGCGGGTGCGTAGTCGAGCTCCGCTCCCCGACAGAAGAGACCAGGGAAGGACCAGCGTTCCACGGGGGTCTGTTCTGCCGGGGGTCTGGCGATAGAGGGGGAGAGGAGCGGTGTGGTCCAGGGACGACGCGCGCTCCTTTCCGCACCCTCAGAGACAGAGAGGAATGAGTGGGGCGACACTCTGGGGCATCGTGCGCACCCATTCCGGTCTGTGTGCTCAGTGATAGTGTCAAGTCTTCCTTAACCACCCATGGGTGAGCAGCGGGAAGCTGCGAACAAAAGATTCTCCCCCGGCCCTCCACCGGGGGAAGGAGGGGGCCTGCTACCTCCTCCTGAGAAAAACTCGACACCATCACTGAGCTGTGACGCTCCTCTGCGACCACGTCTACGGCGCGACCCGGGTGGAGGCTGCTGCTGGGGTCGCTCCGGAGGAGGGGGGCCGCAGCGGAACGTCCTCGACGGCGAGCAGACTGAGGCGGCTGAACCGACGGCTGGGTGGAGGCAGCAGCTGGCGGTCGGGGCAGGATGTGTTTAATCGCCTCTGTCTGCTTCTGGGCGATTGAGAACTGCTGGGAAAAGTCCTCAACCGCACCGCCGAAGAGGCCAGCCTGGGAAAGGGGGGCGTCGAGCAGACGAGTCCGCTCGGCGTCCCGCACTCCCGCCAGGCTGAGCCATAGGTGACGCTCCTGGACCACACTAGTGGCCATCACCTGACCAAGGGAACGAGCGGCCACTTTAGTCGCCCGGAGAGCGAGGTCGGTGGCCGCTCGCAGTTCATTGAACGACCCTTGGTCAGTCCCACCCTCGTGCATATCTCTGAGCAGTTTGGCTTGAAAGACTTGCAAAGTGCTCATAGCGTGCAATGCGGTGGCCGCCTGTCCCGCCGCACTATAGGATCGCGCCGCCAGAGACGACGAGAACCCACAGGCTTTGGAGGGATGCTTGGGGGGCCCCCGAGAGGAGGCGCTCCGCGGACACAGTTGCATCGCGACAGAGCGCTCCACCGGAGGAACCCCAGCATACCCACGGGCAGCCGCACCGTCAAGGGGAGGAAAGGCGGGGGAGGCTGACGGGCGGACACGGGAGGTCAAGGGGGCCTGCCACGTCTTCGTCAGTTCCGCATGCAGCTCGGGAAAGAACGGTATTGGGGTCGGCCGTGGCCTCGCGGCGGCAGCTTTTCCCAAAAACCATTCATCCAACCGCGAGTGATCGGGGTGGGGCGGAGGGTTCCACTCCAACCCGATACTCACGGCGGCCCGAGAGAGCATAGCCGTCATCTCGGGATCAGACACGGGCAACGCCGGCGCTCCCGAGGGAGGCGGCGCAGCCGCATCCTCACTTCCCGAGGAATCAAGCTCGCCTTGTGATGTCGCGATCGACATCGCATCATCCTCTGGAGCGCCGAACGAAAAAGACGGTACCTGCGAACAGGCAGACGTCCGAATCGTCTCGGCGCTCGCTGGCTGCAACACTGTTGCGGTGGGTGTGGCCCGAGGAGCTAGCGTCGGGGATTTGTTCCACACTGTCACCGTCAGATCACCCTTGCCGCGAGCCGAAGAGCTTCCCCGGGTAGAGGAAGCTGAACGGGTAGCGGAGGCGGGGACTCTCACAGTAAGATCATTGAGTCTCGATCTAAGTGTTGAGATGGTCATGTTCCCACAAAAGAGCCATGACTCATCCACGAAAGCTGCTTTAGTATGACGAAGACCCAGACATACAAAGCAGCGATCGTGCCCATCAGAGGACGACAGAAATCGACCGCACCCAGAAGAACACGGGCGAACCATCTTTAAAAAGACGTGCCGCGTGTAGCTCTTTCAGAGGAGAGTAGGAAATTCACTCTTTCAGCGCCGAGGCGACCAGGGAGAAGCGCAAAGTCTGGCAGACCACTGCACAGATCGCAGGCAATGCAGAATCTCGCTGGGTACCGCCATCACACCAACACTGAAGAGGACGCTCGTCTCGAAGAGGCTGTAGTGATATGGCTTGTGGAGTGAAGAATGCTCTTGGCTCCGAAGCGAAAACATACTGCGGTTGCGTTCACTTCCTCCTTTTATACCCACACGGGTGGGCGGAGTACGCTATGCAAATTCCGCAGACCCATGGCATTTTCACGCCATTGGCTTGTTGTTAAATACTCGAAGAGGATTGGCTTTCTATGCGAAACCCCCATTCTCCGTCACTCCTTGACGTAACTCGGAGTGACTACGAAAGGGAACTAAAGATTTACCTGGTGTCCTCAACCCATGCGTTGCTATGATTGGCTGTCCTCATGACATCACTGAGTTTGAGTCGTGCGACGGCTCTGGATATCTAGCAGGCTAGATATTTTTCTGGGCTCGGCGACGCGTCTGCGAGAGTTTTCGCTGCGTTGTTGGCTCTTTCATACTAACAGATTTGCGAGCGTTCATCGTCCGCTAATCGCCCGCGATTTGCACGCGATAACACCCTGACTTGTCGGCGACTCAACGATTTGCAAATCGGGCTTAAATCGGGCTTAAAATCATGTAGTGTGAACTAGGCATAACTTGCTTCCTGTGCAGGAATAATCGACAAACAGTCTTCCACAATTGTTCTCTAAATGCTTTAATCACGGCTGGGAGTTCTCAACAGTCGAGAGAACTTCCCCCAAGAATAAGCATTAAGCATGGCTTTTTATGTTGCAAAAAATGACATGAAACATTACTTAATTTGATTGGTTCTTTGTAGACAAGCCCTCTTGTTTATAGGTAACCAAACTCTGTTTTTAGTCTCGAGTTTAGACATCTGTCTAGTTTAATTTCCCAAATTTGTTATGTACAAACACAGACACACTTAAAGGGATACTTCACCTCTGGAAAGATTATTGTGTATTTAAAATGGGTCATTTATGTAGAATAAATGTGAAATTATTTTTGAAATTGGAGCTTCTAGACTGAGAAAAGCCAGAAAATGTGTTTTTGGCTTCTGTGGATGAAAGGCAACAACTCCCACAATGCACTTGCTTCGCTGCCCTAGGAGGCCATGCCTTCCGGTAACAGAGTTAAACAACAAGTCTACTAGTGAGTCTCTGTGATGAGTCTGCTCAGGATTTCGAGATCGCCCAAATGTCCGGGATTCGGCTTTTGCGTTCTACGTTCGACATTCATTATGTTTACTGTGGCGAGCAGGACGAGTGAGGGCCGCGGGAGAACGACGCAAGGCCGATGGCATGATTTTGTACGATCTCGATGGCCGGACATGTCCAGGAAAAAGCAGGATGGTAACCCCTATTACTCAGCTTTCTCCTACTAAGTTACTCAACTTTCTTCACAGAACAAGAGCCTGCTAACTTAGTTGAGATGTCTGACACCATGTGTTCATTCTGTGAGTGAGATCCCACCCTCTATGGGCGGGTTGAGAACATGCCGAACAGCCCCTACTACTGACTGTAGTCTTTAGCCTCTGGCCAAAAAATCCTCCAATGACGCAAAAGGATTTTTTACAGACAAAAAAAAAATACATAAATCTCTCGTCTTAGGGGGGTATGTGGGTGGAAAGCATGGTCATTTGAAAATACTACAGGTTTCCTACAAATACAAAGCTTAATGCTAAATTCTGAAGTATCCCTTTAAAGACAAGTTTTCCCTTGGTTTCGAACAGTATATTATGTTCAAATGTTAGATGATAAATAAGGTTAGATGGTAGTCTAACATAGTTTATTTTATAGCCTAGTTTAAAATTTCCACCACAATAGACAGACAGACAGATAAAACGTCATATGACGTCAGACAGACATGATATGAATTAATATTCAATTAATTGTAGTACAATGTTTAGTAACACTTTCTATGAAGCCTGTATTTGCTTAATGCCTTATAAACAACCTTATAATATGTTTTATCATCTTATAAATAATCACAACAACAGGTAAAATACAGTATATAATATTTACCTATTTGTGGTTAAATTATTATTAATGCATTATAATAAACACATAATCCCTTATAAAAAACCTTATAAAGTGTTGTATAATCTGGTGGATAATCATAACAACAGTAATAATACATCCTTTTTTGTGGTAACTAAGAATATGATGATTTATAACACAGAATGGACATAATTTTGGATTAATAATGGATTATATTGG
Organism: Cyprinella venusta; assembly: GCA_038021265.1. Classification (NCBI taxonomy): domain Eukaryota; kingdom Metazoa; phylum Chordata; class Actinopteri; order Cypriniformes; family Leuciscidae; genus Cyprinella; species Cyprinella venusta. Next base: position 15,086,791 of record CM075868.1, read on the forward strand.
TGGTGACTGGGTGGTGATGGCGCAGTGGATACGACACATGTCTTGGGTGTGAGAGACCCAGGTTCGAATCCCACCAATGTGTCCCTGAGCAAGACACTTAACCCCAGTTGCTCCAGAGGTGTGCGACCTCTGACATATATAGTAATTGTACATCACTTTGGATAAAAGCGTCAGCTTAATGAATGAATGTAAATGTCCAAGTCTCTTATCTTGACATTGTTTACTTAAAATCTGCACAATATCATACTACATTTTATGAAGTAGTCATTTACTGGGGATACTCCACTCAAAAATGAAAATACTCTCTTCATTTACTCACCCTCAAGTTGTTGAAAACGTCTCGGTTACGGATGTAACCCTCGTTCCCTGAGTAGGGAACGGAGACGTTACGTCAAGGAGTGACAGAGAATGGGGGTTTCGCATAGAAAGCCAATCCTCTTCGAGTATTTAACAACGAGCCAATGGCATGAAAATGCCTTGGGGCTGCGGAATTTGCATAGCGTACTCCGTCCCACCGTGTGGGTATAAAAGGAGGAAGTGAACGCAACCGCAGTATGTCTTCGCTGAGGAGCCAAGACTGAACTCAGGCGTCACCCAGCGGTATAGCAGAAGTGCCAGGGAGACGTAACGTCTCCGTTCCCTACTCAGGGAACGAGGGTTACATCCGTAACCGAGACGTTCCCTTTCGTAGTCACTCCGAGTTACGTCAAGGAGTGACGGAGAATGGGGGTCTATGCCATCACGCCATCTAACAGCTGTCTTCCAGTGCTCTGCGAAAGTCTAGACCTCTGACTCACTGAATACCCAAAAGGTCTTACTTTGACACAGAATTACCAAGGTACACTGGGAAACATATGCTGGGAGGGACATGCTACCAGATGCCTACCGAAGGGAGGACTTACGAAACACATATGGCCACTAGGGGCTACATATGGAGATCACTGGAGCGCCAACCGCAGGTGGCAGACTTAGCTCCAGGGGTGGCAGATGGCTTGCCAAGAGAAGACACATGCTCAGAGAGGCTTACAGTGGAGAAATACACATGAGACAGTTACCATAGGGAAACCGTGCACACGGAGGCACCTAGCCGGCACCAGAGCAAGCGCAGTGGTGCCCGCATCATGAGTGCTGGAGGACAAGGAAGGCTCAACTGAGGAAATATCGCACTTATCCAGTCCGAGGAGTGGAATGGCGAGCAAGCGAAGACACTTAAGCGGGTCCAGTACTAGCGGAAGCGAGTACGTGAGAGGACACCGGCTCAATTCGCAGATTATAAAATCTTGCGAAGGTGTTAGGTGTCGCCCAGCCTGCAGCTCTGCAAATGTCTGTAAGCGAAGCGCCATGCCTAAAGCCCAAGAGGAAGCCATACTCCGAGTGGAGTGGGCCGTCACACCAAGGGGGCACGGTCGACCTTGCTGCTGGTAAGACAAAGCAATGGCGTCCACTATCCAGTGAGACAGCCGCTGCTTTGAGAGAGCCCTTCCCTTCTGGCTCCCCCCTTGACAGACAAAGAGCTGTTCTGAGGTCCTGAAACACCGCTTTCTGTCAACGTAGGTGCGGAGTGCACGTACCGGACAGAGCAGTGCCAAGGCTGGGTCTGCCTCCTCCAGGGGCAGCGCTTGCAGGGTCACCACCTGATCCCGGAAGGGAGTGGTGGGAACCTTGGCCACGTATCCAGGCTGGGGTCTCAAGATGACGTGAGAGTAAGCCGGCCCGAACTCCAGGCACGCTTCGTCAACGGAGAATGCGTGCAGGTCCCCTACCCTCTTGATGGAGGCCAATGCAACCAGGAGTGCTGTCTTCATGGACAGAAACCTTAACTCTACCGATTGCAAAGGCTCAAAGGGAGGCCTCTGCAGAGCACTTAAAACTACTGAGAGGTCCCAAGAGGGCACGAGGGGAAGACGAGGCGGATTTAGCCTCCTCGCTCCCCTCAGGAACCTGATGACAAGGTCGTGCTTCCCAACGGACTTACCTTCCACTGCATCATATGACGCGGCAAAGGCCGCGACGTAAACCTTGAGGGTGGAGGGCGACAGCCTACGCTCCAACCCTTCCTGCAGGAAGGAAAGCACGACACCGATCGAACATCTCCGGGGGTCTTCTCCGCGAGAAGAGCACCAGCTGACGAAGAGGTTCCACTTCAACGTTAAAGGTGTCTCGTGGACGACACTCTAGCGGAAGTGATGGTGCGGTGGCGGCGAACTCAAACATGCCTTGTCGCGTCCAGGAGCCATACATGTAGCTTCCAGAAATCGGGACGAGGGTGCCACAGAGTGCCCCGTCTCTGAGTGAGCAGATCTTGTCTCAGAGGAATAGGCCAAGGAGGTGCTGTCGCGAGGAGCATGAGTTCGGAGAACCACTTCTTGGTGGGCCAATAAGGGGCTACCAGCAGGACCTGCTCCTCGTCCTCCTTGATCTTGCACAACACTCGGGGGCTTACTGGGGGAAACGCATACTTGCGTGGGCCCCGCGGCCAGCTGTGCACCAGCGCATCTGTGCCTAGCGTGCCGTCGGACAGGGAATAAAACTGGGCGCAGTGGGATGAGTCCCGGGAGGCGAACAGGTCTATCTGTGCCTCCCCGAACTGGTCCCAAATCAGCTGGACCGTCTGGGGATGGAGTCGCCATTCGCCGGAGATAGGCTGGACCCGTGACAGCTCGTCGGCCACCAGGTTCCGGTCTCCTGGAATGTACACAGCACGAAGGGACCTCAGATGCTTCTGACTCCATAGTAGGAGGTGGCGAGCGAGCTGCGACATCCGTCGTGAGCGTAGACCACCCTGGTGGTTGATGTACGCTACCGTAGCGGTATTGTCTGAGCGGACAAGTACGTGTTGACCCCTGAGCAGTGCTCGGAAGCGGTGCAGGGCTAGGCGTACTGCCAGCAGCTCGAGGCAATTGATGTGCATGAGGCGCTGGGGTCCTGTCCAGGAACCCGCGGCTGCATGCCCATTGCACATGGCACCCCAACCCGTGGTAGATGCATCCGTGGAGACAACGAGATGCCTGGAAACTCGCTGGAGAGGGACACCTGCCCGAAAAAAGCTGAGGTTCAACCACGGGAAGAAGGTTCGGCGGCACGCTGGAGTCACTGGAACTCGGAGCGAGCCGCGATGCCATGCCCACTCGATCGCGAAGCCACAGCTGAAGCGGTCTCATATGAAGCAATCCGAGTGGCGTCGCCGCGGCTGTGGATGCCATATGCCCCAGGAGCCTCTGAAAAAGTTTCAGTGGAACCGCACTCTTGCCCTCGAACTGTCGAAGACAAGTGAGCAGTGAGTGTGCGCGCTCGTTAGTGAGCTGCGCGGACATGGCGACCGAGTCTATCTCCATGCCGAGAAAAGAGATCCTCTGCACGGGGCAAAGTTTGCTCTTCTCCCGGTTGACCCGAAGGCCCAGACGGGCTAGGTGCCGGAGCACCAGGTCTCTGTGTTCGCAAACCTGTTCTCGAGAGTGTGCCAGTATCAGCCAATCGTTGAGATAGTTCAGGATGCGAACCCCGTGTTCGCGAAGGGGAACAAGGGCTGCCTCGACTATCTTCGTGAAGACGCGAGGGGACAGAGCTAACCCGAATGGGAGAACCGTGTACTGATATGCCTGGCCTTCGAAAGCAAACCAAAGAAACGGTCTGTGTCGAGGCAAAATTGAGACATGAAAGTACACGTCCTTCAGGTCGATCGCTGCAAACCAATCCTGAGGCCGAACGCATTCGAAAATGCGTTTGGCTGTGAGCATTTTGAACGGCACTCGATGGAGAGTGCGGTTCAAAATGCGCAGATCCAGGATCGGTCGTAACCCACCGGTCTTCTTGGGGACAATGAAGTAGGGGCTGAAAAACCCGGACCTCACCTCGGCTGGAGGGACCGTCTCGATTGCACCCTTCGCCAGCAGGGTCGCAATCTCCGCTCTCATAACCGGGGCATTGCCACCGACCATAGTAGAGCGAACTCCCCTGAAACGGGGAGGAGACCGTGCGAACTGAATCGCATAGCCGAATCTGATCGTTCTGATGACCCAGCGGGACAGGCCGGGGAGCTCTAGCCAAGCTCCCAGGAACTGAACCAGCGGGGTCATGCGAACCACAGACGTCCCCCCGGAGGGGCAGCGAGGCGGAGCGACCGGCATGCGTACGGGAGATACCACGTGCGGGTGCGTAGTCGAGCTCCGGTCCCCGACAGAAGAGACCAGGGAAGGACCAGCGTTCCACGGGGGTCTGTTCTGCTGGGGGTCTGGCGATAGAGGGGGAGGGGAGTGGCGTAGTCGAGGGACGACACACGCTCCCTTCCGCACCCTCAGAGACAGAGAGGAATGAGAGGGTCGGCGCACTGGAACGTCGAGCGCACTCATTCCTGTCTGTGTGCTCAGTGATGATGACAAGTCTTTCTTTAACCAACTCAGGGTGCTGCCCACCCGTTGGTGAGCAGCGGAGAGCTGAGAACAAGAGATTCTCCCCCGGCCCTCCACCGGGGGAAGGAGGGGGCCTGCTACCACCTCCAGTGAAACACTCGACTTCATCACTGAGCAGCCCGTCTCAGGGACGCTGCTTCGCCTGGCGTTAGCGGGGCGCGCGGCCTGACCCTAATGGTAGCAACGCAGCGGGGCTGCGGGGCTAGTACGGGCAGGGGTGCCAGGGGAGCATGCGGTCACCTTCGTCGCTCGTAGAACAAAGTCGGTGACGGCAGGCAGCTCAAGGATGAGCCCTGAATCAGCCCTACCCTTGTGCATGTCACTGCACACCCCAAAGGATGGCAATAACACACAGTGAGGTGGCAGCCTGCCCCGCAGCTCTATAGGTCTCGCCACCGGGGTAGACAAGAACCTACGGCATTGGAGGGGGGGGGGGGTGATCTGGGTTGCCACACCAGGTGGAGGCGCTGTGGGGACACCTAAGTGTTGCCACATAACACTCCACAGGGGGGAACCCCAGTGCACCCTAGACTGCGGGCAGAGAAGGCGGAAGAGGTTGCTGAGCCTCTTCATGCACATCCGGGTAGAAAGGATTTGGGTTCGCCACCCCCAAAAACCAATCATCAGCCTAAAGTGCTCGGGACATGGCAGAATTTTCCACATACCTAACACTCGTGGCAGCCCGGGAAGCATAGCTGTGAACTCTGAACTTAACTCGCTATGCCAGCACATCCGAGGACAGCAGCACGAACTCCAGAGAACTACAGCTCACCTTGTGATGCGGCAATAAACATGATTTCCTCAACTGGGGGACCGAATGAGAAAGCGGGCCCTATTATTTTAAAAAAAATATATATATATATTTTTGGCAGCCGCGAACTCACTCGGGACCACGTGGGTTGCAACGTGAAAGACGGGGTCTATACATTGCGATGGTCACATTCCCACTGAGAGAACGTGACACACCCACGAGCGCTGTCTGAGCGTGATCAAAGCCCAAACACGTCAAACAGCGCTCGCGCCCATCAGCTGATTCATCAGAATATCGCACTCAGGAATACACGGGCAGATCGTCTTTAAAAAGACGCGTCTTTAAAAAGACGTGCCGCGTGCACACTCTTTCAGTGAGAGGAAAAAACTCCGCGGATGTTGAAGCGACCAGGGAGAGACACACACACTGGCAGACCACTGCTCAGATCGCAGGCAATGTGAAACTCGCTGGATACCGCCGTCACACCAACACCAGAGAGTTTGCTCGTCTCGAAGAGGTGAGTCACAGTAGTAAACTCAGATTGTGGCTTGTGGAGTGAAGAAGTTCTCTTGGCTCCTCAGCGAAAACATACTGCGGTTGCGTTCACTTCCTCCTTTTATACCCACACGGTGGGACGGAGTACGCTATGCAAATTCCGCAGCCCCAAGGCATTTTCATGCCATTGGCTCGTTGTTAAATACTCGAAGAGGATTGGCTTTCTATGTGAAACCCCCATTCTCCGTCACTCCTTGACGTAAACTCGGAGTGACTACGAAAGGGAACCTGAGTTTCTTTCTTCTGCTGAACACAAAGCAAGATATTTTGAAGAACAATTGGAACTTTGGCACCATTGGTTTTCATAGTACATTCAGTTCTTCAAAATATCTTCCTTTGTGTTCAGCAGACGAAAGAAACTCATACAGGTTTGCAACAACTTGAGGGTGAGTAAATGATGACAGAATTTTAATTTTTGGGTGGAGCATCCCTTTACTTTAATAAAGTGACAAAAGTTAAGTCTTCTTTTAAACATAGCTATAATATATTATGAAGGGGTTATAAGACATTTGCTTTGAACATTTTATAAAATGATAAATACAATTCCATATGTAAAATAAACAAAACAATATTGTATTGTTTAAAATGTTTAAGAGTTCATGGGCGGCAGTGGCTCAGTGGTTCATGTTGGTTGTCTACAAACCGGAAGGTTGGTGGTTTAATCCTCGGTACCACCTGACCAAGTGTCGAGGTGTCCATGAGCAAGACACCTAACCCCAGCTGCTCCCGACGAGCTGGATGGTGCCTTGCATGGCTGACACCGCCGTCGGTGTATGAATGTGTGTGTGAATGTGAGGCAATATGTAAAGCGCTTTGGTGGCCATTAGGTCTATGAAAGCGCTATATAAATGCAGTCCATTTACCATTTACCAAGAGTTTCCACTGAGCTTAAAGGGATAGTTCACCCCCCAAAACCATTATTTATTCATCATTTATTCACCCTCAACTTGTTCCAAACCTGTAGGAGTTTCTTTCTTCTACTAAAGAAGATATTTTAAAGAATGTTGGTAACCAGACAGCTGACGGTAGCCATTGACTTCCATGGTAGTTTTTCCTGCTATGGCTGTTTGATTACCATTGATAAATCATTTTGATGACCAAAAGTCCACAATTTGCATCCAACCCTGATTCCAATAAGACCATTGTAAATGACAGAGTTTGCAGCTTTGAAGTGACCTGTATTTAAAAATAGTTATAGTTACACTGTATATTAGGTAAACATATAAAGCCATATATTAGACCATATGTGTCCACAAAAGTATGGTCATATAATGCCGTCATGTTTGATGCATTGTATAGGGCACTCACTGTGTGTTACCGCTGGGTTTGGACTGTGTGCGTCGTCTCCACCGAGCTGAAATCTTCCCCATCATTGTCTTCATCATGTCTACAGAGAGAAGTCTCCGCAAATTGAGGTATTATGATTTTCTCTGTGGCTGTAAGAGCATTATTAAATCTTGCCATTGCTATAAAGGTTCTAATTTTAAGACAAAAAAGCATTACAATTGTTCTGAGCATTACAATTGCTGTATTTATCTATTCTGTTATTGTTTCCTAGACACAAACTACGGCAGAACTCTGTGACTGAGTCTCAGGTGCTGGAGTGTTCCTCCAATGAGGAGCCCCTTCTGGATAAACTACCCTGCCTTTATCGAAGCATTTCACCAGAAAGCTGGAATGACAGTGCCAGCCTAGTGGACACTGTGAAAACTGTTGTGAGAGAGGAGCAGAATAATATTGTGTGGGTTGAGGCAGATCCCTGGTGAGGTACTAACGGGTGTGAGGGCATTAATTCAAATTTCCCTCACTACAGGCAACTAACTATTAGTATTAAGGTCAATTTATAATTCTGCTTCAAACCTATAGACCCTGTGTAGGTGGTTACGGTGTAGTTTGTTTACTTTCCAGAAATGCTGTGATTGGTCAGTTTTATAACCAGTCAGAACTTCCCCCAGGATGATGAAAAAAAGTGCATCCATGGATAATGAACAATAGAGCCTGATTGCTTGATGGTTTTAATGAAAGCAGTGAGGCTGATCAAAACACAGCATGATAGTCAGAGATGATAAGCCACAAATTAATAGTGATCCAAAGTAATAATTTGTATATTTGTTTATCCCTATAACAACAATAGTCCCTATAGTCATAACATAATGAATAGAGAATTTTATTTTATTTTTTCAATAACTGACACATTTCTTAGAGGTCATTTTTTCAAAACTCTTGACACAGTTTCCTCCTTGGCACAGTAGTACATTTTACATTCAAAATGCACTTAAACCACCAAAACGCTTCACACATGTCACAAATCAAGTCATTCTTCCAAAACACTAGCAAAGGTATAATAAATGAACAAACATGCTTTGTCACTTGTCACAACTATGCTACAGTGTTTTCACAAAACAAGAATGACAAATTTCTACTGCTTATTTTATTGCATATGTTGCATGGTCCATGTGTAGGGGTTCCTACATCAAATTCTTTTGATGGCATTTATTTTTTTAGATTTTAAATATATTACACTATGGTATTACTGTGCAAATGTTGCAAACTGTTGTCTTGTTCAATTTTGTTCTATGTTAAGTTTAACAGTTTTGTGGTTGTATTTGAGTGAGAAAAAGAATGTATGCAATTTGAAAGATGATAATGATAAATGCTCTCTTTTTAGCCCACATAGACTGCTCTTGTCCTCTATGTATGAGGAGTTATAAAAAAGTGACCTAAGTATTGAGAAATGGATCGCGATTGTAAACAAAATTTGGTTACACTTTACAGTGATAGTACATGAATAATCACGTAGTACTGATGCCTGAATTAATCATTACTTTACTATAAACTAAGGATGAGTCAAGACATGTACTAATGAGGAACTAACTAACCTTAACTACGACATGAGTCAAATGAATTCCTGCATGAATACACCATCTTAACTACACGTTAGTACATGCTTGTTAATTAATGCATTAATTAACATTTCAGGGTAAACTAAATCAAACTTGCTCTAGAAAATGGACACATTTTGTGGCCCAAAAGAACAGCAAGAACCCTAACTGACTAACATCCAACTGCATTATGATATAAAGACAGTAAACCAATCCATAAAATAACCACAGAAATAAACATCATCTGTGCTAACACTGATTTTAATTTTGAAAATTGCATATGTTAATGAATATGTTAGTGTAGGTTTTTCGCTCTTGATGGCAGCAGTGAAATCACTTAAAACGGAATGAGATTACATTGTTTTTAATGATGAATGCATCGTTGTGTGTTCAATGATTAAGGTTAAATGTAAACATTGCAAGAAATCTAGTGTCATTCACTGATGTTTGTGACAGTTGCTGGTGTCAAATTTATGAACAATTTTACATTATGCCTTTTTAGTACATCTTTCTTATGATCTAGAACATGTTTGATTTAGTTTATCACAAAATGTGAATTAATGCATTAATTAACAAGCATGTACTAACGTGTAGTTAAGATGGTACACTCTTAGAAGAAAAGGTTCTATATAGAACCTTAAAAGGTTCTAAAGCGCTACGTATTTGGAACCCCTAAAATGCAATGCATGAATTATCACAAAATTCAAGATATGGGGGTTTAAAAATGTAATTAATCAATATTACATGAAGAGTGCCATTTCAGTTTTTTATCCTCCAAAAATCAGCATGATTAAAATGATTAAAATATTAAGTTACTACAACAGTTTAATAAACAATAATTTAATTACAACTGCAAAATGTTGCAGAATAATGTAATATATGAATGAACAATACCCTATAAAGAACCTTTGTGCCAAAAGGGTTCTTTCTTGTCATTATCATCATTTTTTGCATAAAAGGTCCTTTGCAGTTGAGTAAAGAACCCTATGCTACATACAGGGGTTGGACAATGAAACTGAAACACTGGCCAATGTTGGAGGTTTCACATCTATATGCCTGGTGGCCAATCGTCAGAGTGAAGCACGGGTGGATCGGTGATGGTTTGCACTGCAATATCATGACAATCCTGACTGTGTTTGATGGACACAAGTCAAAAATCATGAGCTAGAGGATCATGAGCTCCTCCAGCAACATATGGTGACCTGGACACTGTTCTGGAAGAGGAACGGCTCATAATCCCTCTGGTGACTGTGAAGGACTTCGATCTGTCATTCCCAAGATGAATTTGTGCTTTATTTGGATGCAAAATGAGGCCCTCACCATCCTAATAAATGATTAGGTTGTAAGACCAGGTGTTTCAGTTTCATTGTCCAATCCCTGTATATAGAACCCTTTTTTATATTCATGCAGGAATACATATCTCAGACTTATGTCATAGTTAAGTTTAGTTCCTCATTAGTACATGTCTTAACTCATCATTAGTTCATATAAGTCATTATTAATTCAGGTATTAGTACATGATTATTCCGCATTCTCATCCTTTAGCGTCATATAGAAAGTTATGTGACAAAACGGCGCTATACTACGCACATGGCACCTGTTATCGTTAATATAACACGCCCTGTGAGGGCTAAGTTTAGGTGTGGGGTAGGGTCTGCGTGTCATATTCACGCTAAAGGATTTATGACGTCTTGGGTTCGCGTGTTATATTCACGATAAAGGGTGCCATGTGCGTAGTATAGCGCCGTTTTGTCATATAGCGTTTTATGAGACGCTAAAGGATGAGAACGGGCTCGATTATTCATGTACTATTATTGTAAAGTGTGCTACACCTCAGGTCTAATGCAGAAGTATAATGGGCTGTTTCTGTGCAGTGAGAGCAAAAAAATGGAGATCTGATACAGTGTTGAGGTCGATAGGATTTTATAAAAAAAGAAATACTTTTATTCAGTCAGGACACGTTAAATTAATATTTTCTGTTTTCAGCTTTTCCCCTTTTTTCAGCATTAATAGTAAAATGTTACTTGAGTATCAAATCAAAAATATCAGAAGGATTTCTGAAGGATCATTTGACTGCTTAAATTCAGCGTTGCTATCACAAAAATAAATTACATTTTAAAATATATTTAAACAGAAAACACTTATTTTATATTGTAATATTATTTCACATAATACTCTTTTTACTGGATTTTTGATCAGATAAAGGGTGAGCAAAAGATCATTTTGAATGGCTGTGTGCAGTTTATATAAAATGTAATGCTACAACATTTGTCCATTTTAGGCATTTGTCTTGTTCTGAACCCTGAGGGATCCATGACTCATTCAGTATACGTACAAGTAAAATAGTTTTATATAATAAAGTATTTCTCAGAAACGGGAATATAAGGTGCTTTATTGGGACATGATGGGAAGGTGCATGCTATACTTTATAATTTATATGACTACACACTGTAAAAAAAAAAAAAACAGTTATTTTTACGGTAAAAAAACAGCAACTGTGGTTGCCAGAACTTTACCGTTAAAAATAAGCTAGGGACCTTATTTAAATGGTTTTACAGACTTAACTTAAAATTTACAGTAATAAACTGTATTTCATTTTCTGAAACCAGTTATATACCAATTTTTTGTAAAATTGATTTCTGTTTTGTAACATTGTAAATACACTGACAGCCATCAATCTTCACAGTAGTGATGAGAACTACATGAGTTATCAAAGCTCTTCGGAAGTTGTCTTCCATTACAAAGAAGCTGCACTGTGTCATTCACACAAACATTAAACACCTTCATGGTAACACACGTGAAATTAAAAAATGCCATAAACATTAATTGAACAACATTAAACGTAACATAAAACCCTAATGTAACTGATTAGAAAAAAAAAACAAGAAAATTATGAGGAAACAGTTATTTCAACGAAAATACATCAAATGCGAAGTGTGGCGCAGGGAATTGTGGGAATGTCAATTTACATTTTTTCATACAAGGAGTTGTTCTTTTTCACTTTCAAAAACTGTAAATTTAATGGTATTTTACAGTAAAATTATATCACAGTTATAGCACCGTATATAGTATGTTTTACTTTGTAAAACAATATGTTTTACTTTTTGCAGTTTACAAACAACCAGTTTAAAACTGAAATTGAATAACTATTGTATAGTGAATTATAGACAATACACATTACAATGTAAATGTTCTCCTTTACTGTATATTCTATTTCCTTAGAAATCATTTGACATTTGTCTCACCATTTATGTACTATTATTGTATACTATATTTGTATTCTATTATAGAGTATGTCTTGATTATGTAATCATTTTTATTTTTCTTCTCCAATCTCCATTGATATAGGCCAACTTTACTACACCAAATAAACACTTTTTTTCTTCATTGATAAATGGATGAATTAAACAGGGAGATTATACTTCCTTAACCAAAGCAAATTTCAATTTATTTGACGTGAACAAACACCACTTGGAAAACTACAAGGGAACCTGTCCAGCATCAACATGCCCTTCATTGTTACTACAGTGGCGGATCTAGAGATTTTTTCCTGGGGTGGCAAAGGGGTGGCATGAGGTTTCACGAGGGGGGCCATGGATATTATTCATAATTTAAAATGATATGGTTTTCATTGAATGTGTTTTGTTCTATACTATACCACAAAAGTACTTTCCCAAAACGTGAGAGATGCTAGCTAGCATTTTAACAATGTTACAAGAATTACAAGAATTATCATCACAAGAGGACTTAAAAGTGCTTTGTGAAGGTCAGATGTGAGTCATTAACTTAAATTATGGACAGTGATATACAGTGCCCTCCACTAATATTGGCACCCTTGGAAAATATTAGCTAAGGTGCCTGAAAATGAATCTGCATTGTTTATCCTTTTGATCGTTCATTAAAAAATCACAAAATTGTGAAAAAAGGAAATAAATTCATATTCATGTGTTTTTAGCATAGAGTGGGTGTCACCACTAGGCTTCTTTGGACTTTCTGTTTGTTTGGATTTGCCACGTGTGTTCCACGTCTGAGTTTCCCGCAATCTGTATCCATGGACCAACTATGTATCACACGAAATACGTTCTGAGGAAACTATTTTGCAAATCGCAATTACGTTACATGCCAACATATAAGCAGTGCTATTACGTTCGTCCTTAACCTAATACTATTGCAGTGCTATTACGTGTGTCCTGAACATAATACATCCAAAGCAGGTTTCTTTACAATTTATGCATAATCGTGGCATTAAATTTTTGACTTTGATACACTTTTAACCTTAAAAATACCTTGTTTAACCATTTTGTAGTATAGTGTATTTACACAAAAAGCATTTTCTCCAATAAAACGCAACATACTGATACATTCACAAAAGACATACATTTTATTAACTTGATGTAAACCAAATTCAAGAATCCATACGTTGGTTGCAAGAAACAGATCCAAATTCAGTATTTTATCCAGTGATCTCATCTTCATTTCTCAGCAGCGACCGCAAATCCGCGTTGGTGATGAATTCAAATTCAAAAAATGCGCCTTCAAGAAGCGTTACGACATGTTTTACGGCACTGATATCAAACGCTCATTGGCTCTCGCCTGCTTCGTCACAGATATGCGACATGCCTTGTTTCAGTCGGTGTAGTACATTTGAAATGGAGAAGAGTGCGCACCTTGAGAGAGCGAACCGAAATCAGATTAACATTTTCATGGATTAATATTAATAACTTTAATTCTGCACTGTACCTCATACACAACTACTATAATACTGCCAGAGGACTGCGATGTGAACGACTTTTGGTAATGTTAACGTTACCAGTTTTGACATTTTCCCAATAAATAAATTATTGTAAAACGTATACTTCTGTCTGTTATGTTTTTTTCTGTATAATTGCGTAGTTTTAGGAATGGTTATGTTTAGGTCTGGGAGTAGGATTAGTGGCTCAAAATATATTGTAATGCTAAAACTCATCTATGTCCATTATGTTTTATCCTTTTTATATTCTGTTTAAAATGAATATGTTTAGGTTTTGGGAGTAGGATTAAGGGATCTTGTTACATTTATCTTTAAAAGTGAAAGTATGCAGATATCGTTATGATATGAAATAGACGTAAATAGTTAACGTTTTATAGCTGTAAAAACGTAATAATGTTACGTTTAAATGTTACAAATACGTCCATATTATACGTTTTTGCATCTATCCAAACGTACAATACGTACGTTTTACACATTTGAAAATTACGTATTAGTATCTACGTATTAACAATGAGACATATTACATTAAGGATCAACGTAGTAGCACTGCTTATATGTTGGCATGTAACGTAATTGCGATTTACAAAATAGTTTCCTCAGAACGTATTTCGTGTGATACAGGGTTGCAACGGACACTGATCACCTCCCTCACAGCTGCCTGTCATTTTGTAATCATCTTCACTGTGTATTTCAGTTCCTGCCTGTCTTCACTTCATTGTCCGGTATTGTTTGTGTTTAACATGCTGTCGCACCTGTTATCCTGTTCCGGAGTTTTGTTATATTAAAGGAAGTAGAATGTCTACTTTGATCTCCGTCATCCTTCCTACGACCCGTGACAGTGGGTAGGAGCATACTTCAGTGTGCTCCTATTATGCCATGACTTCCTGTTCCAGGAGTATAAATATGAGGAAGCACAAAGGCCAAATTCCCTTAATCATCCATCACAATGAGTAAAACCCAAAGATATTTTGAATCAAAAAGATAATCAAAAGATTGTTGAGCTTCACAAAAAAAGAAAGTGGCTTTAAGAAAATAGCTAAAGCATTGAAAATTCCCATTTACACCAGGGGCAATACTTAAAAAGTTCAAACTTAAAGATGTTTCAAATCTGCCTGGAAAAGGACATGTCTATATATTGTTTTAATGCATGGTGAGGAGGAGAGTGGCCAAAGATTATCCAAGGATCATAGCTGGAGAATTGCAGAGATTAGTCTTGGGGGTCAGAAAGCCTAAAAAAATTATCAAACAACCCCTACATCACCACAAGATGCTTGGGAAAAATCCTCCTCGCTCATCCAAAAACAAACTCAATGAGTCAACTCCAGTCAGACACAACTGGATGTTCAAAAGGGTCATGGTTCTATGGTCAGATGAAACTATAAGAGCTTTTAGGTAGCAAACTCACCAGTGTTTAGTGCAAACAGTTCAATATACTGCTTGATCTGTAATGTTGTGTGCCTATTTAGGGGTTCAAGCACAAAGTGCTGAAACCCTATTGTTTTTGTTAATTTTTCCATCATGCAACATTCTCCATGTAAAACTGATCTTTCAGGACGAACCGTAAGTCCTAGAGACTTGAAACTTTGGGGGCAGGAAGGACTCACACCGCCTACAGCGTCACCAAGGCACGCCCCGGGGCACACCTGACGGGGACGCTACAGTGGGCAAAAGTACAAAATGGCTCATAACTCCTCAACCGTCGGGCGTAGTCTCAAGTGTCTTACATCGTTGGAATCCTTGGCTCCAGCCAGACAAGATGCATGCTTGCCCTTCAGGCGCCAATTTCGAGTAAATTGCATTTTTTTGAAAAACATACTTTTGAGAACTACTCCTAGGTTTTTGGCCCGATCTGAACCAAACCACTGCATAAATATTCTCTGGAGTCTGACCGTCAATAATCATCATCATCATCAAAAAAAATAATAATAAATAAATAAAATAAAAAATAAAATCTAAATTTCAATTTCAGCCACTTTTACTAAAATGGTTATAACTTGTGTGATGATCTGCGGCTGGAGTGCCCGCTTGAGCCTCTGGGGGGCACTCCTTCCTAATTTATTGTTTCCATTCATGTTTCACCCTGGACTGATTATGGTTTATTTCATGCACCTGTGTTTTATTATCTTGTTTAGCGCACCTGTCTTAAACCGGAGTTCCCTATCGAGGGAACTCAACACTGCGTCGAGAATCGACACTTTGGGGACGCTCCCTAAGCGTGCGCCTCTGAAGTATGAATGAAACTAATCCAATCCTGATTGGTGTTGCGTCGTGACGTAACATGTGACGGCATACCCGGAAGTATAAAAGTGACGCTGTCACAACACACACTAGCTTTCGCTCTTCAGCAAGCGCTATACGTGAACTGTCTGTCTATTTGGTGTTGTTTGTCTGAAAGATTTATTTAAAAAGAAAAAAGAATATGGCCAGCAAGCAGTTTAAAAGATGTGTGCATCCTTGCCCTCGCTACATCACGGGCAGGGATGCACACTCTCTGTGTGTGAACTGTTTGGGAGTGCAGCATGCACGGGCGGCTCTCGAGGGGGCTGCCTGTGCAGACTGTGATAACATGCCCATTAGGGTGCTGCGCTCCCGGCTAGCGTGCTTTGATGAGCACGGCCAGGCTCGCGTTCCCCAGGGTTCCGGTCCCGCATTCGCCGAGGCGATGCGGCGACTGAAATCTTGGGGTTCGCAGCAGGATCTCGCAGAGGAGAATGAGACTGCCGAGGCACTTTCTCGTTCTCCGTCTGTGGATCCTGCAGCCTCTGAGAGTGGTGCGGGAGCCCGCGCAGCGGTTTCTCCTGCCCACGATCAGGTCCCGATGCTGGAACTGTCTGCTTCTGAGGAAGTGGATGTGGTCAGCATCGAAATGGACGACCGTGAGTTCGGCACGCCAGCACAAGGCCAAAGTTATGAGGAGCTGGTGGAGGTTGTGACTCGCGCTGTGGCCAGACTCAACATTAGCTGGCCACAAAATGAGCAGGAAGCGCTGGTTACTAGCAAGCTTGATGAGCGTTTCCTGCAGCGTAGGTCACAGCCTAAACGCCGGGGTCTTCCGTTTTTCCCCGATCTTCATAAAGAGATCGCGAAATCGTGGGAAAAACCACACTCTTCCCGTGTTTCGACTCCCCATATGGTGGATTATAGTAATGTTGTGGGGGCTCGAGACATGGGATATGGGAAGATGCCTGAGGTGGAAGAAGCTTTAGCTTGCTATCTTTCACCTGATTCGGCGTCTTCCCTGAAGACCCCGGTGTTGCCTAGTAAGCCCTGCCGGGAAACATCTACCCTGGTCGGCAGGGCTTACATGGCGGCGGGTCGGGCTGGTTCATGCCTGCACACTATGGCGGTATTGCAGGCATACCAGGCCGACCTCCTAAAAGATTTAGATGAGGGGGAGGGACCGACTCCGGAGGATGTGGCGGAATTGAGGAAAGCCACAGATCTGTCTCTCCGGGCCACGAGAGCAACGGCCCGCGCCATTGGCCGCTCTATGGCGGCCATGGTGGCCACGGAGAGACATCTGTGGCTGAATCTTTCCGGAATTAAGGAGAAGGATAGGTCCGTTCAACTGGACTCGCCGCTCTCGCCTTCTGGCCTGTTTGGCGACGCCGTTACTTCGGTCGTCGACAGGTTTCAGGAGGTGAAGAAACAATCTGCGGCGTTCCAGCAGTATCTCCCCCGAAAAGCTAAAGCTAAATCTAATAGGATGGGGCAAGGCGATCAGCCCCAGCCGTCATCCAGCTCCTCTCACCGGGCAGAACAAAAAGAGAGCGTTTCCTCCAGAGCCCCTCCTTCGGGAACCTGGCAACAGAGGAAACGCTCTCAAAAGTCGAAGTCTTCCAGCCAGAAGGGCGACCTGAGGGACGTCATTCAGGCTAGGAGGACTTCGGGAAAGAGGTCCTAACTGGGGTAGGATCTCGGAGGGCTGTCCCCTCCGCTGTGGGGCAACCGAGGTTGTTCTCGCAGCGGAGCCCTCTCGGAAAGGATGTATGCTGCCCGCCGTTAACAACGTTTCGGGCCGCATCCTTTTCCAGCGAAAATATCGTAATAGAGCATCGGTTATGGTCACAGGGACCGAATCGACTACAACCTGCCGGTATTCCGCTTCAGAAAGTAGAAAAATATGCTCGAGAAACACCAGAGGCCAGTCTCGAGAGACTGGTACCCTTAGTAGATTTTTTAGAGGCATGGCAACATCTCCCCAACATATCTACATGGGTCCTGCAGACAATAAAGATTGGGTACAGACTGCAGTTTGCGCGCCGCCCCCCCAAGTTTTCTGGGGTGGTGCAAACTACAGTGGTCCCAGAGCAGGCTCTAGTAATGGAACAAGAAGTACAGACTTTGCTGTTGAAGGGAGCCATAGAACGTGTTCTCCCGTTAGACAGGGAGTCCGGGTTTTACAGCCGGTACTTTATAGTTCCAAAGAAGGATGGCGGGCTAAGACCGATTTTGGATCTCAGGGGTTTGAACCAGTCTTTGAGGAGATTCAGGTTCAAGATGTTAACTATCCCTGCGATTGTGACGCAAATCAGGTCCGAGGACTGGTTCATCACAATAGATCTGAAAGATGCTTATTTTCACATTTCCATCCTTCCATGTCACAGGAGATACCTGAGGTTCGCTTTCGGGGACGAAGCATACCAATACCGGGTTCTTCCGTTTGGCCTAGCACTCTCTCCCCGCACATTCACCAAATGTGTGGACGTAGCCCTTGCTCCACTGAGACTTCAAGGGATTCGTATTTTGAATTATCTCGACGACTGGCTCATTCTGGCGCAGTCCCGGGACATGGCGGTTCGGCATCGAGATGTCGTCCTTGGCCACATTCAAAAGTTGGGGTTGAGACTCAATTTGAAAAAGAGTGTGCTAGAACCATCCCAGTGCACGACGTTTTTGGGAGTCGTGTGGAATTCGGTTACAATGCAGGCACGAATGTCTCCTGCACGTATCGAATCAATTCTGGCGATGGTATCCAGGGTAAGGCTAGGCCACGCCATCACTGTAAAGCAATTTCAAAGGATGCTGGGCCTCATGGCAGCGGCATCCAACATTATTCCTTTGGGCCTCCTACACATGAGGCCCCTTCAGTGGTGGTTGAAAACCAAGGGGTTCTCTCCCAAGGGGAATCCGTTCCGTATGATCAAAGTCACACGCAGATGCCTTCAGGCTTTGACAATATGGAGGAAACCTTGGTTCCTTTCCCAAGGGCCAGTGTTGGGAGTGTCATGTCGCCGGGAAACCGTTTCGACAGACGCCTCCCTCACTGGCTGGGGCGCGGTCATGGACGGCCGCTTTGCCAGGGGTCTGTGGCAGGACCATCATCGTTCATGGCATATAAATTGCCTGGAGATGTTGGCTGTGTTCAGGGCTCTGAGGAGCTTCCTCTCAGACATCAAGGGTCACCACGTATTAGTACGGACGGACAATACGTCGGTGGTGGCTTATCTGAACCGCCAAGGGGGACTCAGATCGCGCCCCTTGTGCAAACTGGCGCATCAGATTATCCTTTGGTCCCAGGGGAAGATACTGTCTTTGAAAGCAATGTATATTCCTGGGGTTCAGAATCAGGGAGCAGACGTCCTGTCGAGGCAGGGGCTGAGGCCCGGGGAATGGAGACTTCATCCAGAGGTGGTGAAGTTGATATGGGAGAGGTTCGGACCAATGGAAGTGGATCTTTTTGCGTCTCGAGAGACGTCCCACTGTCCACTTTGGTTCTCCCTCTCACATCCAGCCCCACTGGGGTTGGATGCCATGGTACAGGTCTGGCCGAGGCTTCGCCTGTACGCATTTCCCCCGATCGCTCTGCTCCCGGGAGTCCTGGAGAGGGTTCGTCAAGAGGGCATCAATCTATTGCTGATTGCTCCAATGTGGCCAACACGGGTTTGGTTCTCGGACATTGTGTCGCTCCTCATAGCTCCACCATGGCAGATTCCTCTGAGGAGGGATCTGTTGTCTCAGGTGGGGGGCACAATCTTTCACCCTCGTCCAGAGCTGTGGAAACTGTGGGTCTGGCCTCTGAGGGGGTTCAGTACCTAAATGCTGGGTTATCAGCTGGAGTGGTTGAAACCATACTCAGCTCCAGGGCTCCATCTACCAGGAGATTATATGGCCTCAAGTGGAATGTGTTCGTCACTTGGTGTAGAGAACATGGCTTAGATCCAGTAAACTGCCCGGTGGCTTCAGTTCTGGAATTTCTTCAAGACCGTTTCTCTGCGGGTCTCTCCCCGTCCACACTTAAGGTGTACGTGGCTGCTATTTCGGCTTTCCACGCACCATTGGTTGATGGGCCTTTGGGGAGGCATCAATTGGTCGTTCGGTTTCTCCGTGGTACTTGGAGGATGAGGCCGGCGGCTAGGTCCAGGGTTCCGGCCTGGGACCTGGCAATAGTTCTTGAAGGGCTATCCCTGGCTCCCTTCGAACCTTTGAACTCGGCTTCGCCTAGGGACTTAACGCTGAAAATGGTTTTTCTCTTAGCTATTACCTCACTCAAGAGGGTAGGAGATCTCCAAGCCCTGGCGGTAACGCCAGCTTGCTTGGAGTTTGCCCCTGGTAGAGTAAAAGCCTTTTTGCACCCGAGTCCGGGCTATGTGCCTAAAGTTCCATCCAATACGGCTCGGTCTGTAGTCCTTCAGGCATTCCATCCTCCACCTCATGTGTCGGCAGAAGTTGAGAGGCTTCACTTGCTCTGCCCCGTCAGAGCTTTGAGTGTATATCTTGAGAAGTCCTCTTCGTGGAGAAGGTCGGAGCAACTGTTAATCTGTTTTGGGTCACCTAGGAAGGGGCTCCCTGCAACTAAATCAACTATTAGTAACTGGATCGTCCAGGCGATTTCGGAGGCCTACAAGGTGCGTGGGCTGCCTTCACCTTTGGCCTTGAGGGCTCATTCAACGAGAGGCATGGCCTCGTCTAGGGCCCTTCTTTCAGGAGTACCCATGCAGGAGATCTGTGAAGCGGCCGGTTGGGCTACTCCACATACTTTTATCAGGTTTTACAGTCTCCATCTTCCCAGTACGCCCGGTGCACACGTACTTGGTCCTGGCTGAGTGCCTAGACAGCTTCACTCCGGGACAGGTCTATTCGGTGCGTGGCCTAGTGGGCACTCGTTCCCCAAAGTGTCGATTCTCGACGCAGTGTTGAGTTCCCTCGATAGGGAACGTCTCGGGTTATAACTATAACCCTGGTTCCCTGAGAAGGGAACGAGACACTGCGTCGTTCTGCCACGCCCTCTTTAGACCTTCAGCGTCTTGCTTCATCACGAGGCTAGTGTGTGTTGTGACAGCGTCACTTTTATACTTCCGGGTATGCCGTCACATGTTACGTCACGACGCAACACCAATCAGGATTGGATTAGTTTCATTCATACTTCAGAGGCGCACGCTTAGGGAGCGTCCCCAAAGTGTCGATTCTCGATGCAGTGTCTCGTTCCCTTCTCAGGGAACCAGGGTTATAGTTATAACCCGAGACGTTTTCCCTTTGTTCGTTTCTCAGTATTGTGCAGTGTCTGACTGCTTCAAGCGTTTTCCTAGTTTCACGGTTACTGGACTCCCTGCCTGTATCTGGTCTTCCCGTTTGCCTTATCCCTGCATTGTTTGATTGCTGATCTGGACTGCTTACCTGGTTTTGACCCCTGCCTGTTTCCTTGTACCTGTGTCTGGATTCTCCACTAAATAAAGCCTGCGTTTGGATCACCTCTGTCCATGTCCTATGTGCAGTTTCATGACAGAATACTGAGCCACGACTGATCCAGCGGCTGAGAGGAACACGGCCCTCGTAATGAATCCCACAGCACAGATTGTATGCCTCCGCCAAAGAGAACGTGCTCTCAAGGATTTTGTGATGGATTTTTTGAAGCTCGCTCGTCAGTCCTACTTGGATGATTTTTGTTTAATGATGTTCTTTCGGGGAGGACTGTCTGAACCGCTTGGCTCTGCTATACCGTTTCCGAGTTCAAGCTGGACTCTTTCCCAATATATTGATCTGGCCCTTTCCATGAGCGGTTCGCTTTTTACTGTGGAGTTTTTGGGACTTATGCTTCACAGAGAGCCCGACGATTCGGCATTTTGCAAGGTACCCACTGAATCCACGCATCTAGAGTCTCCCGGTGAACCAACGCTTCACTCATGCTCCGCAGCGTTTGCGCTACATAAAAGCCCAGTTGAACCAGCGTTTTATAAAGGGTCCTCCGAATCCACGCAACATGTAAATCCCGTTCTAACACTTCACGTGGGCTCCGTATTATTCCTGCCTCAAGAGTTTTCTATTGAGTCTGATCGCGTGCCAGCTGAGTCAATTGCCGGGCCGAATGAATCAACTGAGTCAAGTGCCGAATCAAGTGAGTCAAGTGTGTCAATTGCCGAATCAAGTGAGTCAAGTGTGTCAATTGCCGAATCAAGTGAGTCAAGTGTGTCAATTGCCGAATCAAATTAATCAAGTGCCGAGTCAAGTGAATCCAGTGTTGAATCGAGTCAAGTGAGTGAATCAAGTGAGTCCTGTGTTGAATCAAGTCAAGTGAGTGAATCAAGTGCCGAGCCAAGTGAATCAAGTGCCGAGTCGAGTGCCGAGCCAAGTGAATCAAGTGCCGAGTCAAGTGAGTCCAGTGTTGAATCGAGTCAAGTGAGTGAATCAAGTGAGTCCTGTGTTGAATCAAGTCAAGTGAGTGAATCAAGTCCATCCAGTGTTGAATCGAGTCAAGTGAGTGAATCAAGTGAGTCCTGTGTTGAATCAAGTCAAGTGAGTGAATCAAGTCCATCCAGTGTTGAATCTAGTCAGTCCTGTGTTTCTTCGAGTCAAGGGAGTGAATCAGGTCCATCCAGTGTTGAACCTAGTCAGTCCAGTGTTTCTTCAAGCCAAGTGAGACGCCGCCGCCGCAGGAGGAGAAGGAGGACTCGTTTGGTTCGCCAGGCTCCGGTTAGAGTACCCAGGCAACTCGCCCTGCCTGCCCTGCCTCTGCGCCTCGCCCTGCCAGCCCCGCCTCTGCGCCTCGCCCTGCCGGCCCCGCCTCTGCGCCTCGCCCTGCCGGCCCCGCCTCTGCGCCTCGCCCTGCCTGCACCCTTCAAGTTCCGGGAGGCCTTTCCTGAACCCGTTCACCACCCAGAAGTTCCTCCCGTGAATTTCCCCAAGTATTTTTTTGGGGGGGGGCAGTAGGTACTCTGTGGGGGCCATGGAGGCGATGCTGAAATGGACCTTGTCCTAGTCTGTGAGGGCCATGGAGACGACACTGACAGGGACCTCGCCTGAGTTTGCTCCGCCCTCGTCTCTGCCCGAGCCTGCTCCGCCCTGGCCGCCATCACGTCCTGCTCCGCCCTGGCCGCCATCACGTCCTGCTCCGCCCTGGCCGCCATCACGTCCTGCTCCGCCCTGGCCGCCATCACGTCCTGCTCCGCCCTGGCCGCCATCACGAGCTGCTCCGCCCTGGCCGCCATCACGTCCTGCTCCGCCCTGGCCGCCATCACGTCCTGCTCCGCCCTGGCCGCCATCACGTCCCGTTCCGCCCTGGCCGCCATCAAGTCCTGCTCCGCCCTGGCCGCCATCACGTCCTGCTCCGCCCTGGCCGCCATCACGTCCCGCTCCGCCCTGGCCGCCATCACGTCCTGCTCCGCCCTGGCCGCCATCACGAGCTGCTCCGCCCTGGCCGCCATCACGTCCTGCTCCGCCCTGGCCGCCCACTCTCCACGGCCCAGGCCCGCCTTGCCTGTGTCCTGGTCCGGTTCCCCTGCACGGGCCTGGCCCTCCGTCCCTACCCCAGGATCGCCCTTCGCTCTGCCCCCCGCCAGGATCGCTTAGGAGCGTCTGGAAGCCGCTCCTTAGAGGGGGGGTTATGTGATGATCTGCGGCTGGAGTGCCCGCTTGAGCCTCTGGGGGGCACTCCTTCCTAATTTATTGTTTCCATTCATGTTTCACCCTGGACTGATTATGGTTTATTTCATGCACCTGTGTTTTATTATCTTGTTTAGCGCACCTGTCTTAAACCGGAGTTTTCCCTTTGTTCGTTTCTCAGTATTGTGCAGTGTCTGACTGCTTCAAGCGTTTTCCTAGTTTCACGGTTACTGGACTCCCTGCCTGTATCTGGTCTTCCCGTTTGCCTTATCCCTGCATTGTTTGATTGCTGATCTGGACTGCTTACCTGGTTTTGACCCCTGCCTGTTTCCTTGTACCTGTGTCTGGATTCTCCTCTAAATAAAGCCTGCGTTTGGATCACCTCTGTCCATGTCCTATGTGCAGTTTCATGACAACTTGTGAATGGAAAGAGATATTTTCGCTAAAATTGGGACATGTGTTCGTGAGCTTATTCTGGGGCCTCATGAAAAAAAATCACAATTGGCCATTGACAATGGCCGTTGCGCTATAACAGGGAAAAAAAGTCATGAAAATGGCTATAACTGCACCCAACCATTAGTCGAATAAAAATAGACATACAGTGTGTTTGTCCAGGGTACCTTTATAGTCTATGAGAACATTGGGGTATCTCAAAAAACTCAGTATAAGTCATCGGCACAATACCTTGAAGGAGCCTGAGAATTTTCATACCCAGTGTTTTTTCACAGGAGTGACCTCCTTATCCTCCTGAATCCTGCTGACAGCTCTCGACCTGAGGCATAGTAGAATTTATGACATTTGGATGTAATAAATTCTTATCTTGTGCAAAATAAGCAAGCTGAAATTCAATACAACCGGATGCTTTTATTTAGAATACATACAAATGTAATTTACGTCTTTTAGTTTGTCAAAAGATTTAAAGTAACGTGTTTGAAGAATATGTAGGTGCGAACGTGCTCTACTACTATGTAAGACCGAGCCAAATTTTGAGTCTGGTAAAAAAAAGCAAAATAACTGAGAACAATTAGAAATAGTCATCAGATGACATGTCTGTAATTTATATTAACAAATCTAGTGTTAATTGCATCTCAAACAGTTTTATTAAAAGTAGTTATTATTTTGCCACGTGTGAAACCAATGTGGTTGAACGTTACTTTGCGAGAATGGGTTTCGGGAAACAGAACAGTTGATTTCTCCAACGATACATCGTACTATGATAGTGAAGCAGCGAGTTACATCATTGTACGGGAAACACACCCCAGAGCGTGACGTTGGTGAAAACCCTCTATAAAACAAAGCAGAGAAAATCTTTCACCAGTAGGCTGCTACACTCTTATTCTTACGTTTGTTGTCTTTATGCACTGGGCAATAATCTAAGCTAGAACCATTGTTTTAGAAATACAGTTGTAACCCGGGTATCCCAGGCCACCAGTAAATGACTTGAGAGTTGGAAAAAGTTAAGAAAAACAAAGAATTAAAGTGATCTACAAAGAAACGCGATTCATCCTATCACTGACTGTGCTGCAGTGACTGACACTCCTGAGTGCCAAAAGTAGTGGCATATTCATTAGACCCGCCCACAGTTTGCGCCGGTGCTGCAGTCAGTCAGCATGAACAGATGAGGGAATCAGATGAGAACAGGTCAGACGAGGCCAAGCACACAGAGCATTTCTCCAGAAACTCCTTTCACTAAATCATTATCGAACGGGAACGTCTCGGTTACGGATGTAACCCTCGTTCCCTGAGTAGGGAACGGAGACGTTACGTCGGATGACGGTTAAAGGGGGTTTCGCATAGAAAGCCAATCCTCTTCTAGTATTTAAAAACGAGCCAATGGCATGAAAATGCCTTGGGTCTGCAGAATTTGCATAGCGTATCTCCGCCCCACCTTGTGGGTATAAAAGGAGGAAGCAGACGCAACCACAGTATGTCTTTGCTGAGGAGCCGAGACTGAACTCAGGCGTCTACCCAGCGGTACAGGGGAAGTGGCAGGGAGACGTAACGTCTCCGTTCCCTACTCAGGGAACGAGGGTTACATCCGTAACCGAGACGTTCCCTTTCGTAGTCACTCTGAGTTACGTCGGATGACGGAGAATGGGGGTCCGTGCCATCACGCACACCTTCACTTCCTAACAATTTAGCTATGGACAAGGAGTCCTACTTTAACACAGGAATACCAAGGTACACTGTGGAGCATATCCCGGGAGGAATATGCTGCAGTACGCCTACCGTAGGGAGGACTTAAGAAAACACATATGGCCCAAGGGGACTTCATATGGGAAAACACTGGAGTCACCAACCTGAGGGTGGCTAGAACCTTAACTCCAGGAATGGCAGATGGCTTGCCAAGGGAAGACACATTCTCAGAGAGGCTTACAGTGGAGAATACACATGTGACAGTTACCGGGGGAACCGTACACACGGAGGCACCCTGCCGACATCCAGAGCCATACACACTGGCGCCAGCATTGACAGTGCTGGAGGACTCTGGGCTTCAACTGAAGACTCAACTGAGGAAAAATCGCACTTATCCAGTCCGAGGAGTGGAATGGCGAGCAAGCGAAGACACCTGAGCAGGTCCAGTACTGGCGGAAGCGAGTACACGAGAGGACACAGGCTCCACTCGAAGATTATAGAATCTCGCGAATGTGTTCGGTGTCGCCCAGCCTGCAGCTCTGCAGATGTCTGTTAGCGAGGCGCCATGCGCTAGAGCCCAAGAGGAAGCCACACTCCGAGTGGAGTGGGCCGTCACACCAAGGGGGCACGGTCGACCTTGCTGCTGGTAAGCCAAAGCAATGGTGTCCACTATCCAGTGAGACAGCCCCTGCTTTGAGAGAGCTCTTCCCTTCTGGCTCCCACCATGACAGACAAAGAGCTGGTCTGAGGTCCTGAAACACCCCGTTCTGTCAATGTAGGCACAGAGTGCACATACCGGACAGAGCAGTGCCAAGGCTGGGTCTGCCTCCTCCAGGGGCAGCGCTTGCAGGTTCACCACCTGGTCCCTGAAGGGAGTGGTGGGAACCTTGGGCACATATCCAGGCCGGGGTCTCAGGATCACGTGAGAAAAAGCCGGCCCGAATTCCAGGCATGCTTCGTCAACAGAGAATGCGTGCAGGTCCCCTACCCTCTTGATGGAGGCCAATGCAACCAGGAGCGCTGTCTTCATGGACAGAAACTTAATCTCTACCGATTGCAAAGGCTCAAAGGGAGGCCTCTGCAGAGCACTTAAAACCACTGAGAGGTCCCAAGAGGGCACGAGGGGAGGGCGAGGAGGATTCAGTCTCCTTGCTCCCCTCAGGAACCTGATGACCAGGTTGTGCTTCCCCAACATAAATTCCCACGACATAAACTTTAAGGGTGGAGGGCGACAGCCTACGCTCCAACCCTTCCTGCAGGAAGGAAAGCACGACACTGACCGGCATTTCCAGGGGTCTTCTCGGCGAGAAGAGCACCAGTTGACGAAGAGCTTCCACTTCGACGCATAGACGTGTCTGGTGGACGACGCTCTAGCGGAACTGATGGTAGCCGTCACCGCAAGTGGCAGAGTACTCAAACCTGCCTCGTCCCATCCAGGAGCCACATGTGTAGCCTCCAGAGCTCGGGACGAGGGTGCCACAGGGTGCCCCGTCTCTGAGAGAGTAGGTCTTTCCTCAGAGGAATTGGCCAAGGAGGTGCTGTCACGAGGAGCATCAGTTCGGAGAACCAAGTCTTGGTGGGCCAATAGGGGGCTACCAACAAGACCTGCTCCTCGTCCTCCTTGATCTTGCACAAAGTCTGTGCAAGAAGGCTCACTGGGGAAAACGCATACTTGCGTGGACCAGCTGTGCGCCAGGGCGTCTGTGCCGAGCATGCCCTCGGACAGGGAGTAAAACAGGGCGCAATGGTATGAGTTCTGGGAAGCAAACAGATCTATCTGTGCCTCCCTGAACTGGTCTCATATCTGCTGGACCGACTGGGGATGGAGTCCCCATTCGCCGGAGACTGGACGGATCCGTGACAGCTCGTCGGCTGCCAGGTTCCGATCTCCTGGAATGTAAACAGCACGAAGGGACCTCAGGTGCTTCTGACTCCATAGTGGGAGGTGGCGTGCGAGCTGCGATATCCGACGTGAGCATAGACCACCCTGATGGTTGATATACGCTACTGTAGCGGTGTTGTCCGAACGGACAAGTACGTGTTGACCCCGGAGCAGTGCTCAAAAGTGGTGCAGGGCCAGGCTTACTGCCAGCAGATCGAGGCAATTGATGTGTATGAGGCGCTGGGGTCCTGTCCAGGAACCCGCAGCTGCATGCCCATTGCACATGGCTCCCCAACCCGTGGTAGAGGCATCCGTGGAGACAACGACATGCCTGGAAACTCGCAGAAGAGGGACCCCAGCCCGTAAAAAGCTGAGGTTCGACCACGGGAAGAAGGTCTGGCGGCAGGTCGGAGTCACTGGGACTCTGGGCAAACCGCGATGCCATGCCCACCTCGGGACTCGATCGCGAAGCCACAGCTGAAGCGGTCTTATATGAAGCAGTCCGAGCGGCATCGCCACGGCTGCGGATGCCATATGCCCCAGGAGCCTCTGAAAAAGTTTCAGTGGGACCGCACTCTTGCCCTCGAACTGTCGAAGACAAGTCAGCAGTGAGTGAGCGCGCTCGTTTGTGAGCTGCGCGGACATGGCGACCGAGTCTATCTCCATACCGAGAAAAGAGATCCTCTGCACGGGGCAAAGTTTGCTCTTCTCCCGATTGACCCGAAGGCCCAGACGGGTTAGGTGCTGGTGCACAAGGTCTCTGTGTTCGCAAACCTGTTCTCGAGAGTGCTCCAGAATCAGCCAATCGTCAAGATAATTCAGGATGCGAACCCCGTGTTCGCTTGTTCCCTGTGGGAACTGTTCCCTGTGGGAACAAGCGCTGCCTCGACGACCTTCGTAAAGACGCGAGGAGACAGAGCTAACCCGAACTGGAGGACCGTGTACTGATATGCCTGTCCCTCGAAAGCAAACCGAAGAAACATCTGTGTCAAGGCAAGATGGAGACATGAAAGCACGCGTCCTTCAGGTCTATTGCTGCAAACCAATCCTGAGGCCGAATGCACTCGAAAATGCTGTGAAAATGCTGTGAGCATCTTGAACGGCAATCGATGAGGAGTACGGTTCAAAATGCGAAGATCTAGGATCGGTCGTAACCCACCGGTCTTCTTGGGGAAAATGAAGTAGGGGCTGTAAAACCCTGACCTCATCTCGGGTGGAGGGACCGTCTCGATTGCACCCTTAGGCAGCAGGGTTGCAATCTCCGCTCTCATGACCGGGGCATTGCCACCGACCATCGTAAAGCGAACTCCCCGGAAGCGGGGAGGAGACCGTGCGAACTGAATCGCATAGCCGAGTCTGATCATTCTGGTGACCCAGCGGGATAGGCCGGGGAGCACTAACCAAGCTCCCAGGAACCGATCCAGCGGGGTCATGCGAACCACAGATGTGGAGGGGCACGAGGCGGAGAGACAGGCATGCACACGGGAGTTACCCCGTGCGGGTGCACAGTCGAACCCCGCTGCCCGACAAAAGAGACCAGGGAAGGACCAGTGTTCCACGGGGGTCTGTTCTGCCGGGGCTCTGGCGATAGAGGGGGAGGGGAGAGGCGTGGTCCGGGGATGACACACGCACCCTTCCGCTCTCTCAGAGACAGAGGGGAATGAGTGTGGCGACGCACGGGGGCGCCGTGCACACTCATTCCAGTCTGTGTGCTCAGTGATGGTGTCAAGTCTTTCTTTAAACAACTCAGGGTGCTGCCCACCCATGGGTGAGCAGCGAGGAGCTTAGAACAAAAGATTCTCCCCCGGCCCTCCACCGGGGGAAGGAGGGGGCCTGCTACCACCTCCTGGGAAAAACTTGGTGCCACCACTGAGCAGCCCGTCTCAGGGACGCCGCTTTGCCTGGCGTTTAGCGGGGCGCAGAGCCTGAGGGGGCTGTGACGCTCTCCTGCGGCCTCCTCCACGACGCGACCCGGATGGAGGCTGCTGCTGTGGTCGTGCGGGAGGGAGGGGAGCCGCAGGGGGGCGTCCTCGGTGGCGAGCAGGTTGGGGCGTCTGAACCGACGGCTGGGTAGAGGCAGCAGGTGGCCGTCGGGGCAGGATGTGTTTTATCGCCTCAGTCTGCTTCTGGGCAGTCGAGAACTGCTGGGCAAAGTCCGAAGAGGCCAGCCCGGGAGAGGGGGGCGTCGAGCGGACGAGTCCGCTCGGCGTCCCGCACATCTGCCAGGTTGAGCCATAGATGACGCTCCTGGACCACACTGGTGGCCATCACCTGACCAAGGGAGCGAGCGGCCACCTTAGTCACCCGGAGAGCGAGGTCAGTGGCTGCTCACAGTTCGTCAAAAGCCCCTTGGTCAGTCCCACCCTTGTGCATATCTCTGAGCAGCTTTGCTTGAAAAACCTGCAAGGTGTTCATCGCATGCAGGGCGGCGGCCGCCTGTCCCGCCGCTCTATAGGATCGCGCCGCCATAGACGACGAGAACCTACAGGCTTTGGATGGGTGCTTAGGAATGCCCCAAGAGGATGCGCTCTGCGGACACAGTTGCATCGCAACAGAGCGCTCCACCGGGGGAATCCCAGCGTACCCACGGGCAGCCGCGCCATCGAGGGGAGGAAAGGCGGGGGAGACTGATGAACACTCACGGGAGGTCAAAGGAGCCTTCCAAGTCTTTGTCAGTTTCCCATGCAGTTCGGGAAAGAAAGTAATTGGGGTCGGCTGTGGCCATGAGGCGGCAGCCTTTCCCAAAAACCAATCATCCATCCGTGAGCGATCGGTGCAGGGCGGAGGGTTCCACTCTAGCCCGTTGCTCACGGCAGCCCGAGACAGCATCGCCGTCATCTTGGGATCAGACACGGGCAACGCCGGCGCTCCCGAGGGAGGCAACGCAGCCGCATCCTCACTTCCCGAGGAGTCTAGCCCACCTTGTGATGCTGCGATCGACATCGCATCATCCTCTGGAGCACCAAACGAAACAGACGGTACCTGCGAAGAGGCAGACGTCTGAATCGTTTCAGTGCTCGCGGTTTGCAACACTGGTGCGGGGGGTGTGGCCCGAGGAACAAGCGTCGGGGGTTTGTTCCACACCGTCGGAACCCCCATTCTCCGTCATCCGACGTAACTCGGAGTGACTACGAAAGGGAACTGTGATACTTGGAAACTTTGGATGCATCAGGCTGAAATTCAGAAATTATTTGATTAGATAAGAGTCTAATTGATTAGATAAGAGTCTAGATAAGAGTTGAGTTGAGTAGGCCGCACTCACAGACCGAGCTGAATTAGTTAGCCAAAGGAAAAGCTACCAAGCACAACTCTTTAAACTGAATCCTTTGATTCACAAACTTTGATCAACTGAGTCGTTTTATTCATGAACTTTGTTCAACTGAATCTATT
Source organism: Cyprinella venusta (assembly GCA_038021265.1). NCBI lineage: Eukaryota > Metazoa > Chordata > Actinopteri > Cypriniformes > Leuciscidae > Cyprinella > Cyprinella venusta. The sequence continues at coordinate 15,117,365 of CM075868.1, forward strand.
TATCTTTCCAACATTTCCAATTCATATTGTTGAACATACTGTTTACTATTGAAAGTCAAAGTGGTTTATTAGGAGGAATTCTGAATTATTGTGTTTTGAATCAAATCCAATATCTGATTACATATCTTTTTGTACATCTGTGTTGTAGAATGTATATTTTGTTTAAGTTATTTGAGTCAAGGTGAAAAAAACAGATGCTTTTTTTGTTTGAGAGTTTTTATTTTTCTTCACAAATTGTATGTGTGGTGTGGGGGGCGTGGTTCAGCACTGTCTGCAGCGGGAGAGCGGAGGAAGAGCCGAGTGGGAGGTAAGTGGGTCAAGTTCAAATGATAAACACCTGTCTGTGATTGCAGTGATTGGCGTTGGGAGAGCGTATTTAAGCGGGCCAGGTGGACGCTACAGTTGAGAGAGAGTTGATTATTAGTGACTGTTTTGAGTTTACTGTGATAAGCGCTGAGGCGCTGTGGAAAGAGTATTTTTGTGAAAATTAAGCACATGAGCTCCAGTATTCGCCGACCCCTTGTCTTCTTCCATCACCCTCACTGAACCTGATCTTCAACCTCATCACACTGGTGCCGAGACCCGGGATGGAAGGAGAGACAGCTGCCAGAAGCCCTCTGTCGACGCCATTTGTGGAGATCATCCAGGCGCTCGTGGGACTACATGAGCAACATCAAGCGGCCCTGTTAAAAATGGTGGAGCAGCAGGAACGAAGACTCAATGCGCTCCTCCAGGAACAAAGGGCCGCCCGCGAGCAGTTCCGGAGCTGGGTGGACCAGGGGGTCCGGCTGCCGGCCTCGGCCCCAACCCTGCACAAGATGGGTCCTCTGGATGATCCAGAGGCCTTCTTGGACCTCTTTGAGAGGTCTGCCGAGGCTGGGAAATGGCCGGAAGCTGACTGGCCGATGCGCCTCATCCCTTTGCTGTCGGGGGAGGCGCAGCTCAACAACTGCCAGTCAGCAGCCTCCTGGTTTACAAAGACCTCAAGCGCGCCATCTTGCAGCGGGTAGGCCGGTCACCGAACAAAGCAGACAGCGATTCCGGTCCCTCGAGTTGGGGGAAGCCGGCCGGCCCTTCGTCTTCGCGGAGCAGCTCCGGGACGCCTGCCGCAAATGGCTGGTGGCTTAGGGACGCGACGTTGAAGAAGTCATCGAGCTGGTGGTGCTGGAACAATTCATCGCTAAGCTACCGAAGAGGACCGCGCAGTGGGTCCAGTGCCACCGGCCGACGTCGCTGGACTAGGCCATCACATTGGCGGAGGACCAGCTGGTGGCGTGTCCTGGGGTCGGCAAGCCCCTCTCAACATCTCTCTCTCTCCCCTTTCCCTCTCTCTCTTGCCCTATGCCTGCTCCCAGGTCCCGAAGTGGCATCCCACCGCGACCGGCGCCACGCTGGAGGTCTGGCCCGAACACCGAGCCGGTTCCGGCGCCACGTGCACCGCCCCGGGGAGGAATACCAGCCAGGAGTGCTTCTCCGTCCTCTGGCCCCACGCTCTCCACGCGCCAGTCCCTTGACCCGCTTCCCGCCGCCGGGGTGGCGGGGAAGCCTGGGCCGGCCTGCTGGCGCTGTGGGGATCCGGGCCATTTCATTGATAGGTGCCCCGTGATGGAGGTGGACACCTTGAATCGGGTCCACTATGCACCACAGGCCACCCCCGATCAGACCGGGCTGTATCAGATACCTGTAAGTATTAAGGGGGATACGTATCACGCTTTGGTGGATTCGGGTTGTAACCAGACCTCAATCCATCAAAGTTTGATTCAGCCAGTGGCATTGGATAAGAGCCGCGAGGTTATGGTGCGGTGTGTGCACGGCGAGGTGATGGGTTATCCTGTCGTGCCAGTCATGATCCAATTTAGGGGACAAAAGCATAGTGTGGAGGTGGCAGTTAATCCGCACCTCCGGCACCCGCTAATTTTGGGAACCAATTGGCCGGGATTTCAATCTTTATTGGCATGTTTGTGTGCGGGTGCTCCTGAGCAAAAACAAGGGCGCCGGACGGGAGCGACTGTTCAGGCTGGTGAAGCTGTGCCGGGACCGTCGGAGGCTGTTCCGGAGGAACCGAGCGTGGCCGAAAATAACATCTTTTCGGACCGCGATGACTTTCCTCTGGAACAATCCCGAGATGACACGCTAAAAAATGCGTTTGAGCAGATCCAAGTCATCGACGGCCAGCGGGTTCGGCCCGATCAGCCGCTCACGTATCCGTATTTTGCCATGATTAAGGATAGGTTGTATCGGGTGACCCAGGACACCCAGACAAAGCAAGATACAACCCAATTATTAGTTCCTAAGAGCCGTCGGGAAATGTTGTTCCAGGCGGCTCATTGTAATCCGATGGCTGGGCACCTCGGGCAGGCAGCCACATTAAATCGTCTAATGACCCGATTTTTCTGGCCGGGCATTCATGAGAACGTGCGCAGGTGGTGCGCGTCTTGTCAGGAATGTCAGTTAGTGAACCCTCCGGCCCATAGTAAAGCACCATTGTGCCCCTTCCGTTAGTCGAGGTCCCCTTCGAAAGAATTGGCATGGACCTCATCAGGCCATTAGAGCGATCAGCACGGGGGCATCGCTTTGCATTAGTCCTGGTTGATTATGCAACGCGATACCCCGAAGCAGTGCCGCTTCGCAACATCTCGGCTAAAAGTGTTGCGAGTGCACTGTTTCAATTAATCTCCCGGGTGGGAATCCCAAAAGAGATTCTCACCGATCAGGGCACGCCGTTTATGTCACTATACGCGAACTTTATGAGTTGTTGGGCATTAAATCGATTTGCACCAGTGTCTATCACCCGCAAACAGACGGCTTGGTGGAACGATTTAATAGCACATTAAAATCCATTATTCGTAAGTTTGTGCGGGAAGACGCCAAAAATTGGGATAAATGGTTAGAACCCCTCTTGTTCGCTGTACGGGAGGTCCCCCAAGCCTCCACAGGGTTTTCCCCCTTCAAGCTTCTCTATGGGCGCCAGCCCCGCGGGGTTTTGGATGTTCTTAGGGAGGCTTGGGAGGACAGACCTTCAAATAGCAAAAATGAAATTCAATATGTCCTGGACCTGCGAACAAAACTCCACACTTTGGGGCGGCTCTCGATGGAGAATTTGTTGCAGGCACAGGACAAACAACGTCGGTTGTACAACAGGGGGGCTAATCTACGTAAATTTGCACCGGGAGATAAAGTACTCGTATTACTTCCTACATCCAGCTCAAACTTACTCGCCAAGTGGCAAGGACCATTTGTGGTTACACGGCGGGTTAATGATCTTGAACTATGAGATTGCTCGTTCCGATGGGGGGGAACACATCAAATATACCACTTCAACCTCCTTAAAAAGTGGAATGGGGTGGAGTCAGCGATGCTGGCGACGGTGGTGAGGGGGAGGAGGATCTCGGGCCAGAGGCTAATATAAAAGTACAATCCTCTCATCTGGCCGTTTGTGGGGATCACTTCTCGATGTCCCAGATCGCTGACGTGCAACATCTGCAAGCGGAATTCACAGATGAGTTCTCGCCCCTCCCTGGGCGAACAGATCTCATACAGCACCATGTTGAGACTGAGCCGGGCGTGGTTGTTCGCAGTCGGCCGTATAGATTACCGGAACACAAGAAAAAAGTAGTTCAGGATGAATTAGCGGCGATGCTGGATATGGGAGTAATAGAGGAATCCAACAGTGACTGGGCAAGCCCGATAGTTTTAGTACCTAAAACAGACGGCACCGTCCGGTTCTGTGTGGATTACCGCAAGGTGAATGCTGTATCGAAATTCGATGCATATCCAATGCCAAGGGTTGACGAGTTACTTGATCGGCTAGGCACTGCTCGTTTTTATTCGACACTGGATTTGACGAAAGGATATTGGCAGATCCCCTTATCTCCAATGTCCAAAGAAAAGACTGCTTTCACGACGCCATTCGGATTACACCAATTTGTCACACTTCCGTTCGGTTTGTTCGGGGCACCCGCCACCTTTCAGCGCTCGATGGACCGGATTCTACGGCCGCATGCTGCATATGCCGCAGCATACTTGGATGACATTATCATCTATAGTAATGACTGGCAGCGGCATATGCAGCATTTGCAAGCGGTCCTCAAGTCGCTGAGGGGGGCGGGGCTCACGGCTAACCCGAAGAAGTGTGCGATTGGGCGCGTGGAAGTTAGGTATCTGGGCTTCCACTTGGGTCATGGACAGGTGCGTCCCCAAATTGACAAGACAGCATTGCGCTTGCGACCTGTCCAAGACCCAAGACCAAAAAGGAGGTCAGACAGTTCCTGGGGCTAGCAGGATATTATAGAAGGTTTTTGCCTAATTATTCGGACCTTGCTAACCCGCTGACTGATCTAACTAAAAAGGGGGCGCTGGACACCGTCCAGTGGACGGAGCAGTGTCAGCAGGCGGTTCAGCGCTGTCTGCAGCGGGAGAGCGGAGGAAGAGCCGAGCGGGAGGTAAGTGGGTCAAGTTCAAATGATAAACACCTGTCTGTGATTGCAGTGATTGGCGTTGGGAGAGCGTATTTAAGCGGGCCAGGTGGACCCTACAGTTGAGAGAGAGCCTGGACCTTGTGTGCGGATGTCTGGGACTGGAGCTGATTCTGATCGTGTTTGATCCTTGATCGTGTCAGAGAGAAGCTGTGAACAGCGGGAAAGAGTTTGATTATTTGTGACTGTTTTGAGTTTACTGTGATAAGCGCTGAGGCGCTGTGGAAAGAGTATTTTTGTAAAAATAAAGCACACGAGCTCCAGTATTCGCCGACCCCTTGTCTTCTTCCATCACCCTCACTGAACCTGATCTTCAACCTCATCACAGTATGAAATGGCAGAACTTCAAATCATTCATCCCAAAAGAAACGGCTAGTCGGTATGGGTGTAACAGTTCACAAAATTCACGGTTCGGTTCGATATGATACACTGGTGTCACATTTCAGTTCATTTTAGATATAGCAAAAAGAAATGCAAAAGAAATTTCCTTGATTTAATTTTTTTTTCTTTTTAAATTAAAACTAGCATCATAAAGTATGATCATTTTTACTTTGAGCAAAGATGGAGTTGTACTTGACTCTTCTTAGGAGCATATAAAACAAAAACAGCTCCTTGCTCCTTGGAAAAAAATGTAATGTAATATAGTTAACAACAGTTTATTTTTTATTTCAGATTAACATTTGAGGGCAACAATTTATTCATAATGTTGAAATAAATCTGATGTAACGTAACTTGAAAGCATTGTAGCCTAACTTACTATTCCTGCCAAACTTCCATTGTTACAGTTAGTGTTACTACTGTAAATCCATGGTGTTGCTGATCTGAGGACACTGGATTGTTCGTTCAAGGCACAATGTTTCTTCCTGGTTTCCACGTCAGTGCTGTTTGATCCAGTAATAACGCAGACATGTGAATGCTTTTAACCACATTCTTCATAGCATTAGTAGGTTCATGTTTGTCCACCAAACGATACAATAAACTTTCAAATCCTGACAAAGCATTATCAGTATGAACTTCCTTATAAATATCAATCCAACCTTTATTATTTACGGTTGTACAACATGATTCTTGACTGAATCTCTTACATGATCTTTTATAAATTACCTTTGGTTTCCTACATGTTCTAAGTGTTTACTTAGTGTCTTGCTAAATAAAACTTAAGACCCTTTCATACAGCGCGTTGATCCCAGGAAATTGCCGGGAAATTGCCAGAAATTGCGCGTTGATCCCAGAAAATTGCCGGGAAATTGCCAGAACGCCTTCTGTGTGAACGCAAACATGACCCGGGATTGATACCGGCATTGATGCCGGGTTGGGTACGTTACACGTCTCATCCTGACGTCATGTGTCTTTCCGGGATCTTTACGGGTTCCCTTTCGTAGTCACTCCGAGTTACGTCAAGGAGTGACGGAGAATGGGGGTTTCGCACAGAAAGCCAATCCTCTTCGAGTATTTAACAACGAGCCAATGGCGTGAAAATGCCATGGGTCTGCGGAATTTGCATAGCGTACTCCGCCCACCCATGTGGGTATAAAAGGAGGAAGCAAACGCAACCGCAGTATGTTTTCGCTTCGGAGCCAAGAGCATTCCCAGACAGCAAACAGTCATTGAAACAATGTTAAATCAATGTTAAATTATCAACATTAAATAATTGAATCAACATTGAACTCAGATGTTGATTCTATATCATTTTGCACCCTGTTTTAATATTGAAACAACATTGAAATCCTGTCCATAGATCAACAGAATTTCAATGGTATTTCAATCATAAGGAATATTGAAACAATGTTGAAATTTCAACTGAACTATGGATCAACGTGATTTCAATGAAATTTCAATCATTTTTAAATGTTAATTTTATGTTATTGTAATGCCATAAATTAAATACCCTGCTTTATCTATAGCCAGGATGTTAAAAAGTAATGGAACATTTGAAATCTCGTATAAAACACTGAACAAACCACACAAACAAATTCATTTTTATTAGCCTTTTTTATTTAATTAATCTTATTTACATGTCCTCTGACGTCTGAATATTTTGCCGTCCAGTCCCTTCTGTCCCCATCCGATGAGTAAGAGCACCTAAAACAGAAAATAAAATCACAACGCAAAAATTAGTCATAAGTTAAGTTAAACATGAGATTATATTTATTTGCATTGGTACATTCGCCCTTGTCCCCCTTGACGCGAGGCCTGGTTGTTAGGCAACACTGCGCGCAAAAATTGTGATATTGCATAAGCATTTAGTACATTCATATTTGGGATTTGCACGACGAAGTGGTCTAATCGGCATTCAGTTACAACTCGAGACAGTTCTGCATTGAAAAAAGTAAAGTAAGTAATGTCTTCTGTGTAATTCTGGCCCGCCGCGGTCACTTCTGGGGGTATACAGCGCTAGGTGGAGCACTAATATTAGGGTGCTAGCTAGTTGGTTCCGCGCCGCGTTCTCCGGCGGTCCGGGTGGCACCGCTATTTCTTCTGACCGCCGGAGAACGCGGCGCGGAACCAACTGCACCGCTGCGGTGCTGTCTGTTAATAGATTTCACGACACAAGCAATGAGTAGCAAGGCTACAGACATGTATTTTTAACTAAATCACACTGGACTCGGGAGGTTTTGCTAACTTTATAACCTAGAAGAGAACTACAAAGTAGGCACTTTTGGCAGATTTTAATACGTGGTACAACAAAAATCTATTTATCGCTACACCAAACATCCTGTTAACGAACAGCCTATTTGATTTGGTACAATTCATTAATTTCAAACAAGGCTAAGCAAGCTTACCTTTACACTTGTGCCAAGGGTCCAGAAATGAGCGTGTGTCCGCTGTCCGGTGCACGTAACACCCGTTGATCTCCCGGTCAACCAAAAATCTATTGATTTTCAATCATAATTCCCGGTCAACTATATGTCGATGCATTTTCAATCACATTTCCCGGTCAACTAAATGTCGATGATTTTTCAACAACAGTGTAGTTTCCCGGTCAACTATAAATCAATTACTTTTCAACACATTCAGCGATCGCCCGGTAAACCAAATATCAATGCTAAATCAATCATAAAGATAACTATAGATCAATGTTGTTCCAATATCGTTGCCATCAACATTAATAACATCAGGTTTTCATCGATAGGGCAATGTTGATTCAACATTAATTTTGCATTGAAATTTCGATATCAACCATAATGATGATTCAGATGGAAAAACAATGTTTATTCAATGTTGGCTTGCTGTCTGGGTTCTTCTCTCCACAAGCCATATCACTAAAAAGCCTCTTCGAGACGAGCGTCCTCTTCAGTGTTGGTGTGACTGCGGTACCCAGCGAGATTCTGCATTGCCTGCGATCTGTGCAGTGGTCTGCCAGACTTTGCGCTTCTCCCTGGTCGCCTCGGCGCTGAAAGAGTGAATTTCCTCCTCTCCTCTGAAAGAGCTACACGCGGCACGTCTTTTTAAAGATGGTTCGCCCGTGTTCTTCTGGGTGCGGTCGATATCTGTCGTCCTCTGATGGGCACGATCGCTGCTTTGTATGTCTGGGTCTTCGTCATGCTAAAGCAGCTTTCGTGGATGAGTCATGTGCTTTTTGTGGTAATATGACCATCTCAACACTTAGATCGAGACTCAATGATCTTACTGTGAGAGTCCCCGCCTCCGCTACCCGTTCAGCTTCCTCTACCCGGGGAAGCTCTTCGGCTCGCGGCCAGGGTGATCTGTCGGTGACGGTGTGGAACAAACCCCCGACGCTAGCTCCTCGGGTCCCACCCACCGCAACAGTGTTGCAGCCAGCGAGCGCCGAAACGGTTCAGACGTCTGCCTGTTCGCAGGTACCGTCTGTATCGTTTGGCGCTCCAGAGGAAGATGCGATGTCGATCGCGGCATCACAAGGCGGGCTTGATTCCTCGGGAAGTGAGGATGCGGCTGCGCTGCCTCCCTCGGGAGTGCCAGCGTTGCCCGTGTCGGATCCCGAGATGACGGCCATGCTCTCTCGGGCCGCCGTGAGTATCGGGTTGGACTGGAATCCTCCGGCCCACCCCGATCACTCACGGATGGATGAATGGTTTTTGGGCAAAGCCGCCGCCGCGAGGCCACAGCCGACCCCAATACCATTCTTCCCCGAGCTGCATGCGGAACTGACGAAGACGTGGCAGGCTCCTTTGTCTTCCCACGTTCGCCCGTCAGCTTCCCCCGCCTTTCCTCCCCTCGACGGCGCAGCTGCCCGTGGGTATGCTGGGGTTCCTCCGGTGGAGCGCTCTGTCGCGATGCAACTGTGTCCGCAGAGCGCCTCCTCCCGGGGGCCCCCCAAGCATCCCTCCAAAGCCTGTAGGTTTTCGTCGTCTATGGCGACGCGATCCTATAGCGCGGCAGGGCGGGCGGCCGCCGCTCTGCATGCGATGAGCACTTTGCAGGTTTTCCAAGCCAAACTGCTCAGAGATATGCACGAGGGCGGGACTGATCAAGGGTCGTTCAATGAACTGCGAGCGGCCACCGACCTCGCTCTCCGGGCGACTAAAGTGGCGGCTCGTTCCCTTGGTCAGGTGATGGCCACTAGTGTGGTCCAGGAGCGTCATCTTTGGCTCAACCTGGCGGAAGTGCGGGACGCTGAGCGGACCCGTCTGCTCGACGCCCCCCTTTCCCAGGCTGGCCTTTTCGGCGGTGCGGTTGAGGACTTTGCCCAGCAGTTCTCGACCACCCAGAAGCAGACAGAGGCGATTAAACACATCCTGCCCCGACGGCCAGCTGTTGCCTCCACCCAGCCGTCGCCGCAGCCGCCTCAGTCTGCTCGCCGCCGAGGACGAGCCTCTGCGACTCCCCTCCCTCCGGAGCGACCCCAGCAGCAGCCTCCACCCGGGTCGCGCCGTAGAGGCGGTCGCAGAGGAGCGTCACAGCCCCCTCAGGCTCCGCGCCCCGCTAAACGCCAGGCTAAGCGGCGTTCCTGAGACGGGCTGCTCAGTGATGGCATCGAGTTTTTCCCAGGAGGAGGTAGCAGGCCCCCTCCTTCCCCGGTGGAGGGCCGGGGGAGAATCTTTTGTTCTCCGCTCCCCGCTGCTCACCCACGGGTGAACAGCACCCTGAGTTGGTTAAAGAAAGACTTGACACTATCACTGAGCACACAGACCGGAATGAGCGCGCAGGATGCTCCAGAGTGTCGCCCCGCTCATTCCTCTCTGTCTCTGAGGGCGCGGAGAGGAGCGCGCGTCGTCCCCGGACCACACCGCTCCTTTCCCCCTCTGTCGCCAGACCCCCGGCAGAACAGACCCCCGTGGAACGCTGGTCCTTCCCTGGTCTCTTCTGTCGGGGAGCGGAGCTCGACTATGCACCCGCATGTGGTATCTCCCGTGTGCATGCCAGTCACTCCGCCCCGCTGCCCCTCCGGGGGGACGTCTGTGGTTCGTATGACCCCGCTGGTTCAGTTCCTCGGAGCTTGGCTCGAGCTCCCCGGTCTGTCCCGCTGGGTCATCAGAACGATCAGATTCGGCTACGCGATTCAGTTCGCACGATCTCCTCCCCGTTTCAGGGGAGTTCGCTTCACTATAGTCGGTGGCAATGCCCCGGTTTTGAGAGCGGAGATTGCGACCATGCTGGCGAAGGGTGCAATCGAGACGGTCCCTCCAGCCGAGGTGAAGTCCGGCTTTTACAGCCCCTACTTCATTGTCCCCAAGAAGACCGGTGGGTTACGACCGATCCTGGACCTGCGCGTTTTGAACCGCACTCTGCATCGAATGCCGTTCAAAATGCTCACGGCCAAACGCATTTTCGAATGTGTTCGGCATCAGGATTGGTTTGCAGCGATCGACCTGAAGGATGCGTACTTTCATGTCTCCATATTGCCTCGACACAGACCGTTTCTTCGGTTTGCTTTCGAAGGCCAGGCATATCAGTACACGGTTCTCCCATTTGGGTTAGCTCTGTCCCCTCGCGTCTTCACGAAGATCGCCGAGGCAGCCCTTGTTCCCCTTCGCGAACACGGGGTTCGCATCCTGAACTATCTCGACGATTGGCTGATTTTGGCTCACTCTCGAGAACAGGTTTGCGAACACAGAGATCTAGTGCTTCTGCACTTAGCCCGTCTGGGCCTTCGGGTCAACCGGGAGAAGAGCAAACTTTGCCCCGTGCAGAGGATCTCTTTTCTCGGCATGGAGATAGACTCGGTCGCCATGTCCGCGCAGCTTACGAGCGAGCGCGCACACTCACTGCTGACTTGTCTTCGACAGTTCGACGGCAAGAGTGCGGTTCCACTGAAACTCTTTCAGAGGCTCCTGGGGCATATGGCATCCGCAGCCGCGGCTACGCCACTCGGATTGCTTCATATGAGACCGCTTCAGCTCTGGCTTCGCGATCGAGTCCCGAGGTGGGCATGGCATCGTGGCTCGCTCCGAGTTCCAGTAACTCCAGCGTGCCGCCGAACCTTCTTTCCGTGGTTGAACCTCAGCTTTCTTCGGGCAGGTGTCCCTCTCCAGCGAGTTTCCAGGCATCTCGTCGTCTCCACGGATGCATCTACCACGGGCTGGGGTGCCATGTGCAATGGGCATGCAGCTGCGGGTTCCTGGACAGGACCCCAGCGCCTCATGCACATCAATTGCCTCGAGCTGCTGGCAGTACGCCTGGCCCTGCACCGCTTTCGAGCACTGCTCAGGGGTCAACACGTACTTGTCCGCTCAGACAATACCGCTACAGTAGCGTACATCAACCACCAGGGGGGTCTACGCTCACGTCGGATGTCGCAGCTCGCTCGCCACCTCCTACTATGGAGTCAGAAGCACCTGAGGTCCCTTCGTGCTGTGTACATTCCTGGAGTCCGGAACCTGGCAGCCGACGAGCTGTCACGGATCCGCCCTATCTCCGGCGAATGGCGACTCCATCCCCAGACGGTCCAGCTGATCTGGGACCAGTTCGGGGAGGCTCAGATAGATCTGTTCGCCTCCCGGGACTCTTCCCACTGCGTCCAGTTTTATTCCCTGTCCGAGGGCACGCTCGGTACAGATGCGCTGGCGCACAGCTGGCCGCGGGGCCCACGCAAGTATGAGTTTCCCCCAGTGAGCCTCCTTGCACGGGTGTTGTGCAAGATCAAGGAGGACGAGGAGCAGGTCCTGCTGGTAGCCCCTTATTGGCCCACCAAGACGTGGTTCTCCGAACTCATGCTCCTCGCGACAGCACCTCCTTGGCCTATTCCTCTGAGACAAGATCTGCTCACTCAGAGACGGGGCACTCTGTGGCACCCTCGTCCCGATCTATGGAGGCTACATGTGTGGCTCCTGGACGGCACGAGGCAGGTTTGAGTTCGCTACCACCTGCGGTGGCAGCAACCATCACTTCCGCTAGGGCGTCGTCTACGAGACACCTGTATGCGTTGAAGTGGAACCTCTTCGTCAACTGGTGCTCTTCTCGCGGAGAAGACCCCAGGAGATGCTCAATCAGTGTTGTGCTTTCCTTCCTGCAGGATGGGTTGGAGCGTAGGCTGTCGCCCTCCACCCTCAAAGTTTACGTTGCGGCTATTTCCGCCTCTCATGATGCAGTTGAAGGTAAGTCCGTTGGAAAGCACGACCTGGTCATCAGGTTCCTGAGGGGAGCGAGGAGGCTAAATCCGTCTCGTCCTCCCCTCGTGCCCTCTTGGGACCTCTCGGTAGTGTTAAGTGCTCTGCAGAGGCCTCCCTTTGAGCCTTTGCAATCGGTTGAGTTTAAGTTCCTGTCCATGAAGACAGCACTCCTGGTTGCATTGGCCTCCATCAAGAGGGTAGGGGACCTGCACGCATTCTCCGTTGACGAAGCGTGCCTAGAGTTCGGGCCGGCTTACTCTCACGTTGTTTTGAGACCCCGGCTCGGATACGTGCCCAAGGTCCCCACTACTTCCTTCCGGGATCAGGTGGTGACCTTGCAAGCGCTGCCTCTGGAGGAGGAAGACCCAGCCTTGGCACTGCTCTGTCCGGTGCGTGCACTCCGCACCTACGTTGACAGAACGCGGTGTTTCAGGACCTCAGATCAGCTCTTTGTCTGTCATGGGGGGAGCCAGAATGGAAGGGCTCTCTCAAAGCAGCGGCTGTCTCACTGGTTAGTGGATGCCATTGTTTTGTCTTACCAACAGCAAGGTCGACCGTGCCCCCTTGGTGTGACAGCCCACTCCACTCGGAGTGTGGCTTCCTCTTGGGCTTTAGCGCATGGCGCCTCGCTAACAGACATCTGCAGAGCTGCAGGCTGGGCGACACCTAACACCTTCGCAAGATTTTATAATTTGCGAATCGAGCCGGTTTCCTCCCACGTACTCGCCTCCGCTAGTGCTGGAACCGCTTGAGTGTCTTCGCTTGCTCGCCACTCCACTCCTCGGATTGGATAAGTGCGATATTTCCTCAGTTGTACCTTCTTTGAAGCCCTGAGTCCTCCAGCACTTCTGATGCGGGCACCACTGCGCTTGCTCTGGTGCCGGCTAGGTGCCTCCGTGTGCACGGTTCCCCTTTGGTAACTGTCTCATGTGTATTATCCACTGTAAGCCTCTCCGAGCATGTGTCTTCCCTTGGCAAGCCATCTGCCACCCCTGGAGCTAGTTGCCACCTGCGGTTGGCGCTCCAGTATTCTCCATATGTAGCCCCAGTGGCCATATGCGTTTTGTAAGTCCTCCCTTCGGTAGGCAACTGGTAGCATGTCCCTCCCGGGATATGTTTCCCAGTGTACCTTGGTAATTCTGTGTCAAGTGGGACCTGTTGTAATTTTTATGTTAGAGGTCTAGACTTTCGCAGAGCACTGGAAGACAGCTGGAAGATGGCGTGATGGCATAGACCCCCATTCTCCGTCACTCCTTGACGTAACTCGGAGTGACTACGAAAGGGAACGTCTCGGTTACGGATGTAACCCTCGTTCCCTGAGTAGGGAACGGAGACGTTACGTCTCCCTGCCACTTCTGCTGTACCGCTGGGTGACGCCTGAGATCAGTCTTGGCTCCTCAGCGAAGACATACTGCGGTTGCGTTTGCTTCCTCCTTTTATACCCACATGGGTGGGCGGAGTACGCTATGCAAATTCCGCAGACCCATGGCATTTTCACGCCATTGGCTCGTTGTTAAATACTCGAAGAGGATTGGCTTTCTGTGCGAAACCCCCATTCTCCGTCACTCCTTGACGTAACGTCTCCGTTCCCTACTCAGGGAACGAGGGTTACATCCGTAACCGAGACGTTTTCACTTCACAAGATACATGCAGTCAATCAAAGTACACCAGGATTCAAAATACTGGCAATTGTTGACATAACAAAAACAGCACTTTGATGTTTCAGTATTTGCATGAAAAATATGCAATCCACCTTTTTAACACTATGTTTGTTGATTGGGAACTGTTCACATATAATGTTCACATTCAAAAGCATTCCTGTAAAAAAATGCACGTTTTTTTCACCTCTCACTGCACTGCACCTCTCACTGCACCTCTCACTGCACCTCTCACTGCATCTCTCACTGCACCTCTCACTGCATCTCTCACGGCACCTCTCACTGCACCTCTCACTGCACCTCTCACTGCACCTCTCACTGCATCTCTCACTGCATCTCTCACGGCACCTCTCACTGCATCTCTCACTGCACCTCTCACTGCATCTCCCACTGCTCCTCTCACTGCATCTCTCACTGCATCTCTCACTGCACCTCTCACTGCATCTGTCACTGCTCCTGCACCTCTCACTGCACCTCTCACTGCTCCTGCACCTCTCACTGCACCTTTCACTGCACCTCTCACTGCTCCTGCACCTCTCACTGCACCTCTCACTGCATCTCTCACTGCTCCTGCACCTCTCACTGCACCTTTCACTGCATCTCTCACTGCTTCTCTCACTGCATCTCTCACTGCAAAACGACAAGCTGGTCTATGCTCCCGGCGTATGTCGCACCTCCTCATATGGAGTCAGAAGCATCTGAGGTCGCTCCAAGCCATTTACAGTTTTTAACAATCGCTATGACCATTTTTTCAATACTTTTAACAAATTTTCTAAACTCTTAACACACCAACACACCTACAACACACAATTGGCAAAACGGTTAATTTCATGCTCAAAATCACACACTGTAAACTAAACTCCAACACTAATTTTCAAAAAACAATAATCCACTAACACAATACACTATGTCTACCAAAACACTAACACATGTTCTCTTCCAACAGGGAATTTAGTCAATCATAGCACAATGTCACAAAAAACACTAACATGAGATGGAATTACAGAAACTGCATTATTTTATATATACAGTATGTCAGGTCTGCCCTTATACTATAGACAGTATATTGGATTGTTTATACAGTAAATTGTTTTGCACAGCAGTTTATTTTGAAGCTTCTCTACAGTTTTGTTTGGGTTTAGCAAATGTGTGCATTTTGTTTCCTGTGTTGTAGAAATTCAATACAAAAAAAAAAAAAAACGAATGACACTTCTCAGAATAGCAGAATAGAACGGTTTATGAAAAAAAATGAGACAGAGACAGAATTGGTGCAGTAAAGGCTTTATTTGCAACAGGACATTTCTGCAAGATAAAAAAATGCAATACTGGCCATTTACAGCATTACTGTATGTGAAAATACTAAATATATTGACTGTAATCATCCCGGTCTTCTCCATTTGGCCACATGTTCTCATTCACATCATCACACACTACTCTGGCAAGGCATCAAGGCATCTTGAGAAGAATCATTTGGCATTCCTTATTTACCCCTGGCTGTGTTTAGCTGGAATGTCTTGGGATGCAGAATCCATTGCATCCAGGAGGGACATTTGGTCCTGTAGATGATGGTCAAAAAACTTTTTTTGTGATCAAATTTTTATTTACAGCAATTTTCCCTTTAGAAGGTAATACAGGTATGTACAAGCCACAGAAACAGAGTACATATATACAGTATGTAGCCTACATATACAGTATATATAGACATATGTATGCACACACCTCCATATATACAAGCATTTGCATACATACCTATAGACGATGGTCAAAAATTTTCCATCTCCAGGCTAAGAAAGGGAAAGGGGACATCATCCTCTGATGGGATCAAACCAGGCCATGACTGCACTGGAATTGTGAAATGCCACATTGTCACATTGTCCCATATTTGCATTATTCAATCAGCTGTTTCTCAGTAACAATAGAATAAAATACAGGGGATTTATTTGTTTTTCACAATATAAACAGCTGTTTACCTCGACTTTAGCCTGTAAGATTAGGTTTAGAACATGGTGTTATCTGTTCTGACATACAGTGTTAAAGCAATGGTAAATATGGCAGTAAAAATCCATTGTTTGGGTCTTGTTTGAGCTTGTGTGTAAAAGAAGTTCAAGCATTTTAAATTTGTGTTCATTGTATGCATTTTGTGTTAAAGCAACAAGAAATGTGTTAATAGTATAGCTTACACAGCCAGATGTAGTGCTAACTGTGTTAAGAGTTTTGGAAAATTGTTAAAAGTATTGAAAAATCTGTCATAGCAACTGTAAAAAACTGTATGTTCCGGGAGTCCTGAACTGTGCAGACAGCATCCTCTTGGGCTCTAGTGCATGGCGCCTCGCTAGCAGAAATCTGCAGAGCTACAGGCTGGGCGTCACCCAACTCATTTGCCAGATTCTACAATCTCCGAGTGGAGCCTGTGACTTTCTCATACAGTATGTGTATTCTCTAAGTGCCCCCCCCCCCCCCCCCCCCCGTCACAGTCTGTCGTCTGCACCAGTCTGTCTCGTCATCTGCACTACACTTCCCAGGATCCTCTTGTCTCTACTCCCGAACTCACTCCCTCATCAGCCACCTGTTCCTCGTTTGTTCATCATTTTCACCTGTTTGCACATCATTATGTTTGATTCCCCTGTGTATTTAGTTCCCTCAGTTTCCTTCAGTCTTTGTCGATCGTTGAACTTATGTGAATGTGAATGTGTATGTACCTGAGCACTTCTGAATTGCTGTCATCTGTTTGTAAGAGTATTCCTGTCAGTTTTTGGTTCCATTGGATGTTCAAGTTTCAGTAAAGTGTTTGAATTGGAGCATTTGCCTCCTCGGTCTCCTTCTTCTACCTACACTCCATCAGCACCGTGACAGAACGATCGACCAAAACTAAGTAAGATGGACCTTCCAGCAGTGGCCCTCCTCTGTTTAGACCAAGAAAACTGCTCCCTGGAGTCCCATACCAGGGATTTTCTGGAGTTGGCGTGTCTCACCCACTATGCTGACCGCTCGCTGTGTGCATTCTACATCGCCAGCCTCAGCGAGCGGTCCCGGGCACGCCTCCCAGGGGGCGGTCCCGACGAGAATGTCGCTGCCTTTGTGGAGTGGGTGCTGGTGCGCTGTGAGTCTCCATTCACTGTGGAGGAAGTCACCAGCACCACTCCAAAGCTCGAACTCTCCTCATCGCTGGTTCCGTCCAGCCCCGCTAGGCCCGAACCCTCCTCATCGCTGGTCCCATCCAGCCCTGCCGAGCCTGCGCTCACCGTCAGCCCTGCCAAGCCTGCGCTCACTGTCAGCCCTGCCGAGCCTGCGCTCACTGTCAGCCCTGCCGAGCCTGCGCTCACCGTCAGCCCTGCCAAGCCTGCGCGCACCGTCAGCCCTGCCAAGCCTGCGCTCCACGTCAGCCCTGCCGAGCCCGAGCTTTCATCAATGCTGGTCCTGTCCAGCCTCGTCGAGCCTGAACCCCACTCACCGCTGGTTGCGTCCAACCCCACTCTAAAGCCTGAACCCTCCTCATCGCTAGTCCCGTCCAGCCCTCCTGAGCCTGAACCCTCCTCATCGCTGGTCCCGTCCAGCCCTCCTGAGCCTGAACTCTCCTCATCGCTGGTCCCGTCCAGCCCTCCTGAGCCTGAACTCTCATAATCGCTGGTTCCGTCCAGCCCTCCTGAGTCTGAACTCTCCTCATCGTTGATTCCATCCAGCCCCGTCCAGCCCGCGCCAGAGACCGTCCAGCCCGCGCCAGAGACCGTCCAACCCGCGCCAGAGACCGTCCAGCCAGCGCCAGAGACCGTCCAGCCAGAGCCCGAGACCGTCCAGCCAGTGCCCGAGACCGTCCAGCCAGTGCCCGAGACCGTCCAGCCAGTGCCCGAGACCGTCCAGCCAGTGCCCGAGACCGTCCAGCCAGAGCCCGAGACCGTCCAGCCAGAGCCCGAGACCGTCCAGCCAGAGCCCGAGACCGTCCAGCCAGAGCCCGAGACCGTCCAGCCAGAGCCCGAGACCGTCCAGCCAGAGCCCGAGACCGTCCAGCCTGAGCCCGAGACCGTCCAGCCCGCGCCCGAGACCGTCCAGCCCGAGACCGGCCCTTCTGTCCAGCGAGAGACGGTCCACTCCCCGTCTGCCCCTAATCCCGGGACTCAGCCCAAATATTTTTTTGGGGGGGGCCCAGTGTCCCAGCCACGGCCGCCTGAAGGGTCCTCACCGCCGTGGCCGCCCGAAGGGTCCGCACCGCCGTGGCCGCCCGAAGGGTCCTCACCGCCATGGCTGCCCGAAGGGTCCTCACCGCCGTGGCCGCCCGAAGGGTCCTCACCGCCGTGGCCGCCCGAAGGGTCCTCACCGCCGTGGCCGCCCAAAGGGTCCGCACCGCCGTGGCCGCCCGAAGGGTCCTCACCGCCGCGGCCGCCCGAAGGGTCCTCACCGCCGCGGCCGCCCGAAGGGTCCTCACCACCGCGGCCGCCCGAAGGGTCCTCTCAGCCTGCTCCGCCCTGGACACGCCTTCAGGCTGCTACACCTCGGCCCCAGCCTGCTCCGCCCTGGCCACGCCTTCTGCCTGCTACACCTCAACCCCAGCCTGCTCCGCCCTGGCCTCGCCTCCAGCCTGCTACACCTCGCCCCCAGCCTGCTCCGTCCTGGCCATGCCTTCAGCCTGCTCCTCCTTGTCCTTCTCTGCCCTGGCCACACCCTCATCCTGCTCCGCCCTGGGGGGCTTCCTCCTCCAGACCACGCCCTCCACAGCCTCCAGGGCGCCCACCCCCCCTCCCCATTGATGTTACGGCGTGAGGTCACGCCTACCGGGAGGGGGGAGTGATGTCACAGTCTGTCGTCTGCACCAGTCTGTCTCGTCATCTGCACTACACTTCCCAGGATCCTCTTGTCTCTACTCCCGAACTCACTCCCTCATCAGCCACCTGTTCTTCGTTTGTTCATCATTTTCACCTGTTTGCACATCATTATGTTTGATTCCCCTGTGTATTTAGTTCCCTCAGTTTCCTTCAGTCTTTGTCGATCGTTGAACTTATGTGAATGTGTATGTACCTGAGCACTTCTGAATTGCTGTCATCTGTTTGTAAGAGTATTCCTGTCAGTTTTTGGTTCCATTGGATGTTCAAGTTTCAGTAAAGTGTTTGAATTGGAGCATTTGCCTCCTCGGTCTCCTTCTTCTACCTACACTCCATCAGCACCGTGACACCCCCCAACTCCCCCTCCTCTGGGTCCTGTGCTAAATAGTACTTTGTCCGTGCCAGTCTCACGACAGGGATCTCGCAGGGCACTGGAAGACAACTGTGAAGGTGGCATGATTAGACTGGTAACCCCATTCGTCGTCATTTGATGGAACTCGGAGTGACAAGGAAAGGGAACGTAGGGAAGGGAACTAAGTAGGGAACGGAGACATTCCGTCTTCCTGCCACCTCCGCTGTACTGCGGGGATCGCCTGAGCTCAGCCTTGGCTCCTCAGCGAAGAAACATATCTGCATATTGCCAGCGTCCTCCTTTTATACCCATGAGGTTAAGCCTAAGCTATGCAAATTCCACAGACTCATTTTGTAAGAGTCGAAGTTGATAGGCTTTCTAAGTGTAACCCAGGTTCAGATCTGTACTCCTTTCAATATATATATAATATATGGTATATAGTAATAATGAATTGTTATATTTATGTATATTTATATATTGATTGACGCATTTGCGTGGAGTACGCGAGTGACCGTGATCTAACGTAACCCCGGTCATGTGACTGTGTTTGGCAAATCGCGTCTGGGCGCATGAGTGTTTAATCAGGCCACGGCGTCTTCCTCATTCAGAGGTGTGGGGAAGTCGATCGACGGCTGTGGACAGGTTTGTGTTTTACAAACTTTTCACTCTTGTGATCGATTTGTGCTTTCTAGTAAGCTTACTATTGTAACTCTTTAGAACAACGTACTGGCTGTAGGGAATTCGTCGCCGCCATCAAGTTATGTTTAAAGAGGAACTGGTGAGTATTCTGAATGAATGAATGAATGAGCTATATGCTAAACGGTGGCACTGAACCTTGACATTAGCATTGCTTGCTTTAAACAAATGTTTGGATTTATTGGTTGTCGTTATGAAGTATTGGTTGAAGTATTTTTATTTTTTCCAAATGGATTTGTTTACTTTATATTAACTTTGTTTATAAGCACTATGGCAATTGGGTTACTGTAATATTGGTTTATTTGTTTGGAGATTGTGCCAGTAGTGCAACTTCAATATTATTTTTTGATTGTGTTGATTTAATGTTGCATTTAATATTTATTATGTGTAGGTTGTATATTTATCATTTATTGATTTATTTTGTAAGGATCAAATATCTGAGAGTGATATTTGATCGTGGATTGAGCTAAAAACAATGTAATGCAACTCTTGTTTTAATTTAGCTCTTATTTACTGGTCCTGTTGTGTACTATAGGCCAGGTTCTTTCTCTGTGGTTGGAGATAACTGATGGTGAGCTAAATTACTACGGTTGGGAGCCGATCATCTGAGCCACATCCACTGAACAGCCGCTCTGTTGGTCCGGTAGGAAGGTTGTCTGCAGCCTGTCCCCCACACACTTCTACATAGACTATCGCTTCAGTCCCTCATGCATATCTTTTCATCTGATGGACAATAACTTATGGACTAATCAATACAAACTTTCATAAAAACCCTTGTGGGTTGTGGCGTGCGTCTTGATGAATGTTAACATTGTGGGGAGTTTTTTTTTCTTTTTGATTTTTGTTTTTTGTTTTGTATGTGCCATTTGTTGTAATCTTCATCATTATATCAGACTAGAACAATAACCACAAAAAGTGCACTTAACTATAACTGATTCGACTGCAATCTGTCAATATTTTGAGTTTTTTCTATTTCTTTTCTTATATTTGATTGCAATTATGTTTGTTTAATTATTTTTTTCAATATATGGTACCAGTACCAAAAAGAATTTTCTGTTTCTGTGTTGTTACTGACCACCAGCTCCTGTAGTCGAACTTTAGACTTTTGATTTGACTGAACTATTTCATTTGTTCTAGCTAATATTGATTACTCATTAATATTGACTAGCACGGCCCAAACACATGTTACATATTGGCGAGCCAGCCAGGAGCTTGGTTGTACAGTAATTAACATTTTTATAACAACAGAAACAGTGCATTCAGACTCACCAGTTCGTTTTGGTTTTCATGATGGAAATTTTTGGAAAACTCGGGATAAAAATTCCTAATGCCGTCTTGGTGGATGGGCCGGTTAAAGAGAGTTCCGCTGAAGTTATAAATTTTCTTGATGAATACGGTGACATTAATCGCAATGAAATTATTGATGATAGCGAATCCGAATTTCATCATATGCTCGTTGTTGAATTTGTGTCGGGAGAATCAGTAGCAAAATTGTTACCCCAATTGCCGTATATATTTATTTCTGAGGCCAATAATGAATTCCATATTGTGAATTTATCCCAGGTGTATACTTCAAAGTTGGGTGGTTCAAAGACTGACACTTATTTATCTGACCTGAAAGAAATTGCTAAACTGTCTGGAAAAGATTATTCGATAGTGCTTAGCGAAATGATGTCCCAGATACAACAAGCTATAGCACCACCTCATCCCAGTGCTGTAAATGTCCCTAAAAAGGAACAAAAGATAGCTGACCAACAAAGAAAACCTCTAGAGTCATCTGTACCCCCACATGTACCAAGTCGAACTTTTGGTTCAGTGTATGCTCCTTTACAAACCTCTTTCATTCCACCTGTGTCTACCTCTAACAGTGCCGGTTTGAACAGTGGAGGACGACCGATGGCCCCTGGTGATCTTAACCCTCCTGAGGTGCAACGCTATGTTGTGGAGCATGTGGTCCGGAGCAGTGATACGTCCATGCATGCCAGCCATCGGCTGAGGCCATTTTCTGGTAAAGTGGTCAGGACAGCACATGAAATGGACTATGACACCTGGCGGTCTGGCGTCGAATTAGTGTTGCGTGATCCAAGCATCTCTGATCTTCAACGGACCAGACTAATTCGTGACAGCCTGCTGCCTCCTGCATGTGACATGGTGAAACATCTGAGTCCTGATGCGTTGCCTGACGTGTATTTGCAGCAGCTGGAGTCGGCGTATGGCACTGTTCAGGATGGTGAAGAACTATATGTCAAGTTTATGGACACTTACCAAAATCACGGAGAGAAGCCATCTGAGTACCTACAGAGACTACAGGTAGCACTGCAACATGCTGTGAGGAGAGGAGGAGTATCTGAGAGAGATGTGGATAAACGCTTATTGGCTCAATTCTGCAGAGGTTGTTGGGACAATGGACTTATTTCAGAACTCCAACTTAAACAAAGGAAGTTAAGTCCACCATGCTTTTCTGAACTTTTATTACTTCTGCGAACAGAGGAGGACAGAGAATCAGTAAAGGAGCAAAGAATGAAACAGCACCTTGGAGGAACCAAGCAAAAGGTAATCACTCATGCTCAACTTGTAAATCGGCAGGATGAAGAATCAGGTCTGTGTACTGCGATAACGAATTTCACCAAGGAGCTTTCACAACAGATGACAGCCATTCAGCAACAGCTTGCTGCTCTCAATGCCGGTCAGACCAACAGGTATCAGCCAGCCACTATGTATTCTGCCTCAAAGCATTCTGAAACTGGCAAGATGGGGAGAAATGCTAAACTAGCTGCTTCCAGTCCCAAACCTGGGTTTTGTTTTCGCTGTGGGGAGGATGGGCACATTAAACCCCAGTGTGATTCTGATCCAAATTCAGCACTGGTTAGTGCCAAGCGAAAGCAGTTTCAACAGAGGCAGCAGCAGTGGCAGAGACAACATCCATCTGCAAAGAAACATTTAAACTAGCTCAAGCTCCTGGTGTGGGACACCCAGGGGCTAAGCAGGACCAACTTTGTCCCATGGAGAGTAAGGTTAATATCAACTGTTGTGAGCTGCAGTCTACACCAAGGAGAGTACCAAAAGGACTTATAGGATCCAGATGTACTGCTGATGTTAACGTCGCTGGTCACCAAGCTTCTTGTCTTCTGGATACTGGGTCCCAAGTTACAACTATTCCGGTTTCCTTCTACAATGAACTTCTTTCCGATCAACCAGTTCAACCCCTGCATGAGCTATTCCATGTTGAAGGAGCTGCAGGTCAGAATGTTCCATATCTTGGCTACATCGAAACTACAGTGACTTTTTCTAAAGACTTTGTGGGAAGTAACATTACTGTTCCAACTCTTGCACTCATTGTTCCTGATGTCAGACCCGGATTTCCTTCCTTAATCCTGATCGGCATGAACACCCTCGAAATGCTCTACGACCAGTTTCGGCAAAGCGACAATCCTTCCTTCCAACCAAATGCACCCAGTTACCAAGCTGTACTTCAGACTCTCCAAGTGACCTATCAACAAAGCTGCAGTGGTCACCTTGGGGTTGTAACTCTGCTTAGTAAAGCATCTGTGTGTATTCCCGTTGGCCGCACTGTATTGCTGAAAGGCTCCGCTAAAATCTCTGCTCCAGCAAGTCAGTATGCTGTCGTCCAACATCCGGATTCAGGCCTGCCGGGTGGTTTGTGTGTTAGCAGCTGTCTTGTTGATGTGCCCATGCGGTTCCCTTACCAAGTACCTGTCATGGTGAGAAATGAATCAGAGCAAGATATCTACATACCACCTTCGACCATCATAGCAGAGCTGGGAGCATATGAATGCCTTGTCTTAGAACAGCATGTGACCAGTCCTTCAGCACCTGGGGCCAACGGCTCTCCATTAGTTTTTAACTTTGGGAAATCACCATTACCTCTCGAATGGAAGGAAAGAATCACCATCAAGTTGAATGCAATGGCCAACGTCTTTTCCCGGCATGATATGGATGTTGGTTGCGCTAGTCACGTGAAACATCATATTAATCTCCATGACAACACTCCTTTCAAGCACCGAGCAAGACCAATCCATCCTCAGGATATAGAAGCAGTTCGTAAACATCTGAGAGAGCTTCTAGATGCCGGTGTCATTAGAGAATCTGAGTCACCATTCTCGTCACCAATAGTTGTTGTCAAGAAGAAAAATGGAGATATTCGATTATGTATTGACTACCGCAAGCTCAATTTGCAGACTGTAAAAGATGCTTATGCATTGCCAAACTTGGAGGAATCATTTTCTGCACTCACTGGATCTAAGTGGTTTTCAGTGCTAGACCTCAAGTCGGGTTATTACCAAATTGCAATGAATGAAGCGGATAAACCAAAGACAGCCTTTGTTACACCTCTAGGATTCTGGGAATTTAATAGGATGCCTCAGGGGGTAACTAATGCTCCTTCAACCTTTCAAAGGTTGATGGAAAAATGTATGGGTGATCTCCATTTGGAAGAGGTCCTTGTGTTTTTGGATGATCTGATAATTTTTTCTAACACGATTGAGGAGCATGAGAGCCGGTTGCTTAGAGTGCTGAGTCGGTTGCAGGAGTATGGACTGAAACTGTCACCCGAAAAGTGTAAATTCTTCCAGACATCAGTCAAATATCTAGGACATATTGTTTCTGAAAATGGGGTTGAGACCGACCCAGAGAAGGTATCTGCACTAAAATCCTGGCCAGTTCCCACTAATCTCAAGACCTTAAGATCCTTCCTGGGATTCGCAGGCTATTACCGCCGTTTCATTAAGGGGTATTCAGCCATTGCAAAGCCTCTCAACGACCTGACCCGTGGATATTCTCCCACAAGAAAGAACTTAAAAACCTCTGACTTGAAAGTCCCTCAGTTTGATTCAAAGCAATCGTTTGGTTCTCGATGGAGTCCTCAGTGTCAACTTGCTTTTACTATCTTGATTGAGAAACTTACCAGTGCACCTGTCCTGGGATTCGCTGATCCTAAGCTTCCTTATATTCTGCACACGGATGCGAGTGCCATTGGGTTGGGTGCAGCGCTCTATCAAGAACAAGACTCTAAGCTCAGGGCTATTGCTTTTGCAAGCCGAGGACTCTCATTAAGTGAAAGCCGTTATCCAGCTCATAAGCTTGAGTTTTTAGCACTAAAGTGGAGCGTGACAGAAAAGTTCCAGGACTACCTGTATGGTGCCAACTTTACCGTGGTTACTGATAGTAATCCTCTTACTTACATCTTAACATCAGCCAAGTTGGATGCAACGAGCCATCGGTGGTTGGCTGCGCTCTCCACGTTTTCTTTCAAGCTGCAATATAGAGCTGGACGACAGAATCTGGACGCTGATGCACTTTCCCGCAGACCACAGGAAGACTCACCCAGCGACGAATCCGACCAAGAACTCCTCAGTCAGTTTACCAGACAACATCTTTCCGATTCTGGCGATCCCTCTATTCCATCTGAGGTTGTCAATGCTATTTGTCAGAGCTGTCTCATCCGAGTGGAAGTAGCAAGGCCATGGATCGAGTCTCTGTCTATCATGGCAGACGTCCTTCCTGATAGTTATGCAGAAGATCCTGGCTTACCTGTGGTTCCGACTCTGTCCCATCTGGAGCTCTGGGACAAACAGCGGGCTGACCCAAACCTTCGGGAGGTCATACACCAGATGGAGACAGGTGAGAAAGTTTCTCCTACTGTAAGAGATGGGTTGCCTGAAATTCCCTTGCTGTTGAGGGAACTCAACAAGCTTAAACTGGTTGGAGGTATTCTTTACAGAACACGACAGGATAATGAACAGATTTCATATCAGCTCGTTCTGCCAGAGGAACTTCGCTCTACTGTCTTGCAAAGTTTACATGATGATATGGGTCATATGGGGATAGAGCGTACGTTAGATCTCGCTCGAACTCGCTTCTATTGGCCCAAGATGTCTGCTGATGTTGAGCACAAGATAAAGACTTGTGGACGGTGCGTCCGTCGCAAAGCTCTTCCTGAGAGAGCTGCTCCTCTTGTCAGTATCCGCACTTCCAGACCTCTTGAACTCATTTGCATGGATTTTCTCAGCCTTGAGCCAGACACTAGCAACACCAAAGACATCCTTGTGTTAACAGACCACTTCACTAAATTCGCTTTAGCCTTCCCAACTCCAAATCAGAAGGCCAGGACAGTGGCCAAATGTCTGTGGGACAATTTTATAGTTTATTATGGGATACCAGAACGACTACATACAGACCAAGGGCGGGACTTTGAGTCCAGCCTGATTAAGGAGTTATGTGAAGTGGCTGGAATTAAGAAGTGTCGAACTACACCATACCATCCGCGGGGAAATCCAGTTGAAAGATTCAATCGTACTTTGCTCAACATGTTGGGGACTCTGGAAGTCAATCAGAAAACGAAATGGAAGGACTTTGTCAAACCCTTGGTACACGCTTACAATTGTACAAGGAATGAGACTACAGGATACACCCCATACGAACTGATGTTTGGACGTTCTCCTCGTCTTCCGGTCGACTTGGCTTTTGGTTTACCGTTGAGTGGGAAAACACATCAACCTCATTCACAGTATGTGCAAAATCTGAAGTCCCGGTTGAAAGAAAGCTATGATATTGCCTCGAAGAACGCTGCCAAAGAATCTGGAAAAAACAAGGTCCGCTTTGATCGAAGAGTCATTCCTTCAAAGTTGGAGCCTGGGGACCGAGTGCTTGTTCGCAATGTTCGATTGAGAGGTAAACATAAAATCAGTGATAAGTGGGAGCAGGACATCTATGTTGTGGTGGATCAAGCTGGAGACCTACCAGTCTATACAGTGAAGCCAGAGCATCATGATGGTCCTAAACGTACTCTTCATAGAGATCTTTTATTATCGTGTGGTTTTCTCCCTGCTGTTGAAGAGCCGTTTATTGAGGCCAGTCCAGTTTCAAGGCCACG
Source organism: Cyprinella venusta (assembly GCA_038021265.1). Classification (NCBI taxonomy): domain Eukaryota; kingdom Metazoa; phylum Chordata; class Actinopteri; order Cypriniformes; family Leuciscidae; genus Cyprinella; species Cyprinella venusta. Next base: position 15,143,784 of record CM075868.1, read on the forward strand.
AACGCGGCAGCAGAATGGGATTCCTCCTGACTCTGAGGTCTTTGAAGAGGAAGACTCTTCCCCTGAACCAGCAGTTCTCGGACCGGACCCGAATCCAATGAAGTTCACCGTGGAGAAATTTTACAAAAGAGCTTCATCCCCAAGTGTTGCCAATGATCATTGTTCTCCATCTTTGACAGCTGTGAGTGAACCAGTCATTGTAGATGCAGGGCCGGAGAGTGGGCACTGTCCTGAGGAAGAGACGTTATTTGTAATCCCTGATCCTTTATCTGAGCACTGTCCTGAGGAAGAGACGTTATTTGTAATCACTGATCCCTTACTTGAAGCTGAGGAATCTGTAGTACCTGTTGGAATTGACTTACCTGAACATCTACCTGAGCCTGAATCTGAGGAAGAAGAGTTTGTCAGTCCTGACACGTTAGTCTCTAGTGTCTCTGAACCCTTGAACTTTGATTTAACTCCTGATTCAGTAGAACCAGAACCCGGTTTAAGACGTTGTATGCGTCAACGATTACCACCTAAAAGGTTGCAGTATAGTTCGCTTGGTAATCCTCTGATATCTGTGGTTCAAACACTTTTACACAGCATATCAGATGCCTTTAATCCTGCACCTACCACTAGTCCAGTTATTCATGTGGTTTAACATGCAACGGGACGTGCATGGGTTTAAGGGGGGAGGGTGTAACCCAGGTTCAGATCTGTACTCCTTTCAATATATATATAATATATGGTATATAGTAATAATGAATTGTTATATTTATGTATATTTATATATTGATTGACGCATTTGCGTGGAGTACGCGAGTGACCGTGATCTAACGTAACCCCGGTCATGTGACTGTGTTTGGCAAATCGCGTCTGGGCGCATGAGTGTTTAATCAGGCCACGGCGTCTTCCTCATTCAGAGGTGTGGGGAAGTCGATCGACGGCTGTGGACAGGTTTGTGTTTTACAAACTTTTCACTCTTGTGATCGATTTGTGCTTTCTAGTAAGCTTACTATTGTAACTCTTTAGAACAACGTACTGGCTGTAGGGAATTCGTCGCCGCCATCAAGTTATGTTTAAAGAGGAACTGGTGAGTATTCTGAATGAATGAATGAATGAGCTATATGCTAAACGGTGGCACTGAACCTTGACATTAGCATTGCTTGCTTTAAACAAATGTTTGGATTTATTGGTTGTCGTTATGAAGTATTGGTTGAAGTATTTTTATTTTTTCCAAATGGATTTGTTTACTTTATATTAACTTTGTTTATAAGCACTATGGCAATTGGGTTACTGTAATATTGGTTTATTTGTTTGGAGATTGTGCCAGTAGTGCAACTTCAATATTATTTTTTGATTGTGTTGATTTAATGTTGCATTTAATATTTATTATGTGTAGGTTGTATATTTATCATTTATTGATTTATTTTGTAAGGATCAAATATCTGAGAGTGATATTTGATCGTGGATTGAGCTAAAAACAATGTAATGCAACTCTTGTTTTAATTTAGCTCTTATTTACTGGTCCTGTTGTGTACTATAGGCCAGGTTCTTTCTCTGTGGTTGGAGATAACTGATGGTGAGCTAAATTACTACGGTTGGGAGCCGATCATCTGAGCCACATCCACTGAACAGCCGCTCTGTTGGTCCGGTAGGAAGGTTGTCTGCAGCCTGTCCCCCACACACTTCTACATAGACTATCGCTTCAGTCCCTCATGCATATCTTTTCATCTGATGGACAATAACTTATGGACTAATCAATACAAACTTTCATAAAAACCCTTGTGGGTTGTGGCGTGCGTCTTGATGAATGTTAACATTGTGGGGAGTTTTTTTTTCTTTTTGATTTTTGTTTTTTGTTTTGTATGTGCCATTTGTTGTAATCTTCATCATTATATCAGACTAGAACAATAACCACAAAAAGTGCACTTAACTATAACTGATTCGACTGCAATCTGTCAATATTTTGAGTTTTTTCTATTTCTTTTCTTATATTTGATTGCAATTATGTTTGTTTAATTATTTTTTTCAATATATGGTACCAGTACCAAAAAGAATTTTCTGTTTCTGTGTTGTTACTGACCACCAGCTCCTGTAGTCGAACTTTAGACTTTTGATTTGACTGAACTATTTCATTTGTTCTAGCTAATATTGATTACTCATTAATATTGACTAGCACGGCCCAAACACATGTTACATAAGCAAAACCCATTCGTCGTCATTCGACGGAATGTTGCATAGGTAACCGAGACGATTTGTACTTCCAGGCCTTTTCTACCACGAGAGGGAGCCAAAGAGCAGTGGAAAAATAAAAGGGAGTGATTGATGGGAGAATAATAATATGTGTTCTGGAGAAAGAAAAATAGATATGAAGACTCATTTTGATATACAAGAGATGTCTCCTAAATAATTTTTCTGGAGTAGTCTTTCAGCTGTTGGTTTGTACTGTTGCTTTGGATTCTCTCTTTCTGTAAAAAATAATAATAAGCCAAATCAATGCAAGTCAAGTCAAGTCACATTTATTTATATAGCGCTTTCCACAATACAGATTGTATCAAAGCAGCTTCACAGTGATAACATGAAAGTAGTACAACACAGATCGATAATATTGTTAAATAATAAATATTAAATAACTGATATTATACAATGCACATGCCTTTCTTGTGTTGACTAAGTATTGTACTGCTGTTCGCCAAATAAATTTTCTCGCTCAGGCTGATTTGTTTTCTCTTGGTTTCACTGGGGTTTTGGAACCCCTCATGGTTGTCAGGAAACGGCCCGAGTGATTTGTTGTGTTAAGTAAATTTGAGATGGTGACAAACCCTCTGAGTACATGCAGCCAAACCACTGCTTTTGGGTTTAGAGAGAAGAGCTGACAGATATTATTTGTGTGGTCAAATTCACGTACTAAAGCTCAAACACACATGCATACAGCATGGCAGTTAAACACTCAGATTTGTTCTCGTCTGTTTTTGTGACTGACTCGTTGCGGTTTGACCTTTTGGAAAGGATGCCGTTTTTTTACAGTGAAGATGATGTTCACAAACCATGTTACAACCTCACTTTGAGTCCTGCCATTTATGAGTGCTGTGCAGTAAATCATGTATAGTAATAATTTACATTATTTTTTCAAAACATATTTACATTTTGTTCCCATCTCAAGCCCATCAAGCCAACTGCTTTTGTTTTTCTCCCAATATTTATTGATTCATTTCAAAACAGTTTTTTTTTTTCAAACACCTCTCAAGCTCTATGTAGGCACTGTATATATATTTATTTATGTTTGTTTGTTTATTTTTTGGTGCTTCTATTTTGGCAAACACAGTAATGGTCAGGATCTGAGGTTTATGTTCATACTCTCAGTTGTCATTAGCTTTGAACTCTGGCTGACCACCCTAGTGAAAAATAAATATACTAAAATGTATTTTAAATGTATTTATTTTTTGCTAAATATACTACAAATACATTTACATATTTATGTAATACCCTGCAATTGTACTTTTGGTGACCTAAATTGGTATACTTAAGGTCTGCTAAATTGTAACAACTAATTCTGTACTTACTGTAAGTTATCCAGAAATAGTACTGAGGTTCAACTATAGATAGACTTAAAGGGATAGTTCACTTTGAAATAAATTTTTGATATGTTTTAGCTTGCCTCAATGCATCCAAGATGTTGGTGTCTTTGTTTCCGCAGTATTTTTAATTTTTATATTTTTAGGTCAAACCGTTCGTGTCTGTCAGTCATATAATGGATGTCTGTGGGGTCCACCTCAAAGAGCATGCACAGAGAAGTCCAAATTAAACATCATTCAATGACTCGTAAATGTTAGTTCACATTGATGGCCTAAGACACGAAACGAGTGGTTTGTGTGAGAAAACGAACAGTATTTATATCGTTTTTACCTCTTGTAACCACAGCCACAAAGCGCCTGCGCCCTTAGATCACTTGGACGTGGCTGTGCTTACAAGAGGTAAAATCTATTTAAATACTGTTCGTTTTCTCACACAAACCGCTCATTTCATGTCTTAGGCCATCAATGTGTACTTACATTTACGAGTCATTGAATGATGTTTAATTTGGACTTCTCTGTGCATGCTCTTTGAGGTTAGACCCCCATTATATGACTGATAGACATGAAGGGTTTGACCTAAGTATATTTGATTGTGCTAAAATGGAACTATTTAAAGTATAGGCTAAGTTAAATATCTTGTATCATGTATTTAAATACTGATATTATACAGAGATCATACTATCTTAAACAAATTTTAGGCTTAATATCAGCTCTATGGGTTCTAAATCTTTTGCATGAAGAACTTGTCTCACTGCTAGGTCTGATTTTTCAGGAGATTTGGACAAGGAATCACATGCATCCAGCACATTGAGAAATTATCCTTACAATGCTGAAAATTTAATTTGGAAATGTGTTTAGCTTTAGAAACTGGGGGAGAAAAGGGTGGGGGGTGGGGGGAGCTAGACAAATTCAGAGAAAGAAAAAAGCATGACCCTTTTATCACTGGTGTTTCAGGGTTATTTGAGACACTGTTGTGTACTTGGAAACAGAACAGATATGGCGATGCACAAGGTTGGAACCTGCTCAGGTAGAAGAGAGTGTGTGGTCTCTGTATTGTAGAGGTTCATCTATTTGTGAGTGTGTGTGTGTTGAGAGCTTTCATGTATCGAGACAGCCTGTAGTTGTGGAAGCTTCTCCTTACCACAGCAGAGCCCCCCTCCTCAGGTTGCCAGGAGACATGTAGTTCAGATGCAGTCAGGGGGAATTAAGCTCACACAATCTGATTTTACTGTCTGTCCGGTTTACTTCAGAGCGCTCTACCACAAAGTCACTTGACTTGTGAGACCTACGTAGCACGCAGCTCCTAATAGAATGCCTTTAATTGGTTTAGTAGATCACAGGTTAGTTAGTGGTTCCATTACATCATAATATTCTTGATATAGATCTGCAGGACATTATAATGTTGGATATATCCACAGCTCGGGTGCAATCGGCACAAATCTCTACATTAAATATCTGTTACAGCTGCAGAGAAGATCTCCAATTGCACAAAGTGATCGGGATTTAGAATATCATTATAAAGAAAATAGTGATAATAGTCAGAGCCAACATAATTATTCAGATTTTAGTGTAAATGACTTGACACATTTTTGGTCTATATCTATTAACACTAAAAGTTCTATTAATTCTATTAATAATTCTATTAATTTATTTAATGTATGTATACATTAAAACTATGTGACTTTCTCTTCGCTGTGGAACATGGATATTTTTGGGAAGGTTTATTATTATTATTATTTTTATTTTATTTTTTTATTACCAAAACATAATTCATTTTTTTTTTAATGGTAACCTATACCTATATGGGGGGTATAGACACACACACACACACACACACACATATATATATATATATATATGGATATATGTGGATATGTGGATATATCATAGGCCTAGGCCTATATGAATACAACATGAATACAAAGAGTACATTTCCAAAAACCATGTTTTAAACAAGATTTCCTTGTCATGAACACTCATTTTTTATCATTGTTCCACAGACTGCATCTTGGTTGTGTTTTACTTGCATGGTTTGTTTAAAAAATATACATATAAAAAAATCCACAGTGTTAAACTAAATATATCAGAGTGAAATGCATATGAAATATGTAATCTGTACAGTTCATTGTCAATAAACGTACATAATGGAAACAACTATTGAACAAAACATTGTTTGAGACCAGCATTATTGTTTTAGAAACAATAATGCTTATAAATATCTGAAGCATGATTTTACTTTAAAATACTAATAGATATATATTAAAATGAAAGGAGTTTTAAAATAATGGTCCGTAGTTAACAAGTAGCTATGCAGGAAGTAATAGGTAGTACTGCATTAACACCGAACTTAATACTATTAACTAATATGGAAGCAATATTAACTAAGCAGTAAGTAATAGGTAATTTAGTACAAAGGTAGTTCCTTGGTAGGTATTTGATTGTTACTAAAGAAATATATCCTCATTGAGAACTACTTGTGAACTAAGAAATAATAACCAATTAATTACTAATCACAAAAGTAACATGTCTAAAAAGTGAACAATTGTGGGGGTTTTATACTCTTAACATGGTCATAACATTTCAGAAGCATATGCCTCAAATGGGTTCTTTGTGGAAACAAGTTTATGAATATTACATCCCCCCAAATACATTAGCTATAGGTTGAGATTGTGACTACTATTCTTGCCAGGATGGACACATGTTCTCTGTTTATTTAAAACTTAAACATAAAATAATACTAATAATGACAGTTTTTAAAAATAAACCTTAAATAATTGGGAAGTGATGCTGACACATGATTAGATTAGTTCACTATTATGAGCTCTATTGAATGTCAGTCACATATGTATATCTCAGACTCCAAAGACCTATAACTTTATGTTTGTAATGATTCACGATGCACAGAGGAATCCATTTGCAGCTTTTATTAAACAAGGTCGTACAGGCAGGGTCAAAACGAGGCAGACAGGGCAATGCAGATCAGACAACAGGATAAACAGGAGACAGGCAGAGATCAGGGCAGGCAGCAATAATCGTAGTCAATAAACAGTCCAAGTTCAGGCCAGGCAGATATCAGTCGAAGGAGAATCAAACAGTCCAAAGTCCAAAACCAGAAAACCAGAATCAGGATACAAACGCTCAGAAATGATCACCGGGGCAAATCAAGACTTCGCACTGGTGTGGTGTGTGGACGTGGCTTTTATGTGTGTGTGTTAATGGCGTGCAGGTGTGTGACGCAATCAGTCCCAGGTAAGCGGCATGATGGGAATTTGAGTTTGTAGCCAATGATCAGTACTCTGGTGAAGGCTCCCTCTGGTGGCGGAGAGGAGACAGAGCGGGAGCCTCCACTGTAACAGAGCCCCCCCCCTGCGAGCGGCTCCTGACGCGAGGAGGCGGTTGTCGTCGGGGTCTCCCACGGGGTCGAGGGGCCGGTTTCTCCGGGTATGTCCTATGGAACTCTTCAGTGAGAGTGGGGTCCAGGATATCCCTTGAATTGACCCAGGACTGTTCCTCCGGACCGTACCCCTCCCAATCGACCAGATATTGGAGCATGTTACCCCGACGTCTGGAATCCAGCAACTTGTGCACTCTATAGGCCTCCTCGCCGTCAACCAGAAAGGCAGGAGGGCCCTGAGAGGCGGCCCCCTCCTCCGTCTCTCCCCTCGGACCACCAGCGGGTTTTAACAGGGAAACATGAAAAGTGGGAGAGATACGATAGTTAGCGGGCAGGTCTAAACGGAATGAAACAGGTGATATTTGTCTTATAATTTGGAACGGACCAACATACCTGGGACTGAGTTTGCGACATGGAAGTTTGAGGCGTAAGTCTCTGGTTGATAGCCATACCCATTGACCACTCTGGTATTCTGGAGCTGGGCGACGACGACGGTTGGCCTGGTGTTCCTGACGCCTGACAGCATGCCTCAGATGAGTGTGTGCTTGGTCCCAAACCTCTTCACTTTTGTGTAACCATTCTGTGACTGATGGGAGTTCAGTGGGCTCACCGGACCATGGGAAGAGAGGAGGCTGAAAGCCCAGTATACATTTGAAGGGAGTGATACCAGTAGCGGGTTTGACCAAAGAATTTTGAGCATACTCAGCCCAAAATAAATATCTGCTCCAGTCATGTTGGTGTTGCTGGCAGTATGTTCTTAGGAAGCGGATGATGTCTTGATTTAGACGTTCGGTCTGACCATTGGACTGAGGGTGATAACCGGAAGTGAGGCTGATGTTCACGTTTAAATGTTTGAAGAATGCGGACCAGACTCTGGAAGTAAACTGAGGTCCTCTGTCAGATACTATATCTTCAGGTAGTCCGTAAAATCTGAAAACTTGGTTGCAGAGGAGTTCAGCTGTTTCGAAGGCAGTGGGAAGTTTAGTGAGGGGAATGAGACGGCAGGCTTTGGAGAATCGATCCACTATTGTGAGAATTGTCGTGTGTCCTTGAGAATTGGGGAGATCTGTGATGAAGTCTACGGCAATGTGTGACCAGGGTCGTTGAGGTGTTGGAAGGGGACATAGAAGGCCTGCTGGTAGTTTACGGGTGGATTTGGAAGTTTGACAATTGATACAGTTCTGGACATGTTTGATGGTGTCGGATGAGAGAGTGGGCCACCAAAATCGATTCTGTAGTAGTTGAATTGTGGCAGAGATACCAGGATGACCGGAGCTAGGGGTGGAGTGGACCTGATCGATGATGCGAGAGCGTAATGCTTCAGGAACAAAGAGGAGATTGGCTGGACAGTTGCTGGGGGTTGGAGTCTGAAGGTTGGCCTGTTGGATTTCGGTTATGATGTCCCACTGGACTGGAGCTACTAAGAGGTTCTCGTGGATGATGTTTTCGGGGTTATCTTTGTGGACTGTTTCTTCTGTTTGGCGAGAAAGGGCATCGGCTTTGACGTTCTTGGTGCCTGGACGGTAAGTGACAGTGAAGTTGAAACGTGTAAAAAACAGTGCCCATCTTGCTTGACGAGGATTGAGGCGTTTGGCGGATCGGAGATACTCAAGGTTTTTATGGTCCGTGAGAATGATGAATGGTTCTGAAGCTCCCTCCAGCCAGTGTCGCCATTCCTCTAGAGCCAGTTTCATAGCTAGCAGTTCGCGATTCCCCACATCATAATTCCGCTCGGCTGGAGAAAGCTTGCGGGAGAAGAAAGCACACGGGTACATTTTGGCTGGGTTTCCCTGTCGTTGAGATAATATGGCCCCCACTCCTGTGTTCGAAGCATCTACCTCCACTATGAACTGACGCTCTGGATCGGGATGACGTAGGATGGGTGCAGTAGTGAATCGGGTTTTCAACTCCTGAAAAGCCTGCTGTGCTTCGGGGTTCCAGGCAATTCGAGAGCCATGACGTTTGGTTAAAGCTGTTAGTGGAGCGGCAATGAGACTGAAGTTTCTAATAAATCTTCGATAAAAGTTAGCAAATCCCAGGAATCTCTGTAATTCTTTGACTGTCTGAGGTAATGGCCAATCCAGCACTCCTTTCACCTTCTTGTCGTCCATGGCCACTCCTTCCTGACTGATGATGTAACCCAGAAATGAAACGCTAGTTTGATGAAACTCGCACTTCTCGATCTTGGCATACAACTGGAACTGAATCAAGCGTTGAAGTACGGATCTGACGTGTTGGATGTGTTCCTCCAGTGAGTTTGAGTAAATCAGGATGTCATCGATGTACACGATTACCCATTTGTCCAGCATATCACGAAACACATCGTTCATAAAGGCCTGAAAGACGGAAGGACTGTTAGATAAGCCGAAAGGCATGACCAGATATTCATAGTGCCCACTAGTGGTGGAGAAGGCTGTTTTCCATTCATCCCCCTCTCGAATGCGGATCAGGTTATATGCATTGCGTAGATCGAGCTTGGTGTAATATTGCGCCTGTCTCAGCTGTTCCAGTGCGGCTGGCACCAGAGGTAAGGGGTAACGATACTTGATGGTGATATCATTTAACCCGCGATAGTCAATGCAAGGCCTGAGTCCCCCATCCTTCTTCTTGACGAAGAAAAACCCCGCAGCGGCAGGTGAGGTGGAAGGTCGAATGAACCCTTTGGCTGTCTCTTCTTCAATGTACTTTTTCATGGCTTCAGACTCAGGCTTTGATAGGGGAAAGATTCTGCCTTTAGGGGGTGTGGCGCCGGGCATTAACTCAATGGCACAGTCTGTTGGACGATGTTCGGGAAGTTGAGAAGCTTTTTCTTTACTGAAGGCTTCTGTGAGGTCGGAATAAACTGCCGGTAGCTCTCCTAGCTCATGGTTTTGGGTGTCTGGTTCTGGTTTGGAACAGGTCACTCTTTTGACTTTAGACAGACAATGGTTGTTACAGGCTTCACTCCAACGAATGATTTGTCCCTCCTTCCAGGAAATGTGTGGATTGTGAGTATGCAACCAAGGATGGCCGAGGATGATGGAGTGATGTGGAGCGTGAATGACATAAAATTTGATCTGCTCGGAATGAAGAGAACCAATCTGCATTTGAACCTTCTCCGTTTCGAACTGGATTTTGCCGTCTCCAATGGGATGGCCATCTAGCGCCTCCACTGACAGAAAAGAGTGACAAGGATTAAGTTTAAGTTTGATCTGATTGGCGAATGTTTGAGAAATGAAATTTCCAGCGGCTCCAGAGTCTATGAGGGCTGTGGCTTCAATACATTGATCTTGTATCGTTAACCGAATGGGGAGAGTGAAACTGGAGGAAGATCTTTGATATTGGTTTACAGAACTCACCGAAAGAGTGCGAGTTGTAGGTCGGACGGGACAGGAGAGCTTCATATGGCCGGATTGACCACAGTACATACAAAGACGGTGTTGCAGTCTGCGTTCCCGTTCTTCTGGAGTGATGTGCGTGAACCCGATCTGCATAGGTTCGTGAGCGGGAGCTGCCTCGAGTGATTGACGGATAGGTGCCCTGGTGATGCGTCTGGAACGCACGAGATTATCGACTTGAATGGCCAGACTTACATACTCGTTCAAGCTCTTTCCTTCATCTCGACAGGCTAATTCAGATTGAAGTTCAATGGAGAGTCCCTTCCTGAACAGCGTCTTTAATGTGTCTTCGACCCAGTTCGTCTGTGCAGCGAGGGTGCGAAACGTGAGTGCATACTCGGCGGCGGTACTCTTTCCCTGGGTGAGATTTAGAAGCTGCTCTCCAGCGCTCCCTTTCTCAGAAGAGTGTTCGAAGACTTGACGAAACTGTTGAAGGAATTCTTGAAATGTGGTGAATGAAGACCCCTCTGGTTTCCAGACTGCCGTAGCCCACTCCAATGCTTTGCCCGTGAGCAGGGAACAAACAAATGCAATGCGACTGGCTTGAGTGGAGTACAATGTCGGTTGCTGGTCGACGAAGAGTGTGCATTGCAACAGAAATCCCTTGCATTTAGTCGGATTACCGTCGAATTTGTCAGGAAATGCGAGTCGGGGATTTACTGCTGTACTCACGGCCTCGGTGGGAACACTCGGTGGGGGTGTGGGTGTAGCAGGTGCGCTAGGCACAATACCCACAGCAGTGCGAAGCTCTTGCATAGCCTGTACGAGCTGTTCAGTGAGCGTGGTCAGGTGACTGAGCTGATGGTGATGTAAATCCAAACGAGAAGCTTGGGAGGTGAGTTCAGACGTGAGTTCCATGACGGCTGCTGGATTGTTTAGTGGCGAAGTCTTCTGTAATGATTCACGATGCACAGAGGAATCCATTTGCAGCTTTTATTAAACAAGGTCGTACAGGCAGGGTCAAAACGAGGCAGACAGGGCAATGCAGATCAGACAACAGGATAAACAGGAGACAGGCAGAGATCAGGGCAGGCAGCAATAATCGTAGTCAATAAACAGTCCAAGTTCAGGCCAGGCAGATATCAGTCGAAGGAGAATCAAACAGTCCAAAGTCCAAAACCAGAAAACCAGAATCAGGATACAAACGCTCAGAAATGATCACCGGGGCAAATCAAGACTTCGCACTGGTGTGGTGTGTGGACGTGGCTTTTATGTGTGTGTGTTAATGGCGTGCAGGTGTGTGACGCAATCAGTCCCAGGTAAGCGGCATGATGGGAATTTGAGTTTGTAGCCAATGATCAGTACTCTGGTGAAGGCTCCCTCTGGTGGCGGAGAGGAGACAGAGCGGGAGCCTCCACTGTAACAATGTTACAGTAGCTGCCTGAGGAGGACTTCTCTTTAGGACATGAATATAAACATTGATGTTCACTTGTCAAAAACAATTAGCATCTTTAATGAAGAAATTGGCTGCATTTATGTTACGATAAGCGCAAAACCACATCTTCCAGATTACAGTGTTTGTTAGAATATTAGAGCCTCACAGAACCTGTACAGTATGTGTCAAATATAAAATGAATTAACTTGTATCATATGTGAAAAACATGTTAACTCCTCAATAACTACTTAAGCGTTACCTTGTCATCCCGCAGGGACTACTAGTGATGTGGCCCATTATTTTAAAGTGAAAAACATGTTAACTCCTAACTAACTACAAGCGTTACCTTGTCATCCCGCAATGTTTACACAAGGTAACGCTTGTAGTTAGTTAGGAGTTAACATGTTTTTCACTTTAAAATAATGGGCCACATCACTAGTAGTCCCTGCGGGATGACAAAGTAACGCTTAAGTAGTTATTGAGGAGTTAACATGTTTTTCACAAATGATACAAGTAATTTAATTTTATATTTTGACACATACTGTACAGGTTCTGTGAGGCACTAATATTATAACAAACACTGTAATCTGGAAGATGTGGTTTTGCGCTTATAGTAACATAAATGCAGCCAATTTCTTCATTAAAGATGCTAATTGTTTTTGACAAGTGAACATCAATGTTTATATTCATGTCCTAAAGAGAAGTCCTCCTCAGGCAGCTACTGTAACATAAAGTTGTAGGTCTTTGGAGTCTGAGATATATGTGACTGACATTCAATAGCGCTCATAATAGTGAACTAATCCAATCATGAGAGTGTCAGCATCACTTCCTAATTATTTGGGTTTATTTTTAAAAACTGTCTTTATTAGGATTTTAAGTTTAAGTTTTAAATAAACAGAGAACATACGTCCATCCTGGCAAGAGTAGTAGTCACAATCTCAACCTAGCTAATGTATTTGGGGGGATGTATAAACTTCATAAACTTGTTTCCACAAAGAACCCATTTGAGGCATATGCTTCTGAAATGTTATGACCATGTTAAGAGTATAAAACCCCCACAATTGTTCACTTTTTAGACATGTTACTTTTGTGATTAGTAATTAATTGGTTATTAATTCTTAGTTCACAAGTAGTTCTCAATGAGGATATATTTCTTTAGTAACAATCAAATACCTACCAAGGAACTACCTTTGTACTAAATTACCTATTACTTAATGCTTAGTTAATATTGCTTCCATATTAGTTAATAGTATTAACTTCGGTGTTAATGCAGTACTACCTATTACTTCCTGCATAGCTACTTGTTAACTACGGACCATTATTTTAAAGTGTTACCACAGTTTTTATTCTGTCGGGTGTGCATCACAGGTATGAATACCCAAGGATTAACATAAAATTTGTGTTTTTATTTTGTACTCTCACTGAAAAAAAGAAAATCATTTACATTTTCTGCTTTGATTAAGCAGTGAAGGTTTGTGGCAGCCTTCTTGCATGCTATTTGTCACGCCTGAGCAGACGTGTAACTAGAAACTTGTTACATTTCGCTCAGCGTGTGTGGCAGCCAGAGTGTGTTACCTGGCTTATACCACACTAGTGCCCTCAGGTGGCAGATCAAATTAGCAGGGTTGCTCTTATTCTTGAACACACTCCCTACATCCACAGGTTGCCAGATCTCACCCAACTTTCCTTTTGCAGAACTGAATGCCAAAGTTCAGCTGTAGTTTCCCTTTCTGCTGTGGTTGCTTTCTTTATTATCCCTGGTTGTACATGTTCTTTTCAGTCTATTTCAAAGGAGGCATAATGAAATGACATTTGCTTTAGCATTTTCCCTTTTTTCCCCTCTTATACCTCAAGGCCTCAGTAAAACCACTGGTGCAGCCAGATTCCACTCACACCTTCTCTAACTGTGCAGGTGGTCATATCTTTCCTAAGCCCTTGCCTGGCGATGCGTTGGCTGTGGTCTTGAATCCAGCTGGACTGGCTTATTATCTCCAGATGACACCAGCAGGAAGAGCAGATGCCTTGTGGCCATGCTTGGCTCATCTGTGAGGTAGAACATTCATCACTCTCCCAAATTTCAATCCTGATAATGAACTAACCACATACAGGCCTGTATGCAAACCTACAAACCTGTCCATGGACCCCTTTTTGACCAAAAAAATGCTGAACATTGATGTACTGTATGTGTCACGATTCCTGTCTTGTGTTTTCCTTGTTATGTTTGGACTTTTGATATTTCCTGTTCTGTGCCATGTTTTGTAGTCCTTTGTAGTTTTTCTTGTTTATTAGTCTCCCCAGCTGTTTTGTATTAACCACACCCCCTTGTTATCTTGTTTAGCTTGTTTGCCTGTCTACTTAAAACTCTGTGCTTCAGTTTTTGGGTGTCGGTCATGGTTTATGTTTCCTGTAGCTTTCGTTCTGTCCTGAGTTTCACTGGATTACCTGTCTGTGTTTTTAAAGTGCTACTATTGGATTTACTCTTTGTGTCATTCCTGACGCCACGTGTATGTCAGGTCAGAGATTAAAAATAGCAATGATATAATTAATGCATGGTAATCAGTGAATGAGCATGAAATTTAGAACCATAAACAAATCACTTTATAAAGTTAATTTATTTGTGTGTGTGTGTGTGTGTGTGTGTGTGTGTGTGTGTGTGTGTGTGTGGCATATAGGCGGCCAGTCCAATATAGAATGAAAACAAATCAAAGCAATGTTGTCAGATTTTAAATATAGCAGTTTTAGAATGCCTGTATCTGTCGGTTGGTGTTAGTTTTTGGTTTTTATAAATGTATATACATGTTAGCATGGTGTGTCTGTCTATATTAATCTTTCTTCCAACTGATGCATTAGTATGACATGTATGTGAAGCTATGTTTATCTCTCTGTTAGATCATAACCGGTTCAGGATTCAATTAAAGCTTCATGTGATCCTTCCTCATTCTTTTACTCTCTCTTCTCCCACCTCATTCTTTATTTCTTTCTCACACCTGCTGTTATGCACACAGATTCACACTCTGTATTCACCAGTACTTTTCAGCCTTTTTCATAATAATTTATAAACATAAGAAGTGAACAAATTGGCATATATGTTTCTAAAGGACTCTCCTAATTGGCTTTTAAGAAATTTGATTGAAGACTGCATTATCATGTAAACCTCTCTAAGCTTTCAAAATAAGTTATGTGACCCGTAGGATAAAACAAACGCGCCAACTGATGACAGCCAGTGTTGCAGTTGATTGAGAATGATTCAGAATGATTGAGTTGTAATTGAATGGTTAAGAGAAAGGATTTTCTGTTAGTATGCATGGAATTATTCTCGGTTCTAGAACCACAGTTTAGATCACATCATGATGTGAAACTGATTAGTGAATGACAAATGAGAGTCAAAGTCTTCATTTGTGCCTTCCCTCAAGCTGACTGCTAGGGTGAGCATGCAAATAGCTATTGACCTTTTTAAAATGCAAGTTTTTCTCACTCCCTACTGCTCTAAAAGCCCATGTCGTTCTGATTACCTAATGTGCACCTAAAGTGTTTTATTGATTGAAGTTGCTCTTTCCACTATTACCTTATAAGTCTAGCACATGTGTCTTGTGTTCTTGCATTAGTCTCACTGTGTCTGGTTTGGTTGTTAACAAAGCCTTCAGGCTGTCTCAACCAGATCAATATATGGAGTGCTCATCTTGGTGTTAGAACCATGCTTGTGACTGTTGACATCTTTAATGCTGTGTTTGGCATTAGAAACCCAGCAAAGGTGAACTCACTTCGATTCCTGCACCAATAAATCCAGGAGAAATGGGAGAGGGGGAGGGGTTTATAGGCCTATAAGAGAAAGATAGAGAGGAGGAATAGAGAAAAAGAGAAAGAGTTCTGAGGATAGAAAGAGAGGTATAAAGAAAGATGGCAGGAAGTGAGTGAATGAATTACAGTAAAAGGCAGATAAGATCAGCTGACTTTTACAGTATCATGGTTTGTCTTTCGAACACAGCCTGCATTAAATTTTGTTCACTGGTTTTTAAAGCATTAAAATGTGAATATTTGTAATATCTCTCAGATGTAGAATCTAAGTATATTTGCACCAACATTGTACTAAAAGCAATTCGTTCTATTCCGCACCTATACAGTAATACAAACACACTTAACACATTGAATTATTATTATTATTTATATATATATATATATATATATATATATATATATATATATATATATATATATATATATATATATATATATATATTTTGTCTTATCTTTACCATAGTTTCTCTGGCATGAGCTTTGTACTTTAAAACTATAACACAGCTTGAACTGTAAATTATTTCAGGAAGAAGCATTAGGTACTAGGTACCACCGATCACAATGGAGCAGCCTTTCATCTGGACTTTCAGAATCCTTGAATGCAATAATAATAATCTTCCAGTAGGATGAAAACTCTTGCTTTGTTGTACTTTGAACTGCATATTTGAGGCACATATGCCATTTTTCTCAGTTGCTTTGGTGTATTTCTCAGATCACAACTGAAATTCTCAAAACTACTTGTTCAACCTCAACATTATCTAGTCACTTGTGAACATCATAAAGCAATTTCTTATTTTTTTTTTTTAACAAATTGCAAATTTCATGCAATTGATAATGGGCAATTGTCTGCTGTCTCCCAAATTATCAATTGCTTATGTCATGTTTATCAAAATGCTTTATACTGGTTTTCTGTTGAATAATTAAATGTCATTAAATGCAAAATGGTTATACTAGTTTTCATACAGTAATGCATCAAGTATTCTTCAATACATTTCTATTAGACTTTTTTTTTTTTGTAAATGTGTTGTGAATTGATGAATGGGCTCTTTGCACGCTGGTATTTCCGGTGAAGGTCTAAGGATGCTGGATTACTTCCGCCAATCGTAAAGTCCAATGCTATACCGAGAAATTTTATAGTTCCTGTGGCATCGTGAGAGGTAGGGTATCATCCAAGTGTGAGTTGGTTCACAGATCAAGTCCAGGCAGAGATCAAGTCACAGGTTTATTTTAATAGATCAACTCAAAACTCCAAAGTGTTCTTCTCCTTTTCAAAAACTCTTTCAGATTCACTTTAAACTCCTCTTCCCAAACAACCAGCCTCTCTCTCTCTTTGTTCTCAGTTCATTAACAGCCTCCTCCTTCACTCACAACAGCTGTGTTCCCCACCGCTGAGGAATCTGGTCACTGTAGTCTGGGACGAGGTGGCCATCTTGATTTGTAGTCCCCCTGCTGTAACCACCTAGCTGGCACATACCTTGCCTCTATGACATACCCTCTCACGATGCCACACACCCCCCTTCTCTGCTCTGTGGCTCTTGGTTGCGGGGAGAAAGTGTAGAGGGCATCTCGTCGTGAGAGGGCATCGGCGTTGCCATGGCAAGGTCCGGGTCTGTGAATGACAGAGAAATTAAATGCTTGGAGACTCAGGAACCAACGAATTACCCTCCTATTGGTCTCTTTATTCCTTGCCATCCACTGTAACGGGGCATGGTCTGTTACCAGGACAAACTTCCGCCCTAGAAGGTAGTACCGAAGGGTCTCCAACGCCCATTTGACTCCTAAACACTCTTTTTCCAATGTGGAATAATTTTTCTCATGTTTTGCTAACTTCCTACTTATGTACAAAACCGGATGTTCTGTTCCCTCTTGCGTTTGGGATAATACTGCCCCAAGACCCTCCTCTGATGCATCTGTGTGTACTATAAAAGACTTCTCAAAATCAGGTGCCACCAGAACAGGATGAGTTGTCAGGGCCCTTTTTATTTGTGCAAATGATTCTTCTGCTTTTCCAGACCATTTCACCGTCCTGGAGTGTTGTTTCGTGGTCATTTCTGTAAGGGGAGCAACCAGACTAGCAAAATTAGGGACAAACCTTCTGTAGTAATTGGCCAGGCCAAGGAAGGACTTAACTTGGGTCTTCGTGGATGGCCTGGGCCAGTCTTGTATGGCTTTGATTTTGGGTTCTTGGGGTTTAACGAGGCCTCGTCCTATGGTATATCCTAGGTAGTTAGTTTCACAGAAGGCTAGTTTGCACTTTTTAGGGTTAGCAGTGAGGCCCGCCTCTCTTACTGAATCCAACACTTTTTGTACTTGCATTATGTGGGTTTCCCAGTCTCGGCTATACACCACCACATCGTCCAAATATGCTGCAGCATACCTTTGATGAGGCCGGAGGACGCGGTCCATTAGCCTCTGAAAAGTTGCTGGTGCCCCATGCAGGCCAAAAGGTAGACGAACATAATGGTACAGCCCCTCTGGGGTAGCAAAGGCTGTCTTTTCCTTGGATGCTGGGGAAAGAGGAACCTGCCAATATCCTTTGGTTAAATCAAGGGTGGTAATAAATCTGGCCTTGCCCAGACGATCAATCAACTCATCTACATGAGGCATTGGATAAGAATCAAACTCTGACACTTCATTTAGTTTCCTGAAGTCATTACAGAATCTTATTGTTCCATCTGGCTTGGGAACCAACACGATAGGGCTTGACCAGGCACTCTGAGATTCTTCAATGACCCCTAGTTTTAGCATTTTTCTTACCTCCTCTTTGATAGCCTCCCGCCGGGCTTCAGGAACTCTGTATGGACGTTGGTGTATGACTTTGCCAGGAATCGTGCGGATTTCATGTTGGATCATGTGGGTGTGACCAGGCTCAGAAGAAAAAACATCTCTATTCCGCTCTACTAACTCCAATGTTTCCTGTAACTGTTGTGGTGTCAGGTCTGGACTGACTTGGACTTCTTCTCTTGGACCGTTAACCTTCTCTGTGGTTAGGCCCTTCCCCCCAAACAATGCATCTCTTGCATGCCACTTTTTCAGCAGGTTAACATGGTAAATTTGTTGTAACTTCCTCTTACCTGGCTGATTCACTTTGTAATTTACCTCTCCAACTCGCTCTGCTATTTCAAATGGCCCTTGCCAGGTGGCCAGGAACTTGCTTTCCGCTGTGGGTATGAGCACCAACACCTTATCTCCTGTTTGGAACTCCCTAGGTTGTGCAGCCCGGTTGTAAGTGGCTTGTTGTTCCCTTTGGGCCTTTTCCATGTGCTCTCTGACAATGGGAAACACTGCTGCCATCCTCTCTCTCATAGTTTCCACATGCTCGATTAGGGTCCTATGTGGACAGGGCTGTTCTTCCCAAGATTCTTTGGCAATGTCTAAGAGACCTCTTGGCTTGTGTGGGTAGAGCAATTCAAAAGGGGAAAATCCCGTAGAGGCCTGGGGTACCTCTCTCAGTGAAAACAGAAGATAGGGTAGAAGCTGGTCCCAGTTTCGTCCATCCTTATCAATGACTTTGCGTAGCATCTGCTTAAGCGTTCTATTGAAGCGCTCTACAAGTCCATCTGTTTGGGGATGGTAAACTGAGGTTCTGAGTTGTTTGATTTTCAATAGGCTACTCATCTCCTTAACAACACTTGACATGAAGGGGGTCCCCTGATCTGTTAGGATCTCTTTTGGGATCCCTACTCTACTACTGAGGAGAAAGAGCTCTTTGGCCACCTGTTTGGCTGTGGCTTTCCGCAGGGGAACAGCTTCAGGATATCGAGTAGCATAATCCAGCATCACTAAAATGTATTGATGTCCCCTTGAACTCTTGGGAAGGGGTCCCACTATATCCATTCCAATTCTATCAAATGGGGTCTCAATTATCGGCAAGGGAATTAGGGGGTTCCGCTCTGTGGGTTTTGGTGCTACTTGCTGACAATCTGGACAGCTACGGCAGTAGTTTTCTACCTCTTTATGAATGCCGGGCCAAAAGAAGCGCTGAAGAATCCTCTCCTTAGTTTTATTGACCCCTAAGTGGGCTCCAAGTTGGTGGGTGTGAGATAAATGCAACACTGTTGATCTATGAGACTTAGGGACTAGTAGCTGTTCCTGGATGTCCTCTCCACTTTTGTGTACTCGATAAAGCAGACCATTTTTTACCGCAAAGTAAGGGTATGTAAGCTGTCCCTGTCTCTTATCTACTCCTTCCAACATTCTGACATTTCTCAGTGCATTAGTCAATGTTTGGTCATTTAACTGTGACGTACCATATTGTCCTCTTAACGGCACCCCCTCGGCTTTGATTCTAGTTTCACCCAAGCTTTCTTGTGATGACTCCTTCTCAGAAGCGGTCTCAGTCTCCTCTGGAACATCCCTCGTTTCAGCACGAGTCTGAACTGGAAAACAACATTTGGTTATATCTTTCACATTCTGCACCCCTTGGGCAGGGTCTCCCCTAGATTTGGTTTTACCTCTAGGCCTTTCGGTATTTCTCATCTTTTTTTCTGATATGTCTTGCCACAAAGCATGGAACACCAAACAATCTCTGCCAATGAGCACACTTACTGGCAACGAGTCCACTACTCCTGCTTTAATATCACATCTCCCTTTGGTGGTGATGAGGGTTAATGCAGCTGTTGGGTATTTCTGAGTGTCTCCATGCACACAAGACACAGGCACGGTATCTTCCTGAGAGATCTCAGCTGGGTTGACTAGTGACTTGTGGACCAAGGTAATCATGCTCCCGGAGTCTAACAAAGCCTCCACATCTTGGTTATTTATTGTCACAGGGCAGGCCATAGCTGGGAAGTTTGTGGCTCCCATCAATGCAGCAAAGAAATTAGTCTGCTTGCTCCCTGAAGAATCTGCTGTTGGCATGGGTTCATCTGGTTTGTCACACTGCCAAGAAATATGACCCAGTTCCCCACATTTGTAACATGTTCGAGGACTGTAATCTGGCAACGCTTTTTGTTGTTCATAGGGACTATTATTCCCCTTCCTCTGAGTCTGACTAAACCACTGTGACGACCGACCTTTGGGTGTCATCCTCGTCTGTGGAGGGGAGTTAACTGGTGTCCGGTAACTTAACATGTTTACATTGGCTTGATATATTTCAACTGACTCAATTAACTCCTCTGCTGTTGTTGGGTTATTCTGGCTGACTACTTTTTTTGCTTCATACGGAAGGGCTCTTAAATACTTATCAACCACCACTTTCTCAACCACAGCTGCTGCCGTGCTCTTTTCAGGTTCTAGCCATTTCTTCGTCAGGCGCATCAGTTCATGAAACTGTGCACGGGGAGGTTGGTCTTTTTGAAAACGCCATTCATGTACTCGCTGGGCCATTCCAAATGTGGTGAGACCATTCCTGCTGAGGATCTCTTTTTTTAACCTATCATAATCATTTGCATTTGTAGGGTCCAAATCCAAAAAAACTTTTTGTGATTCACCTGATAAAAATGGTGCCAATATCCTGGCCCACTGTTCTTTTGGCCACTTTTCTCTCTGTGCTGTTGTCTCAAAAGCGTATAGGTATGCCTCCACATCATCGGTGACCCCCATTTTAGGAATGAAGTCACTAGCTCTGACTTTGTTGCTTTCTTGGTTCATTCTTAATTGAAGCTCTCTTGCTTTCAAGTCATTTGCCCGCCTTTGTTCTTCTACTAACGCTGCATTAGTTTGTTGTTGGATTTGGTTAGATTCCAAAAGCGCTTTCAATAATCCCTCCATTGTAATGTTGTGTTCTTTTGTACTTAGCTTAGCAAATTTCACCGTCAGATCTTCCCAGTCTCTGTTGGACATCAGCAATCACACCATTGGAACTGCGTTCTCCACCATATGTGGCATCGTGAGAGGTAGGGTATCATCCAAGTGTGAGTTGGTTCACAGATCAAGTCCAGGCAGAGATCAAGTCACAGGTTTATTTTAATAGATCAACTCAAAACTCCAAAGTGTTCTTCTCCTTTTCAAAAACTCTTTCAGATTCACTTTAAACTCCTCTTCCCAAACAACCAGCCTCTCTCTCTCTTTGTTCTCAGTTCATTAACAGCCTCCTCCTTCACTCACAACAGCTGTGTTCCCCACCGCTGAGGAATCTGGTCACTGTAGTCTGGGACGAGGTGGCCATCTTGATTTGTAGTCCCCCTGCTGTAACCACCTAGCTGGCACATACCTTGCCTCTATGACATACCCTCTCACGATGCCACAGTTCCCTTTCGTAGTCACTCCGAATTACGTCAGGAGTGACGGAGAATGGGGGTTTCGCATAGAAAGCCAATCCTCTTCGAGTATTTAATAACGAGCCAATGGCATGAAAATGCCTTGGGGCTGCGGAAATTGCATAGCGTACTCCACCCCACCCCGTGGGTATAAAAGGAGGAAGTGAACGCAACCGCAGTATGTTTTCGCTTTGGAGCCAAGAGAACCTCTTCACTCCACAAGCCACACAATCTGAGTTTACTATGGTGACTCACCTCTTCGAGACGAGCGAACTCTCTGGTGTTGGTGTGACGGCGGTACCCAGCGAGTTTCACATTGCCTGCGATCTGAGCAGTAGTCTGCCAGTGTGTGTGTCTCTCCCTGGTCGCTTCAGCATCCGCGGAGTTTTCTCCTCTCACTGAAAGAGTGCGCACGCGGCACGTCTTTTTAAAGACGCGTCTTTTTGAAGACGATCTGCCCGTGTATTCCTGAGTGCGGTATTCTGATAGAGTCAGCTGACGGGCGCGAGCGCTGTTTGACGTGTTTGGGCTTTGATCACGCTCAGACAGCGCTCGTGGGTGTGTCACATTCTCTCAGTGGGAACGTGATCATCGCAATGTATAACGGTTGAGACTCAATGAGCTCAGTAGAGTGAGAGTCCCCTCATCCACAACCCGAACCATTTTCTCCACGTGAGATAATGCTTTGGCTGGTGGCCAGAGTAACCAAAAAGACGTTAGGTCTGGAACTAACCGACGAAATTCCTCGGTCCACACCCCGTCTTTCACGTTGCAACCCATGTGGTCCAGAGTGAGTGGGCGGGGCCGTTCGCGGGCCCGCGTTCTCATTCGGTCCCCCAGCTGATGAAATCATGTTTATTGCGGCATCACAAGGTGAGCTGGAGTCTTTGGAGATGGCTCGTCTGTGCTGCTGTCCTCGGATGTGCTAGCATAGCGAGCTTGATTCAGGGCTCACAGCTATGCTTCCCGGGCTGCCACGAGTATCGGGCTTGTGTGGAAAATTCTGCCATATCCCGAGCACTTAAGGCTGATGATTGGTTTTTGGGGGTGGTGAACCCAAATCCTTTCTACCCGGATGTGCATGAAGAGGCTGTGAGATTGTGGAAGTCTCCTTTGACTTTTCACGATCACTCAACAGCCTCTTCCGCCTTCTCTGCCCTTCTAGAGGCCGCAGTCTAGGGTGCTCTGGAGTTCCCCCCTGTGGAGTGTTCTGTGGCAACACTTAGGTGTCCCCGCAGTGCCTCCACCTGGTGTGGCAGCCCTAGGCACCCCTCCAATGCCTGTAGGTTCTTGTCTACTCCAGTGGCGGGGACCTATAGAGCTGTGGGGAAGGCTGCTACCTCACTGTATGTTATTGTCATTTTAATGGGTGTTCAGTGACATGCACAAGGGTAGGGCTGATTCAGAGCTCATCCTTGAGCTGCATGCCGTCGCCGACCTCGCTCTACGAGCGGGGAAGGTGACCGCATGCTCCCTGAGTCAGGTGATGTCCACGCGTGTGGTCAGACACTTTTGGCTTAACCTGGTTGATGTGCGTGAGGTTGAGTGAACCAGTTCCTCAACTTCCAATATCCCAGGCTGGCCTCTTCAGCGGCGCGATTGAGAACGCTGCCCAACAGTTCTCGGCCGCCCAGAAGCGGACTGTGGATTACCTGACTCTGCGGTTTCTGCTGCTACTAGCCGCCGGCTCAGATGCGTCAGTCCTCTTGCCGCCGAATGCGCCCTCCTGCGACTTCCGCCCCCTCCCGTCCTGCCCCAGCAGCACCGGGCCGTGCCGTGAGTTGGTCGTAGGGAGGTGCCCCTGCCCGTACCAGCCCCGCAGCCCCGCTGCGACGCTCCCGTTACGGGCAGCTCGGGTATGGTTTGCAGTTCTTCAGGGAGTGGTCAGGCCCACTCCTTCCCCCGGTGGAGGGCTGGGGGAGAATCTTTTCTCAAAGAGCTGCATTCCCTCTCCGAGCACACCGAGCAAGGTGAAAGTGCGCAACGGCCCCGTGCCTCGCCACTCTCATTCTGCTCTGTGTCTGAGGGTGTGGATGGGAGGTGTGTCGTCCCTGGACCATGCCACTCCCCTCCCCCTCTATCGCCAGACCCCCGGAAGAACAGACCCCCGTGGAACGCTGGTCCTTCCCTGGTCTCTTCTGTTGAGGAACGGGGCTCGACTGTGCATCCGCACGGGGTAACTCCTGGGCGCATGCCGGTCTCCCCGTCCCACTGCCCCTCCGGGGGGACGTCTGTGGTTCGCATGACCCCGCTGGTTCAGTTCCTGGGAGCTTGGCTAGAGCTCCCCGGCCTGTCCCGCTGGGTCATCAGAACGATCAGATTCGGCTACGCGATTCAGTTCGCACGGTCTCCTCCCCGTTTCAGGGGAATTCGCTCCACTATGGTCGGTGGCAATGCCCCGGTCATGAGAGCGGAGATTGCGACCCTGCTGGCGAAGGGTGCAATCGAGACTGTCCCTCCAGCCGAGGTGAGGTCCGGCTTTTACAGCCCCTACTTCATTGTCCCCAAAGACAAGTGGGTTACGACCGATCCTGGATCTGCGCATTTTGAACCGTACTCTCCATCGAGTTCCGTTCAAAATGCTCACAGCCAAACGCATTTTCGAATGCGTCCGGCCTCAGGATTGGTTTGCAGCGATCGACCTGAAGGACACATACTCTCATGTCTCCATTTTGCCTCGACACAGACTGTTTCTTCGGTTTGCTTTCGAAGGCCAGGCATATCAGTACACGGTTCTCCCATTCGGGTTAGCTCTGTCTCCTCACGTCTTCACGAAGATCGTCGAGGCAGCCCTTGTTCCCCTTCGCGAACACGGGGTTCGCATCCTGAACTATCTCGACGATTGGCTGATACTGGCACACTCTCGACAATAGGGTTGCGAACACAGAGACCTGGTGCTCCGGCACCTAACCCGTCTGGGCCTTTGGGTCAACCGGGAGAAGAGCAAACTTTGCCCCGTGCAGAGGATCTCTTTTCTCGGCATGGAGATAGACTCGGTCGCCATGTCCGCGCAGCTCACGAGCGCGCGCACTCACTGCTGACTTGTCTTCGACAGTTCGAGAGCAAGAGTGCGGTCCCACTGAAACTTTTCAGAGGCTCCTGGGGCATATGGCAACCGCAGCCGCGGCAACGCCGCTCGGATTGCTTCATATGAGACCGTTTCAGCTGTGGCTTCGCGATCGAGTCCCGAGGTGGGCATGGCATCGCGGCTCGCTCCGAGTTCCAGTGACTCCAGCGTGCCGCCAAACCTTCTTCCCGTGGGCGAACCTCAGCTTTTTACGGGCCAGTGTCCCTCTTCAGCTAGTTTCCAGGCATCTCGTTGTCTCCACGGATGCCTCTACCACGGGTTGGGGTGCCATGTGCAATGGTCATGCAGCCGCGGGTTCCTGGACAGGACCCCAGCGCCTCATGCACATCAATTGCCTCAAGCTGCTGGCAGTACGCCTGGCCCTGCACCGCTTTCGAGCACTGCTCAGGGGTCAACACGTACTTGTCCGTTCAGGCAATACCGCTACAGTAGCGTACATCAACCACCAGGGTGGTCTACGCTCACGTCGGTTGTCGCAGCTCGCCCGCCACCTCCTTCTATGGAGTCAGAAGCACCTGAGGTCCCTTCGTGCAGTGTACATTCCAGGAGACCAGAACCTGGCGGCTGACGAGCTGTCACGGGTCCGTCCTATCTCTGGCGAATGGCGACTCCATCCCCAGACGGTCCAGCTGATTGGGACCAGTTCGGGGAGGCACAGATAGACCTGTTCGCCTCTCTGGACTCATCCCACTGCGCCCAGTTTTATTCCCTGTCCGAGGTCACGCTCGGCACAGACGCACTGGCGCAGAGCTGGCCGCGGTGCTACGCGAGTATGCGTTTCCCCAGTGAGCCTTCTTGCACGGGTGTTGTGCAAGATCAAGGAGGACGAGGAGCAGGTCTTGCTGGTAGCCCCCTATTGGCCCACCAAGACGTGGTTCTCCGAACTGATGCTCCTCATGACAGCACCTCCTTGGCCTATTCCTCTGAGGTCTCACTCAGAGACGGGGCATCCGGTGGCACCCTAGTCCCGGTCTTGGAGGCTACACGTGTGGCTCCTGGACGGGACGAGGCAGGTTGAGTTCGCGGCCACCTGCGGTGGCAGCAACCATCACTTCCGCTAGAGCGTCGTCCACGAGACACCTCTACGCGTCGAAGTGGAACCTCTTTGTCAACTGGTGCTCTTCCCTTGAGAAGACCCCCGGAGATGTTCGATCAGTGTCGTGCTTTCCTTCCTGCAAGAGGGGTTGGAGCGTAGGCTGTCGCCCTCCACCCTTAAGGTTTACGTCGTGGCCATTGCCGCGTCTCATGATGCAGTGAAAGGTAAGTCTAAGGGGAAGCATGACCTGGTCATCAGGTTCCTGAGGGGAGCGAGGAGGCTAAATCCGCCTCCCTCCCCTCGTGCCCTCTGGGGTCCTCTCCAGTAGATCTAAGTGCTCTGCAGAGGCCTCCCCTGGAGCCTTTGCAATCGGTAGAGTTTTGGTCCTGTCCTATATAGACAGCACTCCTGGTTGCATTGGCCTCCATCAAGAGGGTAGGGGACCTGCACGCATTCTCCGTTGACGAAGCATGCCTGGAGTTCGGGCCGGCTTACTCTCACGTGATCTTGAGACCCCGGCCTGGATACGTGCCCAAGGTTCCCACCACTCCCTTCCGGGACCAGATGGTGAACCTGCAAGCGCTGCCCCTGGAGGAGCCAGACCCAGCCTTGGCACTGCTCTGTCTGGTACGTGCACTCCGCACCTACGTCGACAGAACGCGGTGTCCAGGACCTCAGACCAGCTCTTGTCTGTCATGGGGGGAGCCAGAAGGGAGGGCTCTCTCAAAGCAACGGCTGTCTCACTGGATAGTGGACGCCGTTGCTTTGTCTTACCAGCAGCAAGGTCGTCCGTGCCCCCTTGGTGTGACGGCCCATTCCACTCGGAGTGTGGCCTCCTCTTGGGCTCTAGCGCATGGCGCCTCGCTAACAGACATTTGCAGACCTGCATGCTGGGCGACACCAAACACCTTCGCGAGATTCTATAATCTGCGAATTGAGCCGGTGTCCTCTCACGTACTCGCTTCCGCCAGTACTGGACCCACTTAGGTGTCTTCGCTTGCTCGCCATTCCACTCCTCGGACTGGATAAGTGCGATATTCCTCAGTAGTCTTCCGTTGAAGCCTTGAGTCCTCCAGCACCTACGATGCGGGCACCACTGCTGTTGCTCTGGATGCCGGCTAGGTGCCTCCATGTGCACGGTTCCCTTGGTAACTGTCTCATGTGTATTCTCCACTGTAAGCCTCTCTGAGCATGTGTCTTCCCTCGGCAAGCCATCTGCCACCCCCTGGAGCTAAGTTTCTAGCCACCTGCGGTTGGCGCTCCAGTGATTTCCATAAGTAGTCCCTAATACGGCCATTTGTGTATTCTTAAGTCCTCCCTACGGTAGGCATTTGGTTGCATGTCCCTCCCGGGAAATGTTTCCCAGTGTACCTTGGTACTCCTGTGTCAAAGTAGGATCCCTGGTTATAAGCTAGGTTCAGGAGTCCAGACTTTCGCACGGCACTGGAAGACAGCTATGAAGATGGCGTGATGGCACAGACCCCCATTCTCCGTCACTCCTGACGTAACTCGGAGTGACTACGAAAGGGAACGTCTCGGTTACGGATGTAACCCTCGTTCCCTGAGTAGGGAACGGAGACGTTACGTCTCCTTGCCACTTCTGCTGTACCGCTGGGTAGACGCCGAGTTCAGTCTTGGCTCCTCAGCGAAGACATACTGCGGTTGCGTTCACTTCCTCCTTTTATACCCACGGGGTGGGGCGGAGTACGCTATGCAAATTCCGCAGCCCTAAGGCATTTTCATGCCATTGGCTCGTTATTAAATACTCGAAGAGGATTGGCTTTCTATGCGAAACCCCCATTCTCCATCACTCCTGACGTAACGTCTCCGTTCCCTGCTCAGGGAACGAGGGTTACATCCGTAACCGCGATGTTTTTTATATATGGCTATACTAAAGAAACGTTAGTCACAAAAACAGACAAAACAGACACCCCTCATTTTGTTTATACTTTTTTGTTTATTATATTAAATAAACATACAACAAGATGTATTTAAAATTACATCTAAATGTATTAAAGTTTTGTTACAAAGACAGGAGGACAGCAATAGTAGACAAGACAGACACTCTACAGCCTAGTAGTATATTGTCACGGTTATCTGGACTCTTTCATCTTTAGTTTCACTTTCATGGACTTTCAGTTTGTTGTCATCAGTCACGTTTCTTTGTCTTTGTTTCCTGCCGCTCATCTGTTCCCAGGGACACTAATCTTCACCACAGCTGCACATCATTTAGTTTTTTACCTCTGTTTATGCAGTTCCTCTGTTCTGTCTTTAGTTGTTGGTTATTGTTTGTGTGAGCGTGTTACACACTCTGTTACATTTGCTGCCTTCTAGTTTCATTAAAAATTGTTTGTTTTCTAATCCTGTTGTACGTCTTCACCATCTTCATCCTTGTGACTTCTTGACTTTTTCTTCATCTTTATATCATAGTGATATTGTACAGTAATTTCTTGACAAATCAAAAGTAAAGAGTAACTGTAAATCCTGTCCAGTCTCTTGCAATCAATATCCCACATGGAGCAATGTGTAAATTTGTAACTGCTGAAATTCATATATGCCAAACAGAAGCAGTCTTGTGAATTTTCAATCATTGTCATCAAAATCGTTTTGTACACTTTACAATAACAGTATGTGAATAATCATGTTCTAATACCTGAATTAATAATGACTTTATTATGAACTAATGATGAGTTAAGACATGTACTAATGAAAAATTAACCTTAACTACGAGTCATATGAATTCCTGCATGAATATACCATCTTAACTATTAATGTTAATTAAGATGGGTAACACTTTATAATAACTGCACGCTATTAATCATTATTTAAGCATGACTAAACAGTTAATTCATCATTTATAAAACATTAATAGACATTAAGAAGCAGTTTATAAATATAGCTATACATGCTTTTTTCTTGATTTATAAGCATATCTATAATGTGTTTAATAATTGTATTTTCATACTTTGTTAATGATCAATTAATAATTTCTAAATGAAGTATAACATTATTAATAAAACAGTTGTTTAAGAGTTGTCAGTCATTCATAAGATCACTTAGAAAGTGTAAATAAATGTAGTAAATACAGGTAGTTATAAAGCATTTCGTAGTGGTTAGTTAACTATTTTTGTGAGCTAATCTAAAGTGAGAACTATGCTTTGTAAAGCATTTATAAAGGAGATTTAAAGACTTGTCAATCTTCTAAACAGTCAAATGTAACAAACACAGCGCAGTGATACAGAACATAGAAATATTTAACAGCCTTTATAAATGCTTTACAAGGCATGAATAGTCCTCACTTTAGATGAGCTCACGAACATAGTCAACTGACCACTACTAAATGCTTTATAACTACCCCAATTAACCCTGAATTACAGCATTAATACATGTTAATAAAGCATTTATTAACACACTAAGTAACCATCACTACATGTCTGAATGATAAGCTGTATGAATGTACATTTAAATAGTTTATTAATCATTTACTTACAGGCTCTGAGTAATCTTATGAACCATTGACAACTCTCAAATAACTGGTTCATAAAAAATGCAATTCTTCATTTAGAAATGATAAATTGATCATTAATAAAGGATGAAAATACAATTATTTAACAAATTATAGTTATTCTTTTAAATCAAGAAGAAAGCATTTATAGCTGTATTTATAAACTGCTTATTAATGTCTATTAATGCTTTATGAATGATGAATTAATAGTTTACTCATACTTAACTATTAGTGTGTAGTTATTATAAAGTGTTACCTTACGATGGTATTACTAATATTAATATTGGTATTAATTAACACCTTGGGGTAAACTAAATTAAACATGTTCTAGATTAGAAGAAAGGTGTATTAAAAGGGCACAATGTGAAATTGTTCATAAATTTGCCACCAGTAACTCTCACAAACATCAGTGAATGACACTAGATGTCTTGCAATGTTTACATTTAACCTTACTCATTGAACACACAATGGTGCATTCATCATTAAAAACAATTTAATCTCATTCAGTTTTAAGTGATTCCACTGCTGCCATCAAGAGTGAATAGATAGATAGATAGATAGATAGATAGATAGATAGATAGATAGATAGATAGATAGATAGATAGATAGATAGATAGATAGATAGATAGATAGATAGATAGATAGATAGATAGATAGATAGATAGATAGATAGATAGTCTCTTGTGTGTGTGTGTGTGTGTGTGGGGGGGGGGCTTCTAAAATCAAACATTAAATCCCCTTTCACCCTGGATGTGCTATATCCTAAAATTACCTCTATTACACTGCCAGCCCCAGCCTGACCATTATGTACTTGGAGAGAATACCTGGGAGACTAATGATTGGTGTGTGTGTGTGTGTGTGTGTGTGTGTGTGTGTGTGTGTGTGTGTGTGTGTGTGTGTGTGTGTGTGTGTGTGTGTGTGTGTGTGTGAGTGTGTGTGTGTGTGTGTGTGTGTGTGTGTGTGTGTGTGTGTGTGTGTGTGTGTGTGTGTGTGTGTGTGTGTGTGTGTGCTAAGAGTGGGCAGCTCCTGCTGAGAGATTGCACTGACTGCTGAGTTGTTGCTCTTTAATTATCAATTACTGCTGCAACGGTTGGCCAAGAGAAGAAGAGGTGCTAATGAAAACAGAGGAAGCATTAAAATACACATAGAGTGTGGTTGGGGTAGGTGGGGGGTTGGTGGTTGGTTATAATGTGGTCATGAAATAGAAATATGGCTAGACCTAAACTTCCAGAAAGACAAGTATAATGGATTAAGCAAACGCATTTGAATTATCAGGCAGTCAAACGTTAAGAATCAGAGGTTAATAAGAGTGTGACGCAAAGGGGAGGATCTTGATGAAATCCAAAGGCTAATGGTCACAAGAGACACGTTTAAATCACAGGTTACAGTTTTTCTCAGTCGCATTTTTTTTTCAGATCAGAATTGAAATTCTCAAAACTATCTGTTCAATATTTACATCATTATGTCACTTCTGCACATAAAAAACAGTTTATCATTTCTTTGAACAAGTTACAAATGCTTTAGTAAATCCATGCCATTTGCATTATGTATCATGTACATTATGGACATGGTCTGTCAGCAAATTACAGAACAAACCATTGAAGCGTAAATGCGAATCTTGTCTAGTCTCTGGCAATCAAACTCTCACAGACACTATGGTGTAAGCTACAATTCATAAGTCATAAAAACTTTATCCATACATCCGAACATCCCTCCAGAGTACACTGTTATGTGGACAACATGAATAAGCAATTTGACTGTGTTATCTGTACACAATGACACAAGGACATGTTCATTGACACTGTTGGATTTTGAGAGACTGGCTTTTGCAGGTAATCCATGGTGTTTTGCTATTTGTACAAATCGTTCTGAGTAATGCCCTTACTGGTTTGCAAATTTCAAGGATGATTCGAGAAATGTACCCCAAAGCGACTGAGAAAAACTGTAATACCAGGAGTAAACGGTAATGTGTTTTGGTTTACCAACTCCGATCACCAAAAATAGATAGATAGATAGATAGATAGATAGATAGATAGATAGATAGATAGATAGATAGATAGATAGATAGATAGATAGATAGATAGATAGATAGATAGATAGATAGATAGATAGATAGATAGATAGATAGATAGATAGATAGATAGATAGATAGATAGATAGATAGATAGATAGGCTTGCAACGATATGAGGGTGAGTCATTAATGACATAATTTTCATTTTTGGGTGAACTAACTCTTTAAGGCTTAGCTATTCTCTCTCTCTCTCTCTCTCTCTCTCTCTCTCTCTCTCTCTCTCTCTCTCTCTCTCTCTATCTCTCTCTCTCTCTCTCTCTCTCTCTCTCTCTCTCTTCTTTATTTCTCTCTTCTTGGTTTAGAAAGTAATGAGTCTGCTAAAAGTGGAAACAACATTTCAATCTTTTCAAGACTTGCTTCAGGTAATTGCATTTAAAGGGCAGCAGGTTTTGTTGCACATTACAGCTATCTCTCAACATGTTCTCACTCGCTGTCTCTCTCTTATGAGCAGCTATTTACACAAGATATTTCTATAAAAATTCCCTTCATTTGTCTATAAACATTTCAAAAACGTCATGGACCTACCCTGAAGCAGATGTTCCAACATCAACTTTCTCCATTACCATTATTTTTATAGCTAGGTAATTAGTAATAGTAAAACACACACACACACACACACACACACACACACTAAACACACACACTTTCAGTAAATGTATGTGTAATATGGCCAAAATGACTAATCCATATATCTACGTTGTCCTCTCATGGACTAGTGGTGTATGTTGTGTGTTTGTGTGTGAGTGGTGGTTGTGTGTCTTTAGTTGTGGCTAGTGTGTCCATAGGGAACAGTGTGGTAATTCCCTTTCAATTTCTGAGCATGTTTGTCTCTCTGTCTTTGTTGCCATTGACAGATTGGACATGATGAATGCCATTTTTCTGCATGCCAGCATGCAAGACATCCCAAAATAACTGGCAAACACAAATGTGCATGGTGCACATACACACACACACACGCACATGTGCAACCATTAAAATCTCACCTGTGTGTCTTATGCAGACATGTAGTCACACACGGACAGACAGACACACACACGCGCGCGCGCACACACACACACACACACACACTTCAGGCAGATGACACAGACTTATTAAGCTGCTGTGTGAGAGAGAGGCAGGGGGAGGGGAACAGGCTGGTGGCTTTCCCCAGCATCGCCCCCTCCTCTCGCTCTCTGCTCGCTCGTTTGCTGTATTATGATGAATTATCTTTGTGTTCACTCTTCACTCACTGAAGGTCTGTCCTTCCCTCCTTTTCTGAGCTACAAAGCTGGCAAATTCTCTTTTTAGTTGGAGGAGGAGCAAAGGAGACATTTAAATCCCTGAAATCTCTCTCACAAGTACACACTCTGGCATTGTTGCTGACAGCTACAAAACAATCCTACTAGTGAGAGCTGCCTTTGTTCTGTCAGGCTGGATTCTCTTGTCTCCTACTCAGAATGCTTGCTCTTTTCACAGCTGGCTTTCTCTCAGGTTATTCCTTCTGACCTGTGTCCAGCGTTCTGATGCTTATATACACTTAAGTATTGTTCTTATTGTCCTTTTCCACCTTTCTGTTTCTCTCTTTCTGTCTCATAAAGGTGTGTTCAATGCATTCAGATATTAGTACTGCACACCAGGGAGCTTACAAGTGTAAATTATCCATTTCATTCTTGTGCTGAGTGACAGCTGTGTCTCCCAGAGCAGTTTTCTTCTCTTCCTATTTCTCTCTCCTGCTCACTCTCTCTCTCTCACACAAACGCACACACACTCCCTTGGGATTATAAAGTCTGCAATCAACCAGGCCTAAAAATAGTTTGTGATAAGAACCACCACCTTCTCTCTCAACCTTGTCATAGATTTTGTTTTATTTAACAATCCATCAACATTATAGCAGCATTGTCACAATACTCTTAAACAATCTATGGCACATTAATTCTACAATAAATATTCTATTATGTAATCTATAAATATACCAATAATAATATTCATGTCCTGACCATGTAGTGTATGAACACAGTCAGATTTCTTGATATCAAAATCTAAAATCTTTATGTCCGTCAAAAGGTTTGCATACAGAAGGTTTCATCAAGCCTCCATGAATTTAAATATGAAAATATAATTTACTGAGAATAGTTCATGCAGTTGAAATTGTACAAATACATTGATTCAGCATAAATGCATGTTTCTATGATTAATAATTCAATAAATAATAATATCAATAAATGCCTTCCAAAGAGTCAATGTGTTTATTGGCCTGCTGGGATCCATGTGATGTGTAATGATGTGGGTGTGAAGGAGACTCAGGTCTAAATGGCAGAACACTTTTTCTGCTGTATTACGGAGTCAATCAGCTTTCAGAACACAGTTTTTTATAGCTTAAAGTCCAGCTCAGTGTCAGTGTGCTGATTCCTAAACCACATAGGCTGATATTTTGTCATTATTTTTTTTTAGACATTACCGGAGTATGTTGTCACATTGTAATGTTAAAACCTGACTTATTTCATTCTTTCAAATATATAAATAAATGAATAAATTAATAAATTAAATAAATGAATTAATTCATTATTTCTTTCATTCACTAATTTCTCATATAATTTCAAGTATATATTTTTATTTGAAATACCTTAAACTTTTTTTTTTCATTTAAGTATAATACCAATGTTAAAGTGTGAAATATTTCAACTGATGTATCTGTTTATCAGTTGCATGTTTTTTTTTAAGTTCCTTTGTCTAAAAAGGACTGGATAAATCAGAATAAATGTACTGTGGTGAGAAAGGTCACAATGACAGTATTGATTATCTGTGTCATTAAACCTCAACACCTAATCTATTTGCTGAGGTTTTGTGAATAGACAATAGGTATCAACACGTCTTGCTAATGAGATCTTAACAGACAGTGAGGTGTGTGTATGTAGAGGGGGGGGGGGGGGGGGGGGTATGTATGGGTTTTTCTGTGGGTGGGATCTTAAATGTGTCAAAAGAATAGGGAAATATTGTGATATTCCCCGGTTCAAGTTAAGTTTTACTCATTCCCAACAATCGGGCCAATTTAAAACCGAAATGTAATTTTATAAAGACATTTTAATTCCCCTGTTAACTTCTGTATTATTTGAGCTGTAAAGTAGTTCTCGTACGTTTTGTGGTCCTTTAGGCAAGACAGTCATGTCAGCAAAACTGTAAAAAGAGATATATAGCTTAATCATGTCAAGTCAAGTCACCTTAATTTAAATAGCACCTTCAACAATATTGTTTACACAGTTAATGTTGGTAAATTTTTGGTTGGTAAGTTAATGTAAGGTAAGTTTTTTTTTTTTTTTTGTTTTGTTTTATTTTTTCCAGTCAACATACATTTTGTTTATCTAATGTCAATCCGCTTTGTCAAGTTCTAATGTAAGAGATACTATTTCTGGGTCCAAGACTCTTAACTCAACAGCCATGTGCACTGTTGATTCATATCACACATTTAAGCTTTTTAAAAGTTATGGTGTTTTCTACAGAGACAGTATAATAATAATAATGTTAACAATAATTTATAAATGTGAATTACTCTCTGACCATTCGTTATGAAGATAAAGGTTAGGAGGATCATTTTGGTAGTATTACAGCACACCATCTGTGTATAATAGCACCATTAGCTGTTTGTTGAATGAAATCGAGCCTCACTTTAACAAAGATTTTGCGTTTTTTTATTTATTTATTTTTAATGCCACGAGTTCTGTCGATTGAAAGTTCAAAATTAGTTCAACATTTCTCAGAAAATTACTAAAAGTAATATAAAAAATACACAAGCTAAATGATGAACTTATATTTACATTAAAGAAGTAAATAAATAGAGGTTGAGATTTGGTAGCTGTGGGAATGTTAGGTGAATTGTCAGTATATTAAGTGGCCATTGATTTCCTTTTTGTTGTGAATGAAATTAGATGAACAACCCAATCTC
Organism: Cyprinella venusta; assembly: GCA_038021265.1. NCBI lineage: Eukaryota > Metazoa > Chordata > Actinopteri > Cypriniformes > Leuciscidae > Cyprinella > Cyprinella venusta. The sequence goes on from CM075868.1 coordinate 15,179,105, forward strand.
ATAAGAAAACATAAGTATTTTACGAATCAGCTATTGTGCATGAATTTAAATGATCTGATTTGATTTGTACGAAATTGTATTCACTCACAGCAGGTTCACTCTAGGTCCATCCTGTCAGTGTGGTGTAAGCAGATTGTAGAAAAATGTAAAAATAAAACAATTTGCCACCAAGTCACCAATATGTAAAATAGTTATGGATTGTACAACTGTGTTGGCTCCTCCCATATTTCGCTTAGAAAACCATTCTCTTCATAGATATTATTTAAACAAACACAACCACTCTCCCTCATTCTCTCTTTCTCGGTGTGTTAATAACACATTTAGTGGTATGGAGCCAAGGGAAATGTGGAGTAATCAGCAGCCATGTTAGAGTGCAGAGAGCAGACTGAGGCTCTAATGGAGCTTAACTCTCGTAGTCACAAAAGCTATGGAACGCTGAATCTCTCACACACTCCCTTTCTCTCTCCACCTACCCACCCCCCAACACACCCACCCATCATACGCCTACAATTTACTCATCCATCACCATCAGCTCTCTCTCCCCTTTCCCTCCATCTTCTGCTTCTCTGTGTACCATCTCCTGTTTTCTCTTCCTTTCCTGGCCCTTTTCTCGTTTGTCTTCTCAGACCCTCCTCTTCACTCAATCAATCGCTCTCTCTTTCTCTTCACCAACAAAGTATCTGCTTTATGACCATGTAAAATGCAATATGGTTTCTATTAAATACATTAAATGCAAGCAAGGATGTGTGTGTGTTGCATAAATGTGTGCTTAAGTGAGCTTCTATAAATTTGTGGTGACATTCACACAATTGTAATCAAGCTATTCAAGTTACAATAACAAATACACATTAGCCCCACAAGCTTATACAGGTCTGATCATACTCTGAGTACAGAGACAGGTTATCTTATCATATGACATCTAGCTATCAAGCTGAAAGGACAAAACTGATGAACGGACAATTCACAACGGGTTCAACTTTATTTGTTTAACTGTTTGTTAGCCAGCCTTTAACAGGACCGAGGCAATTGCCACTGGTTCCTCCAGAGTTGCTTCACACAGTCATATTTGTCAAAATATAATGGTGTGCTTTCCATGTTGGAAAGCTTGTATTTATGAGTTTAAAGGAGTAGTTCACTTTAAAAAAAAAAACTTTTGCTGATAATTTACTCACCCCCATGTAATCCAAGATGTCCATCATGTCTTTTTTTCTTCAGTCAAAAAGAAATTAAGGTTTTTGATGAAAACATTCCAGGATTTTCTCCATATAATGGACTTCATTGGGAACCAAACAGCTCAAGGTCCAAATGAGAGTTTCAGTGCAGCTTCAAAGAGCTTTAAATGACATGACAATGAATAAGGGTCTTGTCTAGGAACCTTCGAGTCATGACTTGAAAATGACATGACATGACACGATTTCGAACAGGAGAGTCACGAACGCTCATCACAGAACGCCGCCCCACTTCATGGGTATAATAAAAGGAGGAAGCGGACGCAACCGCAGTATGTCTTCGCTGAGGAGCCAAGACTGAGCTCCTCTGAGGAGCCAAGAGGAGCCTGAGGAGCCAAGCCTCCTCCAGGGGCAGCGCTTGCAGGTTCACCACCTGGTCCCGGAAGGGAGTGGTAGGAACCATGGGCACATATCCAGGCCGGGGTCTCAAGATAACGTGAGAGTAAGCCGGCCCGAATTTCAGGCAAGCTTCGTCAACGGAGAATGCGTGCAGGTCCCCTACCCTCTTGACGGAGGCCAATGCAACCAGGAGCGCCGTCTTCATAGACAGAAACTTAATCTCTACCGATTGCAAAGGCTCAAAGGGAGACCTCTGCAGAGCACTTAAAACTACTGAGAGGTCCCAAGAGGGTACGAGGGGAGGGCGAGGAGGATTCAGTCTCCTCGCTCCCCTCAGGAACCTGATGACCAGGTCATGCTTCCCCAAAGACTTACCATCAACTGCTTCATGAGATGCGGCAATGGCCGCGACGTAAACTTTAAGGGTGGAGGGCGACAGCCTACGCTCCAACCCTTTCTGCAGGAAGGAAAGCACGACACTGATCAGGCATCTCCAGGGGTCTTCTCGGCGAGAAGAGCACCAGTTGAAGAAGAGGTTCCACTTCAACGCATAGAGGTGTCTAGTAGACGACGCTCTAGCGGAAGTGATGGTAGCCGCCACCACAGGTGGCAGAGTAGTCAAACCTGCCTCGTCCCATCCAGGAGCCACACGTGTAGCCTCCAGAGCTCGGGACGAGGGTGCCAGAGGGTGCCCCGTCTCTGAGAGAGTAGGTCTTTCCTCAGAGGAATAGGCCAAGGAGGTGCTGTCGCGAGGAGCATCAGTTCGGAGAACCAAGTCTTGGTGGACCAGTAGGGGGCTACCAGGAAGATCTGCTCCTCACCCTCCTTGATCTTGCACAGAGTCAGTGCAAGAAGGCTCACTGGGGGAAACGCATACTTGCGTTGACCCCGCGGCCAGCTGTGCGCCAAGGCGTCTGTACCGAGCGTGCCCTCGGACAGGGAGTAAAACAGGGCGCAATGGGATGAGTCCTGGGAGGCGAATAGATCTATCTGTGCCTCCCCGAACTGGTCCCAAATCAGCTGGACCGACTGGGGATGGAGTCGCCATTCGCCGGAGACTGGACGGATCCGTGACAGCTCGTCGGGTGCCAGGTTCCAAACTCCTGGAATGTACACAGCACGAAGGGACCTCAGGTGCTTCTGCCTCCATAGTAGGAGGTGGCGTGCGAGCTGCGAATCCGACGTGAGCGTAGACCACCCTGATGGTTGATATACGCTACTGTAGCGGTTGTTCGAACGGACAAGTATGTGTTGACCCCTGAGCAGTGCTCGAAAGCGGTGCAGGGCCAGGCGTACTGCCAGCAGCTCGAGGCAATTGATGTGCATGAGGTGCTGGGGTCCTGTCCAGGAACCCGCGGCTGCATGCCCATTGCACATGGCTCCCCAACCCGTGGTAGAGGCATCCGTGGAGACAACGACATGCCTGGAAACTCGCAGAAGAGGGACCCCAGCCCGTAAGAAGCTCAGGTTCGACCACGGGAAGAAGGTCTGACAGCAGGTCGGAGTCACTGGGACTCTGAGCGAGCCGCGATGCCATGCCCACCTCGGGACTCGATCGCAAAGCCACAGCTGAAGCTGTCTCATATGAAGAAGTCCGAGTGGCGTCACCGTGGCTGCAGATGCCATATGCCCCAGGAGCCCCTGAAAAAGTTTCAGTGGGACCGCACTCTTGCCCTCGAACTGTCGAAGACAAGTCAGCAGTGAGTGAGCGCGCTCGCTCGTGAGCTGCGCGGACATGGAGACCGAGTCTATCTCCATACCGGGAAAAGAGATCCTCTGCACGGGGCAAAGTTTGCTCTTCTCCCGATTGACCCGAAGGCCCAGACGGGTTAGGTGCTGGACCACCAGGTCTCTGTGTTCGCAAAGCTGTTCTCGAGAGTGTGCTAGGATCAGCCAATCGTCGAGATAATTCAGGACGCGAACCCCGTGTTCGCGAAGGGGAACAAGGGCTGCCTCGACAACCTTTGTAAAGACGAATGGGAGAACCGTGGGGGAACGGAATGGGAGAACCGTGTACTGATATGCCTGTCCCTCGAAAGCGAACCGTAGAAACGGTCTGTGTCGAGGCAAGACGGAGACATGAAATTACGCGTCCTTCAGGTCTATCGCTGCAAACCAGTCCTGATGCCGAACGCATTCGAAAATGCGTTTGGCCGAGAGCGGTTTGAACGGCAGTCGGTAAAGAGCACGCTTCAAAAGATCTAGGATCGGTCGTAACCCACCGGTCTTCTTGGGGACAATGAAGTAAGAGCTGTAAAACCCAGACCTCATCTCGGCTGGAGGGACAGTCTCGATTGCACCCTTCACCAGCAGAGCGGCAATCTCTGCTCTCATGATCGGGGAAAGAGATCGTGCGAACTGAATCGCATAGTCGAGTCTGATCGTTCGGGCGACCCAGCAGGACAGGCCGGGGAGCTCTAACCAAGCTCTCAGAACCGATCCAGTGGGCTCATCCGAGCCACAGACGTCCCCCCGGAGGGGCAGCGAGGCGGAGAGACCAGTAGACGCGGAGGTGTTACCCCCTGCAGGTGCACAGTCGAGCTCCGCGCCCCGACAGAGGAGACCAGGGAAGGACCAGCATTCCACCGGGGTCTGTTCTGCCGGGGGTCTGGCGATAGAGGGGGAGGGGAGCGGCGTGGTCCGGGGACAATACACGCTTCCCTCCGCTCTCTCAGAGACAGAGGGGAATGAGAGTGGCGAGGCACGGGGGCGTTGCGCACTTTCACCTTGCTCTGTGTGCTCAGAGATGGAATGCAGCTCTAAGAAGAAAAGATTCTCCCCCAGCCCTCCAGCGGGGGAAGGAGTGGGCCTGCGACTACTCCCTGAAGAACTGCAAGCCATACCTGAGCTGCCCGTCATGGGAGCGATGCAGCGGGGCTGCGGGGCTGGTACGGGCAGGGGCGCCTCCTTGCGACCACCTCCACGGCACGGCCCGGTGCTGCTGGGGCCTGACGGGAGGGGGCGGGAGTCGCAGGAGGGCGCATTCGGCGGCAAGCGGACTGAAGCATCTTGAGCCGGCGGCTAGTTGCAGCAGAAACCACAGGGTAAAAAAAAGCCACAGTCCGCTTCTGGGCGGCCGAGAACTGTTGGGCAGTGTTCTCGACCGCGCTGCTGAAGAGGCCAGCCTGGGATATGGGGAAGTTGAGGAACTGGTTCACTCAGCCTAGACTGCGGCCTCTACGAGGGCAGAGAAGGCGGAAGAGGCCACTGAGCCTCTTCATGCACATCTGGGTAGAAAGGATTTGGGTTCGCCACCCCCAAAAACCAATCATCAGCCTAAAGTGCTCGGGACAAGGCAGAATTTTCCACACAAACCCAACACTCGTGGCAGCCCGGGAAGCATAGCTGTGAACTCTGAACCTAACTCGCTATGCCAGCACATCCGAGGACAACAGCACAGACGAGCCAACTCCAGAGAACTACAGCTCACCTTGTGATGCGGCAATAAACATGGTTTCATCAACTGGGGGACCGAATGAGAACGCGGGCCCTTTTATTTAAAAATTAACCACGTGGGTTGCAACGTGAAAGACGGGGTGTGGACCGAGGAATTTTTCGTCGGTTTAGTTCCAGACCTGACGTCCTAGATCACTATACATTGCGATGGTCACGTTCCCTACTGAGAGAACGTGACACACCCACGAGCGCTGTCTGAGCATGATCAAAGCCCAAACACGTCAAACAGCGCTCGCGCCCATCAGCTGATTCATCAGAATATCGCACTCGGGAATACACAGGCAGATCGTCTTTAAAAATACGTGCTGCGTGCACACTCTTTCAGTGAGAGGAGAAAACTCCGCGGATGTTGAAGCGACCAGGGAGAGACACACACACTGGCAAACCACTGCTCAGATCGCAGGCAATGTGAAACTCGCTGGATACCGCCGTCACACTAACACCAGAGAGTTCGCTCGTCTCGAAGAGGTGAGTCACAGTAGTAAACTCAGATTGAGTGGCTTGTGGAGTGAAGAAGAGTGAAGAAGCGAAAACATACTGCGGTTGCGTCCGCTTCCTCCTTTTATACCCATGAGGTGGGGCGGAGACAGGCTATGCAAATTCCGCAGACCCAAGGCATTTTCATGCCATTGGCTCATTTTTAAATACTCGAAGAGGATTGGCTTTCTATGCGAAACCCCCATTCTACGTCATTCTGACGTAACTCGGAGTGACTACGAAAGGGAACTGTCATTAAGTGTCAGTTGCTCAATTATGACATTTTTAATGCAATTATGACATTGTTTGAGATGTCTTTGTTATGACACCTTGACATAAACCAATACTTCATAACCTGTCAGTGTCTTTATCATGACAACTTGACATAATTAAGACAACACAACCTGTCATAGAAATGTCATAAACATAACAGATTAATTATCAAATTTAAAGGTGCCCTATAATGTGAAATTGAATTTATGTTGGCATAGTTAAAAAACAAGAGTTCAGTACATGGACATGACATACAGAGAGTCTCAAACATCATTGTTTTCTCCTTCTTATTTAAATCTCGTTTTTGAAAAACACCCCTGAAAAACAGGCGAATCTCCACATAATACCGACTCTGACGTGAAAGTCGGGATCATTAATATGTATGACTCCAAACATTTGCATATGCCAGCCCATGTTCAGTGATAGATGAGACGGAGCTGCGCAGCCGAAGCATGGCAGTTGATCAGTGTTCGGATGTACACATGAATACAAAAGTATATTTTAGTTCCTTCGTCCGAGCCTCTGAAGAAACAATGGATTAATTTTATTTTCTTTGGAAATATTCAAACATTTCACCGACGACTTGTTTCCTCAACTTGCTAAGAGCTGGCCTCGGATCGAGCTGATGTGTTGTTGTTCAAGTTCAGACAGGAAATCTTTCACTTTAAAATCGTTCAATACTGTTTTTGCATCAGTAAGTCAGGCCAGTGATTAAAAATAAACTTCACATCGTTTCTTTTAGTAGGATGAAAAAAAAAAATCTTATTTAAATTGTGAATTATATACAGAAAGAAAGCGATCGAACAACAATCACAGCGCAAGTTTATCTGGACACTTGCCAAACTCGTTATGAATTCAATGACTCACGTTACACTGCACAACAAAACTCTAACGTTAACTGTATTTACATCATCATGTCTGCTGCATTAGAGAGTAAAGAGACTGCATTGCAATGATAAGATCTTCATTCTCGCGATCAACACACTCACTGTCTTTTGCTTGCTCAATCACAGCAACACTTTATATGATGGGAATAGATCTAAATACTTCAAAAACATCTCACGATTTGTTAATCTCGATAGCTGTAATAGTAAAAACCTAAAATAGCTGTAGTAAAATTATTCGAGAGAGTTTCACATGTAATAGGCTACATAGCTATTCCATATGCAAGCATGTCAGCCAATCACAGCAGAGGCCGGTTACACACAGCAGACACGCCCCTTCAAAGCAGAGGCTAAAATCAGGCTAGGAAAAATGCCTTTTATTTCTAAATTATGACTATTTTTGATCTAAAAAACATACTAACATTATAAGGGCAACCCAGGAAACATTATAAAATAATTAAAAAAAAACATTATAGGGCACCTTTAAGAAACCACTTAGCTTTATTGGTTAGCATTACATTTAATTGCCAGGAGGTTGGTTTTGACATTGGCTGTCATGAGGCCATTATAACATTTTAGGGTCACGAATAATATGTTGAGGTCAAGAAAAATATTCATGACACATTTTTAATGGCCTCATGACAGCCAAAACCAACCACATGACAGTTTAATGTAATGTTAACCCAAAGTGTTTATGACATATTGATGACAATTTATGTTGTCTTGGTAATTCTCGTAAGTTTGCTGTCAAGTCAGCCTGTTCTCACGTAAAAGCGTCTCTATAAAATGCATTGTGTATTGTTGTGTAATTTATACGCGAAAATTAGTTTTTACGTGCATTTTATATGCAGTTCATTTGCATGTAATACACACGCACCCCACACCAATAATTCTAGCCAAACGTATAATACCCGCGCACCCCACACCACTACTAAACCTACCCTGACCAACCCATGTGTATGTTATGGACTTAAAAACTCACTTTAGCATATAAATTACACAACAATACACATGCGTGCTATAAAGATGTAGCACAATAGGCCTCGGAATAATGGTTGGCACCTTGGGCACATAGCCTTGTTTAGGATATAAAAATGCCTTGACCATCCCCGGTGCAAATTCAAGGCAGGTGGGGGAAACCGAAAGGGCCTGAAGGTCACCGACTCTCTTAAGGGATGAAATAGCTAACAGAAACACAGTTTTAAACGTAAGATATTTCTCTGATACTGAATCCAAGGGCTCAAAAAGTATCCAAGACAAGGCTTCAAGAACTATAGCCAGATCCCAAGCTGGCACCGTAGTACGAGTTGCAGGTCTCAGACTCAATGTGCCATGAAGGAAACGTGTAATCAAGGGGTCTCGACTGAGAGAAGTACCACCCACCAGGGCGTGGGAAGCCGCAATGGCTGCCACGTAAACCTTGAGCGTGGAAGGACATAGACCTGATGAGAAACATTCTTGTAGAAACTCGAGAACTGTGTTAACTGAACAATTAACCGGGTCACACTAGCGTTGGTGACACCAGGAAGTAAAAACTTTCCATTTAAGTGCATAAAGTTTCCTCGTAGCAGGAGCTCTGGAGCTTAAAATGGTCTCAGCTACTTCCGCTGAGAGACCACTATCTATGAGTTGGGCCCCCTCAGAAGCCACACCCATAGTTTCCAAATCTCTGGCCGGGGGTGAAATATAGTGCCCCTGCCTGAGACAGAAGGTCTCTCCTGAGGGGATCCTCCCAGGAAGGACCGTCAAGAAGATGAATGAGGTCCGCAAACCAAATTCGACTTGGCCAGCGTGGTGCTACTAGCAATAGATTTATTCCATCCTGGCGGATTCTCTCCAAAACTCCTGGGATCAGAGCTACAGGGGGAAAGGCATACAGATACAGCCTCGGCCACGTCTGAACCATAGCATCCAGTCCCAGGGGGGCTGGTTGAGTGAGGGAAAACCAAAGAGGACAGTGTGTTGTGTGCTGAGACGCAAACAGATCCACTTCTGCCTGGCCATAAACCCTCCAAATCTGCTCCACCACCTCGGGGTGGAGTCTCCAATCCCCTGGCCTCAGCCCCTACCTCGACAGTGTGTCTGCTCCTACATTCTGGACCCCTGGAATATATACTGCCCTCAAGGAGAGCACTTTCCCTAGGGACCACAAGAGGATCTGGTGCGCCAGTTTGCAGTGGAATATATACTGTTCTGGAATATATACCGCCCTCAAGGAGAGCACTTTCCCTAGGGACCAAATGAGGATCTGGTGCACCAGTTTGCAAGTGGGTTTCCCCTTAAGGAGAACCCTCTGGTCCTGAGCCACCACTGTAAAGGTCTCATGTACAACAGGCCAAAAGGTATCACATTGGACGCTGCTGCCAAGAGGCCTAACAGTCTCTCTGTTTCACAGTGCGTGAGGTCTAGCTTTAGCTCATTTGTGGCGGAAAGGATAGCAGCTACACGAGTGGGCGACAGCGTAGCTCGCATCGTGACTGAATCCCATACCACACCAAGAAAAGTGGTTCTCTGTACTGGATGCATATGTGCGAGAAAGACACCTCGGTGCTGAACCGCTATCTGTTCTGACTCCACTAGAATCAGCCAATTGTCTATGTAGTTCAGAATGCATATGCCCTGCAGCCTGAGCGGGGCCAGAGCTGCATCTTCGCACTTCGTGAAAGTGTGGGGTTATAAAGCTAGACCGAATGAAAGTACCCGATACTGATATTCTTGCCCCCGAAAGACAACCTCACGAACCTCCTATGTTGAGGGAGGATGGAGACATGGAAGTACGCGTCTTTCAAATCTATTGTGACAAACCAGTCCTCGGATCTGATTTGAGTCACAATCTGTTTGAGTGTCAGCATCTTGAACTTGAGTTTCTGAACTGAACGATTCAATAGGCGAAGATCTAAAATGGGACGCAACCCTCCATCCTTTTTTGGAACAATGACATAACGTCTGTAAAACCTCGATTCCCTGTCAGGTGGATACACCTGCTATATAGCTTCTTTCTCTAATAGAGCCTTCACTTCTTGCTCCATCACCAGAGCCTGCTCGGAGTGTACCAACATGGGCAGCACTCCTTTGAAACGTGGAGGAAGTGAAGTCAAGTCAAGTCAAGTCACATTTATTTATATAGCTCTTTTCACAATACAGATTGTATCAAATCAGCTTCACAGTGATAACATGAAAGTAGTACAACACAGATCAATAATATTGTTAAATATTAAATATTAAATATCTCCGACTAAGCAAGCCAAAGCAAGGCAACAGTGGCAAGGAACCAGAACTCAGGCTCAGTCGGGGCCAGTTCTCCTCTGGCTTACGTTCATATTGTTATATATAAATATTAAATATTGTTTATATATAAAACGGCGCCATAACATATCGCCGGCGTTGAGTCGTCTCTTCACAGGCGTTGGTCTTCTCATCACAGGCGTTGGGGCATCCGAAATCCCCGTGAGAGGCTGGACACAAACTGGACCTGACGAACGCCATTTTTCTCGGGACAAGCGTCCCGAGATAACAGCAGAAAGGCAGATGGGAAATAATTAGCATAGCTGATGTTCATAATGATTTTCATTACATTGGAGTAGATGTTAAAAACCACAATCTCACAATCTCTCCGCAACCCAACCATACGCGCCGACCCGTTTGTCTAAAAGGCTGTCGAGCCCCACTGGTGCGTTAAACAGTTTCAGTGGCAAACGGTTCCGTATGGCATAACAGAGGACTAAAAGGTAAGCATTATGTGAATGCTTGACTAAAGAGATGCGTCTTTAGTCTAGTTTTAAACTGTGTCAGCGAGTCAGCGCCTCGGACCGAATCGGGAAGGCTATTCCAGAGTTTTGGGGCTAAATGCGAGAATGCCCTCCCTCCTTTAGTGGACTTAGATATCCTAGGAATGACCAGAAGTCTTGAATTTAGTGATCTTAAGAAACACGGTGGATTGTAGGGCGAGAGAAGGTCCATAGGAGCTAAATCATTTAGAGCTTTATAGGTCAGTAGTAGTACTTTGTAGTTGATACGGAACTTAATAGGTAACCAGTGTAGAGATGATAAAATCGGTGTTATGTGATCATATTTTCTTGACCTAGTAAGAACTCTAGCAGCTGCATTTTGTACTAACTGTAGCTTGTTTATTGAGGATGCAGGACAACCAGCTAATAAAGCATTACAGTAATCTAGTCTCGAGGTCATGAATGCATGAACTAATTTTTTCTGCATCAGAAACAGATAGCATGTTACGTAGCTTAGCAATGTTTCTAAGGTGGAAAAAGGCTGTCCTTGTAACATATGAAATATGATTTTCGAAAGACAGGTTGCGGTCTAGTATAACACCCAGGTCTTTTACTGTAGTGGATAAAGTAACAGGACATCCGTCTATATTAAAGTTGTGTTGTAAGAGGTTTTGTGAGTGGTTTTTTGGACCAATAAGTAATACCTCCGTTTTATCTGAATTTAATAGCAGGAAATAATGCGTCATCCAGCATTTTATATCTTTGAGACACTTTGTCAATTTAGATGAGTTAGTGTTTTCGTCTGGTCGTGATGAAATATATAATTGAGTGTCGTCAGCGTAACAGTGAAAATTAATTCCATGTTTTCTTATAATATTACCAAGTGGCAGCATATATATTGAGAATAGCAGAGGGCCTAAAACAGATCCTTGCGGTACTCCATAGTCTACTGACGTTATCTTTGATTTTTCCCCGTTTAAACAGACAAAATGATAATGGTCCGATAAGTACGATCTGAACCAGCTTAATGCCTGTCCTTGAACACCAGTGTAGTTTTGTAGTCGATCCAAGAGTATTTTATGATCTATAGTGTCGAACGCAGTCCTAAGATCAAGTAGGACTAGTATTGAGATACAGCCTTGGTCAGAAGCTAAAAGTAAATCATTTGTAATTTTAACTAGCGCAGTTCCCATTCAGGGAACTTCGAGCTGCGTGAAAACGCCATGGGGACACGCCTTTGCGTGATGAGTCATGAAGCACGTATGAAATCTGTCCAATAGCGAGACGTAACGTCACAGGCGGGGTGATGTATCGACCAAGAAACTATAAAGCATCCCCGAAACACAAGCGCAACAGCTTCTGAGTCTTCAGAAAAGCGCTCTATGTATGAATCATTGTCTGTCTGAAAGAAAGTTTGTCTTTTCTGTAAGAGAAAATATTATGGCGAGTAAACAGCAGCAGTTCAGAAAGTGTGTTCATCCCTGCCCCCACTGCATCTAGGGTGGGGATACACACGATCTGTGTGTTGCCTGTTTGGGAGTGCAGAAAGCCCAGTCAGCTCTCGAGGGGGCTGGCTGTCAGCATTGCGAGCGTCTGCCCATGAAGATACTCCGCTCCCGCCGGGCACTCTTCGAGGAGAGTGGTTTGGTTCACGTTCCCCGCGGCTCGGGTCCCGCTGCTGCTGAGGCACGGCGAAGGCTTGCGTCGTGGGGATCGCAAGTGGATCTATCAGCGGGGATGGAGACGGGTTCCGATGGAGCCCTTTCTCTGCCCTTACCTGATAGATCCAGCGCCTCAGATCTCGCTGCGGGGGTCCGCGTTGCGGTTTCTCCTGCCCGGGCTGAGGCTCCATCACTTCAGCTATCCAGTTCTGAGGAGCTGGATGTTGAAAGTGTGGATATGTCAGGAAAACAAAAAATAAAATTGATGGAGGTTTTGACTCGGGCTGTGGAGAAACTTAGTATTGAGTGGCCAGTCGAGAAATATGAGTCTAGAGTAAAAAGCAAACTAGACGAGAGGTTTTTATCATCTCACTCGCAACCTCCACGCCGGTGTTTGCCCTTCTTTCCCGATTTACACACCGAGGTGTGTAGATCGCGGAACAAACCGGTGTCTGCGAGAATACTTACACATCAGACATCTATTTATTCTAATATATCTGGTTCTGGAAAGCAGGGTTATGGGGCGATGCCGAGGATGGAGGAAGTTTTGGTGAGCCATCTTTTTCCTGAAACGGCATCGTCCTTTAAAACACCGGCGTTGCCCACCAAACCACTTAAAAAAAAAAAAAAAGATACTTCGGTTCTGGTGGGCAAAGCTTATTCGGGACAGGCAGCATCTTGTTTACATACAATGGCCATACTGCAGGCTTATCAAGCAGATCTGCTAAGAGATATGAGTGAGGGGGATGTAGTCAGCTCTGACACTATTAAAGAGCTGCGCCAGGCGGCGGATATTTCTCTCCGTGCCACCAAGGAGACGGCCAGATCAGTCGGCCGTTCTATGGCAGCCCTGGTGGCCACGGAGAGACATTTATGGCTGAATTTAGCAAGTATGAAGGAGAAAGATAAGGCTTTTCTCTTGGATGCGCCACTGTCAACTGATGGTCTTTTCGGTGGTTCAGTAAACGCTGTCATCGAAAGATTTCAGGAAGGCAGAAAACAGGCGGCGGCGCTCCAAAAATGTCTCCCCCTCCGCTCTCATGTCCCGGGGGCTGCTGGGTGGGAGCAGCCCCACCCGTCTTCATCGCATAGGACGCAGCAGAAGAAGAGGGTCGCATCTCGCGCTCCTCCCCAGCAAAACTGGACCGAGACGCGGCGCTCTCAGGTGAATCTTCCCGGGACAGAACCGATCTGAGGACGGTTATTGTTGCCAGGAAGGCCTCGTCGAAAAAGTCCTGACGCCACTGGCATCAGGATGCTGAGTCCCCACCGTGAGAGAGGAGTGTTCGCCGTGGGGCTCGGCGCCCGCTCTCTCACGGTGCCCTCTGGGACCCATTCTGCTGAACCTGCCTGTGAGGGTGGGCGCAGACGGTCCCAGCGATCGGTTTCCCGAGGGAAGCTCGTTTTGCTCTGAGGAGCGATACAGGACAGTCGTTAAACCCTGCCTGTGCGTGGTCACAGGGCGCTGTTTCTGTTTCAAAAATTACTCCAATCGCCAGTCTCGAGAGACTGGTACCCTTAGAATTTCTGGCTGAATGGGAGAGTCTTCCAAATATATCTCGAAGTCTCATCGAAGAGGTCCTGACGCCACTGGCATCAGGAGGCTGAGGGTGGTCCCCACCGCGAGAGAGGGGTGTTCGCCGCTGAATACGGCGCCCGTTCTCTCTCTGTACCCTCATGGGCTCGTTCTGCCAACCCTGCCTGTAAGGAGGGGCGTAGACGGTCCCAGCGAGTGTTTTCCCGAGGGACGCTCGTTTTAAAAAAAAAAAAAAAAAAAAAAACTGAGGGTGGTCCCCACCACGAGAGAGAGGTGTTCACCACCCAATACGGTGCCCACTCTCTCTCGGTACCCTCAGGGGTGGCCCGTTCTGCCAACCCCGCCTACATATCGGGGCGTAGACGGTCCCAGCGAGTGTTTCCCGAGGGACGCTCGCTCGCTCAGAGGAAGCGATATAGTATATTCAGGCCAGTTGTTTCCCTGCCAAGGCATTCAAACATCTCCAGAGGCCAGTCTCGAGAGACTGGTACCCTTAGTGGAATTTTCTGTCAATGGGTCCTGCAGACTATTGAGTGCGGTACGCGACCCAGTTCGGTCACGTCCGCATTGTGTTCAGGGGTTTTTTACCTGCTGCGGTGGGCCCCGAGCAGGCTCTGGTTATGGAACAGGAGGTGAAAATCTGTTACTGAAGGGGCGATAGAACGAGTTCTTCCTTCCCCGTCAGAAACTGGTATTACAGCTGGTTTTTCATTGTTCCAAAGTAGGATGGTTTGGATCTGCGCCGATTAAATCGCTCTGTAGGAGCTCAGTTCAAACTGCTACACTCTCGAGCAGATCGTGTCACAAATCAGGTCCGAGGACTGGTTTGTCATGATAGATCTAAAAGACGCATACTTCCATATTTTCATCCTTCCACAACTTCGGACGTTCCTGAGGGTCGCTTTCGGGGGCGAAGCGCACCAGTATCGGGTTCTTCCGTTCGGCCTAGCTGTCCCCTCGAACCTTCACAAAATGCTCTTTCGCATTTAAATTATATCGACGTTTGGTTGATCCTGGCTCTTTGGAGCTTCAGGCGGTGCGGCATCGAGATGTCGTTCCCGCCCATATCAGAAGGTTGGGGTTGAGACTCAACGCCAAGAAGAGTGTGCTTTCTCCAGTACTGAGGACCACTTTTCTGGGCGTGGTTTGGGATTCGAAGACGATGCAGGCACATCTGTCGCTTGATTGTATAGCTTCAATTCTCTCAGCTGTCAAGCAAGCACAGTTAGGCCAGTCGCTCACTGTAAAAGAATATCAAATTCTGGGTCTGATGGCAGCAGTGTCCAACGTGTTACCGTGCGGCCTGCTGTACGTGCGACCACTGCAGTGGTGGCTCAGGGCCAAGGGGTTCTCCCCGAGGGGAAACCCGCCTCGCAAGATCAGGGTTACGTGACGTGGTCTCCGTGCCCTGGCTATGTGGAAAGAACCTTGGTTCCTGTCCCTGGGACCTGTGCTGGGAGTTCCGGTCTGTCGTGTAATGATGGATGCCTCCCTCACGGGCTGGGGGGGCGATTATGAGTGGTCACTCGGCCCGGGGTCTGTGGACTTCCTCCCAGACCTGAGGGGTCACCATGTTCTTGTTCGGTTTTTAACCATCAAGGGGGTCTGCGCTCATGTCCATTATTCAGGCTAGCGCCAGATCCTTCTGTGGGCCCAGGGGAAGCTTCTTTCATTGGATTATATATCCCAGGATATTTAAATCGGGGAGCAGACATCCTGTCGAGGCAGGGGCCGAGGCCCGGGGAATGGAGACTCCACCCTGAGGGGTGGAGCTCCTATGGAGTCATTTCGGTCTTACCGAGGTAGACCTATTTGATTCCAGGGACTGAGACACTGCATGCGGTGGTTTCCCTGTATCCACCAGCCCCTCTGGGGTTGGATGCGATGGTACAGGAGTGGCCGAGGTCACCCCTGTACGCATTTCCCCTGATTGCTCTGCTCCCAGGAGTTCTGGAGAGGCCGAGACGGGTTCTTTCTACCGTTGGTAGCCCCGTGTTGGCCGGAGTATGGAGGCGGGTCGATACTTCTCCCCCGCCCAGATCTATGGAGGTTGTGGGCTTGGCCTCTGAGGGGGCCCAGCTCATATAATCAGGTCTCTCGACTGAGGTCATGGAGACCATCCTCCAATCCAGAGCTCCGTCCACGAGGAGATATATGCCTTGAGGTGGAAGTTTCACATCTTGGTGTGGAGAACACCAGTTGGACCCAGTTAACGGCCCGGGGTGGCGGTGCTGGAATTCCTTTAGGAACACTTCTCCACAGGGTTATCCCACTCCACACTAAAGGTTATGTGGTGGCCTATCTGCTTACCACGTCCCTTTGAGTGGAGTTTCTCACGGGAGATACCCATTGGTAGTTTGTTCTCTTTGTGGTATCCTGAGGTCAGACCAAGAGAAACTATCTGCTGCCCTGTGTAGGGCTCTAGATGCTTATGTCCACAGAGCTGCCCTGTGGAGGAAGTCTGAACGGTTATCTGTTTGTTTTGGACCTCCGTAGGGAGGTTGTCCCGCATCTAAGCAGAGGTTGAGTAGCTGAGTGGTTGAGGCCATCTCACTTGCATATGAGTCCGCCGGTCAGCCTTCTCCTTTGGCTGTCGGGGCTCACTCAACCAGGGGTATGGTAGCTCCGCTCCAGGGGCGCAGGTGCTTTCGTATATATGTGTGCCTGATTTCATACAACGGACACCTGCTCGCATGGCGGCGTTGGTATTAGCGTCCCCATGGCGTTTTCACGCAGCTCGAAGTTCCCTGAATGGGAACGTCTCTGGTTATGTATGTAACCTTAGTTCCCTGAAGGGAACGAGACGCTGCGTGTCTATGCCATACTCCCAGCATGCCCGTGAGCGCTTGCTTCAGTCCTATCAGAAGCTGTTGCGCTTGTGTTTCGGGGATGCTTTATAGTTTCCTGGTCGATACGTCACCCCGCCTGTGACGTTACGTCTCGCTATTGGACAGATTTCATACGTGCTTCATGACTCATCACGCAAAGGCGTGTCCCCATGGCGTTTTCACGCAGCGTCTCGTTCCCTTCAGGGAACTAAGGTTACTGTACATACGTAACCAGAGACGTTTCTGTGCTATGATGCGGTCTGAATCCTGACTGGAATTTTTCATAGATATCATGTTCTTGCAAAAAAAGAGCATAGTTGAGTGGACACAACTTTTTCTAGTATTTTGGACATAAAGGGAAGATTTGAAATGGGTCTGTAATATGCTAAGTTATATGGATCTAATTGCGGTTTCTTAATGAGAGGTTTTATTACTGCCAGCTTGAATATTATTGGAACATGACCTAAAGATAAAGATGAGTTAATAATATTGAGGAGAGGCTCTTCCTCTACAGGTAATAGTTCTTTTAGTAGTTTAGTGGGTATTGGATCTAATAAACATTAGATCCAATACCCAAACTGGAGAACCAAACTGGATTCTGTATCCTCTCTCTATTATTTGCAGGAGCCATCGAGAAATATTTGGAATATTTGGAAATATTCTCCCACTCTGTCAGAAATTCTACTAAGGGAACCAGCCTGTCAAGGCTGGCCTCTGGTGTATTTAAAACACTCAGCCCGGGGGCCTGGAACATACTGGCAGGAACCATTCGGACTGAGTGTTTTTGACACACCTCCCCAGAAGGTTCATGTCTGAAGCAATGTCGAGTCAACGTTGCGCCAGATGTTCACTGGAGACCACTGCGCCCCGAAGCACCGAGGGTGGCGGGGTGGGCAGAATAGTCCCCTAAGGACCCTAAAATGGTCCAGGCACCGTATTCTGAGGTGTACACCAGTTCACTTCGGTTGGGGCCATCCTCACTGGTCTGACGCGGCCGTTCGGTCGTCTGTATGTTTTCGTCATGGCCGAACAACAGCTATAAGGAAGAAGGCAATGGTTTTATCAGAGGAAACTAAAAAAAGAAAAGGGGAGAGTGACAAATTAAAAGAGAGGACGAGGATTAACACATTGGTCTAGCTTTCGCTTCGCTAAAGGAGGATGAGGGGTGCCCGACTGATGCTGACGCTTGCCTGCACACAAATGCCGTAGGTAACCCAGATAAATTCATATAAGCAGTGTAGTATTTTCTGGTATTCCGGCCACAGCCGATGGTGTTATGAGTGTAATAAAATGCCCACAGCCCAGTGTTTGCTTCTAGCAGATGGGAGTTTTACTTACTCAAACATGTTCTGAGGGCAGAAAGGAAAATGATTGGTTTACAGTTTCAACCAATGAAACTGAAGCAAAGGCGGGGTCAAGACGTTTGAACGTGCGGAGGGATTAGTCTGGTTCTGAGAGGATTCAGATGCCTCCGGTTTGTGGGAGAAAGAATTGCAATGGCAAGGTAAGTGATTTTATTATATATTTTGTTCAAATTATTCTTCCTCTAACTTTTATTAGGATAATCAGCGAACATTAAAATGCACAGAACTAATAATCATCGATCGTCTACATATCGTGTTCATGCATTTTGATTCAAAATGCATGAACAAAGCTGTGTATGGTGTAAATGGTGTAAAACACGCTTCGTTGTGTGTGAAATTGATATGCGACAACAGAACTCGTTCAAATCTCTGCGATATTTCAACGGTCAAACTGATAACATCTCCCACCCTAGCGCTGCTCTCAGGGCAGGAGTGCTCCAATTAGTGATTGGTCGTTTGCGAATGAGCCGGATCTAAGAGCCGGCTCTTATAGGTGAACGTCGGGAGCCGGCTCGCATATCTGAAGAGCAGACTCTATTTTTATAAATATAGCCTATAGAAATTAAATCATTATTAAATAATGAAATAATGCATGAATTTTATTTTATTTGAAATAATTGACTAATTAAAAGAACAAAAAAATATTATATAATAGGACACATTCGTTTCGACTGTCTGATCAGCCTCACATTCTGTTCCTGTCAATCATACACGAGGTGTCAACCAATTATGCGGCATGAGGGAGGGGCCATCACACACACACACACACACACACACACACACACACACACACACATTGTCAAACTCGGTCTCGGAGGAGAGGAGAGTTGAGGAAAAACAGCGGTGAAAACAAAACAAAAGCAAGAAAATGAGTCGGAAGCACAGCAGCATTTGGAATCATTTTAATGAGGTAGACAATGTTAAAGCACAGTGTAGAATTTGTCAAACCAAAATCTCACACAAAGCCGGTTCTACGCGCAACCTACACCGGCACCCAAAACTGTGAAGATAGCGGAGCTTCGCGAAACTAGTGGTCCCGTTAGTGATGGTGGTGGAGCGACTGGAGCCAGCACCTCACGTGGAGATGTATCCACTCGGCCGCGACCCACAGCAACGCAGTCTTCTAAAATGGATCAGTTTATGCAAAACTCAATGTCTGTAGCAAAACAAGGCCAAATTGATATTGCATTGACTAAAATGTTTGCCACCGATTTCCAGCCATTTTCGATCGTGGAGGACAGAGGTTTTAGAAATTATACCAGTTGTCTAAATCCAATGTACCAAAGTAAATCCAAAGTAATTTCAAAATCACTTATTCCACAACTGTATGAGAGCACAAGGGCTTCAGTGCAGGAAAGAGTCAAAAAAGCTACTGCAGTTTGCCTTACCACTGACTGCTGGACGTCAAGGATAACTACTAATTACATGTCAGTTACATGTCACTTTATTGAAGATTTTTCAATGTCTAGCTGTCTTCTAGACTGCTTTGAGTTCAGCGACAGACACACCTCAGAGAACTTGGCAGAGGAACTGTTGAGAGTGGCAAAAGAATGGGATATAGATGGAAAAGTGGTCTGTTGTGTTACTGACAATGCAGCTAACATTACCAAAGCCATGAAAATATTAAAGTGGACCCATCATCCATGTCTAGCCCACACAATCAACCTGATTGTAAGAGATGCGCTGAAGGTGATAAAGCCCACTGTGGACAAAGTGAAAGCAGCTGTGGAATTCTTCCACAGAAGCACAGTAGGTGCTGAAAAACTAAAATATACACAACGCCAGATGGGAATGCCTGAGCTAAGGCCTAAACAAGACTCCCCTATAAGGTGGAATTCAACATTTTATATGTTGAAATGGTTTCTTGAGTCAAAGGATGCCATTATCTCTACCCTAGCCATTGTCAGTGCACCTGTTGATCCTCTGATCCAAGAGGAATGGGAGGTGGTGGTGGAGTTGTGCAGAGTCCTGGAGCCATTTGAGCAAGTTACTGTGGAGATCAGTGGAGAGAGGTACAGTAAGCAGTTATTTCTACAATTTATCCTGTATTTTATATTACACACACACACACACATACGTATGTATATATAAAATCTGTTCTCTCTTTTTAGCTATGTGACAGCCTCAAAAATGATACTCCTATGTAAGGGTCTGCAGCGAATCACAGCCAACCGCCAGAGAGAAGCAAATGTAACCACAGGGCAAGTGAAAGAGTTTATGGACACCCTATGTTCATCAATGGACAGAAAGTTCCATAGAATGGAATATAATCACGTTCTATCAGAAAGTGCAGCACTTGATCCCCGGTTTAAGAAGTTAGCCTTCAGTGATGCCAGAGCAATTGATGAGGCTCTTCAAAGAATCACCTCAGCAGCAGGGAGGGACAGCCCCAGCAGTCAGCTGGCTCAGACACCAGGGCAACAGGAAGCAGAGGGAGCAGAAGGAGCCGAAGCGCCACCAGCAGTAGTGCCACAAACGTCTGCTGTTTGGATGCTGTTTGATGAGAGAGCAACTGGGAATGCAGCACGAAGGAATCCCTCAGCAGATGCCATAATGGAGGTCCGATCCTATTTGGAGGAGCCCCTACTCCAAAGATCTGCAGATCCTCTGAGCTGGTGGAAGAACAAGGCCTCTATCTACCCACGGCTTACTAAAGTCATGATAGGGAGACTCTGCATAGTGGTCACATCCGTTCCCTCTGAGAGGGTCTTCTCGAAAACAGGACAAATTATTTCTGAGAGAAGAAACCGCATCAGCCCCTCGAAAGTAAGGCAGCTTGCATTTCTGAATGCAAATCTCTCATAAAAAAATATCAGCATTGTGTGTGTGTGTGTTCTTGCTAGTTATACAAAACATAACTAGTGAGATAGTTCATGCTGGTTAGTTTTAAAGGGGACATATCATGCAAAATCCACTTTTTTAGCCCTTAAATGCATTTTGTTGTATATTTGGAGTGTTTATAAGTACAGAAAAGATGAAAATATTCTCTTCAGGCGCTTCGTTTATATCTTTATATTCTGTTTTGGTCATATTTTTCAACCTGTTCAGATTTTTCTGTTTTCTATGACGTTTTTTGAACAATAACGTCACAGGATTTGCAGCGGAACTGCCAAATTAGGACATTGACTACCGGTCCAACACTTCGAGCAATCCGCCATTATTATTTCTCGCTCCGATTTTGTAGTCCGAGCTCAATGATGCAGAAGTTATGAGAGGGCAAGTCAAAATGTTCGGTTGTAGGATGTAGCTGCTAGTGACCTGAAGCACTTGAAGGATTCCCACTTCAACAACCTCCGCCAGTAACGTTATAACTTACAGAAGGGTTTGCCGATTGACTTCATTTGAATGAGGGGTAACGTTAACGTTAAATTCCTTCTATCTTTGGAGAAAACGAACAGAGCATTTCGATAAGCTGTAAATATCGTTAATAAAAATAAAGTACTTTAACACATGGTGGTCAAGGTTTAGCAGTACCTTTGTCTTTCTTTGTTTTTGTTTTGAAGTAACGTTAGCTACACGTCTGCAGTATTGTTCTTGAGTTTCATGGTCATTTAGCTGCTTTTCTGATGCTTTTCTAAACGTATCATATTATCAATACAGATTGTTTGTGGTAAGATTAGACCGTCAGTGTGCTTGTTTTAACAAGAAAAAATAGTCGACTTTCACTAATAACACAAAACAGTTAACTCACATATCAATACATCCATATGAAGACGTTGTTCTGCAGGTTCGTCGTCGTCTTCTCTTTATCAACTCGCTCGAATATGTAAGGCTTGATGGACAAGTCTTTTGTTGTTGACGTTTTATTAACGTGTGAATAAAAATGTTCTTTGAAGGTATCGTATATCTCTAATCAAACTACAATAATGGCCGAACGCGGGGATGTTGAACCGAATGTGAACTCAGCGACCTGGAGAGCGGGCGGGGTATGACGCATCTCCTTTTTATTTAAAGGGGCCGCTTTGAAACGGGTTGCTCAAAGACGCACATCAGAAAAGGGGTAGAAAAGGGGCTTGTGGAGCTATAATAATGAGGAATTCAGACCCAAGTATTGCAGTTATGTTTTATATAGACCACAACGGTATGATTTATATGTAAAAATGAATGATTTAAAAGCATGATATGTACGCTTTAACATGCCAGTAAATAAGAAAGAAAATGAGGGACCCAGTTTAATCCTTTTAAGTTATTTATTTTTCTTTAATATGGGTTAAATTATGTTGTTCAGATTGTATTTGTTTTGAATGTTGTTTCTAAACATTAAAAAGTTGTTGTTTGAATGCACATGTTTAATAGTATTCTTTTTCATAACAAATCAATGCATTTTTGAAGAAATTTTGAGACATTGTGAGTATGATTTCATTGAGAATTGTAATTATGATGATTTCATAATTTAATTAGAATCGTTTTCACACCTATCATAGTCAAAACATTTTTTTTAAAGAGCCGTTGGTGAGCCAAAAGAGCCGGCTCTTTTCAGTGAGCTGAGTCAAATGAGCCGGCTCACGAAAAAGAGCCGGATTGCCCATCACTAGCTCCAATCGCTGTTATGTTAGTGTACTACACGCTGCTCTCAGGGCAGGAGTACTCAATAAATTAAAATCAACTGCTATTTTAGAGTATTACTTGCTGTTATTTTTGTGTTTTTCTTGCTGCTCTGAGGGCAGAAGTTCAAATCGCTGTTATTTTAGTTTACTACATGCTGCTCTCAGTACTCAATAGATTCCGTGCTGCTGTAAGGGCAGGAGTACAAATCAGTGTTATTTTAGTGTGTTATGCGCTGCTCTTGGGGCAGGAGTACTCAATAAATTCAAATCGCTTATGTTGGTATACTACGCGCTGCTCTCAGGTCACTCAATATATTCAAATCACTGTTTAGTGTACTACGTGCTGCTGTCAGGGCAGGAGCACAAATCAATGTTATTTTAGTGTGTTACGCACTGCTCTCAGGGCAGGAGTATGCAATAGATTCAAATCGCTGTCATGTTAGTGTTCTACGCGCTGCTCTCAGGTCAGGAGTACTCAATATATTCAAATCACTGTTTAGTGTACTACGTGCTGCTCTCAGGGCAGGAGTACTCAATAAATTCAAATCGCTGTTATGTTAGTGTACTACGCGCTGCTCTTGGGGCAGGAGCAATCAATAAATTCAAATCGCTGTTATGTTGATGTACTACGCGCTGCTCTCAGGTCAGGAGTACTCAATAGATTCAAATCACTGTTTAGTGTACTAGGTGCTGCTCTCAGGGCAGGAGTACAAATCACTGTTATTTTAGTGTGTTACGTGCTGCTCTCAGGGCAGGAGTACTCAATAGATTCAAATCGCTGTTATGTTAGTGTACTATGTGCTGCTCTCAGGGCAGAAGTTCAAATCACTGTTATTTTAGAGTACTACATGCTGCTCTCAGGGCAGGAGTACTCAATAGATTCAAATCGCTGTTTAGTGTACTACGTGCTGCTCTCAGGGCAGAAGTTCAAATCCCTGTCATTTTAGTGTACTACATGCTGCTCTCAGGGCAGGAGTACTCAATAGATTTAAATCACTGTTTAGTGTACTACATGCTGCTCTTAGGGCAGGAGTTCAAATCACTGTTATTTTAGTGTGTTACACACTGCTCTCAGGGCAGGAGTACTCAATAGATTCAAATCGCTGTTATGTTAGTGTACTACGCGCTGCTCTCAGGGCAGGAGTACTCAATATATTCAAATCACTGTTTAGTGTACTACGCGCTGCTCTCAGGACAGGAGTACTCAATATATTCAAATCACTGTTTAGTGTACTACGTGCTGCTCTCAGGACAGGAGTACTCAATATATTCAAATCACTGTTTAGTGTACTACGCGCTGCTCTCAGGTCAGGAGTACTCAATAGATTCAAATCACTGTTTAGTGTACTACGTGCTGCTCTCAGGGCAGGAGTACAAATCACTGTTATTTTAGTGTGTTACGTGCTGCTCTCAGGGCAGGAGTACTCAATAGATTCAAATTGTTGTTATGTTAATGTACTATGCGCTGCTCTTGGGGCAGGAGTACTCAATAAATTCAAATCGCTGTTATGTTGGTGTACTACATGCTGCTCTTGGGGCAGGAGTACTCAATAAATTCAAATCGCTGTTATGTTGGTGTACTACATGCTGCTCTCAGGGCAGGAGTACAAATCACTGTTATTTTAGTTTGTTACGTGCTGCTCTCAGGGCAGAAGTTCAAATCGCTGTCATTTTAGTGTACTACATGCTGCTCTCAGGGCAGGAGTACTCAATAGATTTAAATCGCTGTTTAGTGTACTACATGCTGCTCTTAGGGCAGGAGTTCAAATCACTGTTATTTTAGTGTGTTACACGCTGCTCTCAGGGCAGGAGTACTCAATAGATTCAAATCGCTGTTATGTAAGTGTACTACGCGCTGCTCTCAGGGCAGAAGTTCAAATCACTGTTATTTTAGTGTGTTACGCGCTGCTCTCAGGGCAGGAATACTCAATAGATTCGAATTGCTGTTATGTTAGTGTACTACGCGCTGCTCTCAGGGCAGGAGTACTCAATAGATTCAAATCGCTGTTATGTTAGTGTACTACATGCTGCTCTCAGGGCAGGAGTACTCAATAGATTCAAATCGCTGTTTAGTGTACTAGGTGCTGCTCTCAGGGCAGAAGTTCAAATCACTGTTATGTTAGTGTGTTACACACTGCTCTCATGGCAGGAGTACTCAATAGATTCAAATCACTGTTGTTTTAATGTACTACGTGCTGCTCTCAGGGCAGGAGTTCAAATCATTGTTATTTTAGTGTGTTACGTGCTGCTCTCAGGGCAGGAGTACTCAATAGATTTAAATCGCTGTTTAGTGTACTACGTGCTGCTCTCAGGGCAGAAGTTCAAATCCCTGTCATTTTAGTGTACTACATGCTGCTCTCAGGGCAGGAATACTCAATAGATTCAAATCGCTGTTATGTTAGTGTAATGCACACTGCTCTCAGGGCAGGAGTACTCAATGTATTCAAATCACTGTTTAGTGTACTATGTGCTGCTCTCAGGGCAGGGGTACAAATCACTTTAATTTTAGTGTGTTACGTGCTGCTCTCAGGGCAGGAGTACTCAATAAATTCAAACCGCTGTTATGTTAGTGTACTACGCGCTGCTCTTGGGGCAGGAGTACTCAATAAATTCAAATCGCTGTTATGTTGGTGTACTACACGCTGTTTTCAGGGCAGGAGTATTCAATAGATTCAAATCGCTGTTTAGTGTACGTGCTGCTCTCAGGGCAGGAGTTCAAATCACTGTAATTTTAGTGTGTTACGTGCTGCTCTCAGGGCAGGAGAACGCAATAGATTGAAATCGCTGTTATTTTAGTGTGATACGCGCTTCTCTCAGCAGGGCACGAGTACTCAATATGGGTTCAAATCGATGTTATTTTATAAATCAAATCGATGTTATTTTGTGTTTTAGTAGTCCAGGCACACCAAACTTACTTCAATTTGCACATAATTGTGAAACATACAATATATCTGTGACCTTATTTTGTTGTATGACTTGTCAGAGAAATTGTTAGTTTTGAGGGAGTTATTAATATTTATTCACGTAGTACATTAAAACAACAGCGTTATTAATATTTTTAGTTTAAAGATCTTAAGGTTTCTACTAGTAATTCTATTTGTTTACATTCTTAATACTTCGCAATAAGGTTTCATTAATGTTCCTGGCACCAAGTTTACTCTACAAAAGAAAGTAGTCTAGGAAATATTTGATAATGAGGATGTTCATTGTTCAATATCCAAAACTGAAGCCTGCTGTTGAAATGCATTTTACTTTGTTGTCAGTGTACATTGAAACCAAATTCTAATCTTTATTTATTTCATTTGCAGGAAGACGAACACTTCGGGTATTTGAGGAACTGACAGACATTTGGCCAGGCGACACATGGCCCTTGTTAATGGGAAGCACATTCAAGTTCAACGACTCCTGTCAATTAAAGCACCTTAAAACTTCTAAGAATGATGATATGAACTAATTAAAACATTTCATTGCTTTGTGTTTTCTGTGATATGTTGCTGCTTTATAAATTTAATTCACTGGAAATGTTTTGTAATAGTATAAAAAAGTTAATAGTATATAATATAGTTATAAATATACATTTTATTGTAATATTGGACTAATATTAAAAACCATTCAATAAAAAAGATAATTAGTGAACTGATTATTTACAATCAATGTTCAAGCTTTCATTTTGTTCTTATTCAAAGAATCTTCACAACAGTCATTGACTGAAAAGACAGTAACATCAAGGTAAAACAGAGTTCCTTCCTATGCATTTTCCATTTTAAAAGTCTATACTTTTCTCAGGGTGGATTAGGGTTCAGGCTTCAGGGCTGCCGAGTGACTAAAGGAACTTTTCTGTCAGAACCACTGACGCTATGCTTAATTATCAGCAAGATAGTCGAAAACTGTTTATTTCTTGTCTGTTACTACCCACTTCTACTTCTACCAATGACGTAAGTTACAATAGCTAAATATAGCTGCGAGCAGCGATTGCGGGCCCAAGCCGGTGGCACCGCAACCCCGGTGCCTTTAGTTACCTAAAGGCACCGGGATGGCGGTACCGCCGGCTTTGGCCCGCAATCGCTGCTCGCAGCTATATTTATATATATATATATATATATATATATATATATATAAAGCCGGTGGCACCGCCACCTTGGTGCTTTTAGGGTTATTCTACTTGACATGCAAAAACATAACCCCCGCTTTGACTGTCAAAAAGAAGTGTGCTGAAGAGCTTGCATCATTGAAGGCTCTGCAAAAGTGCACATTGAGGGCACATTTTAACCACAAAGTATGCGTGAGCAACCTTCTGAAAGGTCAGGTGTACATCCAGGTCTACATCTGTACTGTGTTTACATTATAGTATTTAGGAATGCGCCGATCCGATACTCAGGATCGGTATCAGCTCCGATACTGCCATCTTTGCCGGATCGGGTATATTTACACCACTTTAACTCTTTCCCCGCCAAACACGGAATTTTCCGTGTTTCAAGAAAAAACGCATCCCCGCCAAACACGGAATTTTCCGGGTTTCCGTGTTTTAGGTGGTATACGGTAAAGAAGGCCCGCGCACATGCTCTGAAAGAGTACGCAACTCTTTGATCAAAGAAACAGATTGCAATCGCGTCTCAAACGTGAAGTGGAGTTGTGAGAATGTAGCTCAAAATATCAATAATATCAGATATGTATACAAATGCAGAGGTATATGGCATGGCTGATCAAGTGCTGGAGGTGTTGATGGTCTCGGAGTCCGATCACTATTTGATAATTCTGAATCTGATCGGGACGACGTAGTGAGTGAGAGAGATGCATGCATGTTGCATGCATGATGTGCATGCAAAGTTTGTGTACGTAAGGGGTTGCGGAAGGAGACTGCAAAAGTTGTGGTGCTTTTGGCTTGCTTAGTTGGGGTTATTTAATATTTAATATTTAACAATATTATCGATCTGTGTTGTACTTCTTTCATGATATCATTGTTGCTTTGATGCAATCTGTATTGTGAAAAGCACTATATAAATGTGACTTGACTTGTGGTGTCCCCTTACATCCTGGGAAATGTTACTCTGTTTACCACTCAAAAGCAAATTACAATGCCTAAATTTGATATATTTTACATTTATTTATTTTTTAAATTTATTTTGGAAAGTTTTATATATGAAGAAAACAACATCTGAATGTATTCTGCTTGAAAATGCACTTGTTTGATAAAAATGCCCTTTTCTCTGTTTTTTGTACAAAATGTTGTGTTTTTGACAAAACCTACATCCGTTCAAGTGGCAATAAAAAAAGAACAAATGAAGATAAAATAAAATAGTTTTTTTTGTCTAAAAGCAGAGGCTCAGATCTTTATTTTGATATATAGCTTCTTCATATATTCATGGAAGAAAATATTTAACGGGCCATTGAAATTTAGCAAAAATCGTCAAAAACCCTGGCGGTGGCTGGCAACTTTTTTAAAAAACGCTGGCGGGGAAAGAGTTAATCAAACCACTCTTCTTTAAAACATTATGATGTGATTTTTTTCACATGTATTTTATTACTCTTATTGAGCTATTTTGTCCACACACAGGACTCACTGCCAATCGTACGTGCTCACATCATTCTCTTTCTGTGAAAGCTGTATACTGCACTCACCAGTTTTCACTCTACAGCTATTGACCAGAGCACTGAAATTATTTCTCACTTAAACTACAATCAAATGGATTTTCTCACACATTTTGCGTTAGTCCTCCGCATGGCATTTTATTATTTTCTGCGCAGCTTCAGAAGTGCATGCACACAGCCTAGAACACATGACACGCACACACAGTCACGAGAGAGGCGCGATCGAATGTGTGTTTGTGTGCGAACAATGGAAACTCCTTTTTGTTCATACAGGAAAATATTCAGACTAATGTCTTGTGGGAGCAACAGAATACATGCAACGGCATTATGTAATCAGGATACAAAAATCTAGTGAGTTACATCAAAAAAAGTAGTAATCAGATTGTAGTTACTTTTTGAAAAAGTATATAGTACTTAAAGCCATTTAATATAAAGTGGGACCCTTTTTTTATGAAATAATTTGTAACTGTATCGGAATACATTTTTAAAGTAACCCTCCCAAGCCTGGTCTTGTGTGCACGTCCGTTAATTTCTCTTTTTAAGTTAGTGATTTTTAAGGCCCCAATCCTACTGTATTACCTATTATACTGTACTGCCAACTGTATTAATGTGTGGATATTGATCCAATAGTTCTACCTAATTTTGAACAGAAGAGGGCAGTATAGCACTATGAATGATTTTTTTCTTTTTTGACTAAACCATTCTGTCTGTTTTTAAACTTAAACATAATTCTTAAATTAAAAAAAAAAGAATAAAATGGCTATAGTTCCAATATTGGTATAGTCTTATACAGTGTTGGGGTAGTTACTCAAAAAAGTAATTAGTTACTAGTTACTTCTGTAAATTGTAATGAGATTACTTTACAAGTTACTGCGTTGGAAAAATAACTTCACTACTTATTACTTTACTTTCCTGTTTCTTAATTTACCATGTAGCCTACATGGACAAACATCATATCAGTTTTTGCCCTATCATCATTTTATTGTAAAAATGTATACAAAATGACATGAAAGAACAATATCCCTGTCTGCACAAATAAATATGCCGCACTGTAAAATTCACAAACAAAATGGGGTTCAAAATTCAAAATTTTAAAATGGTGTTTATCACAGAAGTTTCAAAACAGGCTGGGAGAATAAAACTCTTCTCCTGAGAACAAAACCAGCTTTTTATTCGACTCATGGTAATAATAATAATTTAAAAAAAATAAAAGATGTCAATGAAAAATAATAAAATAAAGGTCACTTTATCCCATAAAATTCTTAATCCTAATTTAAAATGTATTTTTCTAAACCTGGGGAATTAATGGTCGACAGAGGAAGCATGTCTTCTACAATGAACCCTGCAACAATCCTGTTCATTTCGTTTTCCAAGACTTTCGAGCCTTGTTTTTACTTGACGCGTCCGAACGAGCGGAAAGGTGCGCGCGGCAAACAGCGCACACGATGCCGCATCCGAGGATGAACGACAAGAAGCCGAACCTGCACCGAACATGGAGCCTACATCTCCGCAACGGCACCCAGTTTGCGCATCTAAATCAGTTATTTATGTTTACAAAATGAGCCTAAGATCCATGTCTTATAAAATGTCCACGAAACTTAATGAAATGTTTAGTGAAATTAGAAAATAGAGATCGTTCATTTAGTTCTTTAGCCTAGCCTATATACATGTTTTTATATCCACATATTTTGTTCTAATGTCACAAATAATAATCTTAGGCTTTACTATAGCCTACATTTCACTCAAATATTTTTGTGCTTTCGAGCAATAAACTGAAAGTAATGTGAATATTGCCATTTGTTGGGTCTCTCTCTCTCCACTTCCCTCTCTCTCTCACTCAAATCGGTCTCTATGGCAACGGCGCGCACGCACCACTAGACGGAACTCTCCACACAGGCAAACACGGCTTGGGTAACGCAGGAAAGCGCGTTCCTTTATTATAGTAAAGTAGTGTAGTTACCAATATTTTCAGTGTAATGCGTTACTTTACTTACCCAAACTCGTTTGTAACTCGTTACCCCCAACACTGGTCTTATAGAAAATAAATGGTGAATAATAACATTTTTAATTCCTCATCCAATCATCCTTTTGTTATGGATCAATATCATAGCTAGAGACGTAGAAAAGGGCTGCACGGTTTTGCAATAAATAATAATAAATAAAATAAAATAAAATAAAATAAACATATAAATATTGTAATTGCAATTAAATTAGATTTGTGTAGCAGCTGCATGTACAATTATTATTATTAATAATAATAACATTAATAATAATACAAATGAGCTTAGAATAAAAATTTAAATGGTTTATTACATTAAAAACAGGCCATATTTTTGTTAAATAAATAAGCTATCATTCATAGTGCACTAAATTTTAAACATTTTAAATTACAACATTGTTTGTGAAAGTCCAACAAAGTTAAATGTATACTCAAACCTGAAAAGTTGTGTGGCTCCGTTTTCATTTGATTATCATTGTGGCAGCAGTTGGAACACTACAACTAACCCCGCTGTGTATTACATATTTTAAACCTAGCTAACAGTCGAATTACTGACATGTTTCAAAACGGTGCTGTGTTTGAGCCAACAAGACAGTGATTAAGGCAATATAAAGTTAGATTTGGACGCGTATACATCCAACCCGGAAACAGAAAAAAATCTACGATGAAAAAATTTACTTTCATGATGTCAAAACACTCTTTGTCCATTATCTTCACGAAATATAATCAAAACGTTCCGCAAATTCGCGGGAGACCGTCTTCTGGCAGCAAGAGAAAAAGAGCGGAAAGACAGCCGGCTAGATACTGACAAACTATGTAAAATGTCCGTGTTACATTTAACCCCGCGTTAGGCCTACCTTTATCCCCGCGCTCCCCTATTCTGTAGCTCCTGGCAGTGATGTTTCACCTCATGAAATATAGTTTATGTTCACATTTATGACACAGACAGTAGATAATATTATGTTCACATTTATGACACAGACAGTATAGGCTTCTGCCAGGCACTTTCAGGGATACAAATCGAAAAAATATGTATAGTCTATATGTGCATATTTATATGCAAAATACTCATTTTTTCACGTCAACTATGTGCTATGGTCATTAAATGGCTTTCCTTTTCACTTAAGTCCAGCAAATAATTCATTTATTTTAACACATTTGGTGGCATCTGCCAGTTATTGTCGTTGTTATGAAGTACAGTCGTATGTTTGCATAATTCATTTTGAACACTATAATGCTTTCAAAATCTGAGGTAAATTATCCGTTATGGCTTGTGGCACAGTGACCTATTTTTAACTAAAAATAAATAATGTGTAGCCTACTCATAACCAGTGTAATTTCTTCATTCTGTCAGCCGCGACGTCGCAGAAATAGGAACCGTTTCTAAATTAGAAACTTCGCATGTCGCCGTCGCGTATGGTTAGGACAAAAACTCTGATTTATTAACATGGAAAAGATACCTTTTATCGCGTGTCGCGGCGTCGTGTGTAGTTAGGACACGGTGTAAGCGGCCGCTTCTCAAGTCTAGAATCTTGATTCCGATTGGCCAGTGTCAGACAGTCAGACCTGTCAGTCTCGCAGCTCGCGTCAGCTTCATGCGGCTTCATGAGAGAGACGCATAAGTCCGGAATTGGACAATTTAACAATATACTTACGATAGAATATATTTACAATTAATAATGATTTAAAAACAAAATACATAACGCGCCGGGCCGCCGGCCCAACCAGACCGCGGCCCACCAGGAATCTCCCGGTAGTCCCGATGGCCAGTACATGCCTTAGTATCTTTAATATATTTTCATAATTTTGAAGAAGTTTGGTGTGTGAATAATTAAAAATTACTTAAGAGGGGGGAAATAAAAATGTAAAGGCTGGTTTTGCAAAACATTCACATACAGACTGAAACAACCGACTTCCTGTTTTGCTGGCTTAAAGTTGCTTGGGCTAATGAGATCTATAAGTGTACCGAGTTTAATATTATTATATGCAAGTGCGTTTGATTTATGGACCCAATTTTCAGACCAAGTTAATGGACCAAGTTAATTTAATTAATGAACTAATTATATAAAACTATTGTCAATGCACTACAATTAAACTGGCTATGTGCCTTTACTTATAAAAAAATGAAATAAAAACTTATTTAAAAAATCCCAGGCTTAAGAAATGTATTTTATTTATGCTGGCCAGACACACAGCAGTTAAATGGTTAATTAAGCCCCCTCCCCCTGCTAACACACACACACACACACACACACACACACACACACAGAGAGAGAGACAGGCAAAGGCTCAGACATATGCTCAGAGGGAGTATGACTACATTCAAACTAAAATATCTGACTTTCTGTGGGTCCTAGCTATTGAGTGTGAATTAGAAAGTTGTCCGGCTTGAGGAGTACAATATACATACTGATTTTTGTAACTGTAGATAAAACTAACAACCCCACTTTTGTCAAAAGGTGGCGCTACTGAGCCCTCACCACGCCCGTTTCTGAAACTTTGCACATGTCTACTGGCTATTAAATGTGATGTGTCTGATGAGTTTCATGCAATTTGAAGCATGCTAAGGGTCTCAAAAGCATCCTAAAAGAATTGGAAAGTTTGATGCGTCGCCATGGCAACAGTTTCAAAGATATCAAGAATCCATTCACAGGTCTACATCTGCCGTATGTTTACATTATACAGATGAAGTTTGAAGCAAATTGGATTAAAATAAGAGGGTGATTTCAAAGCATTTTGAAAATGACACACTTTCTGCTGCCAGTTGGTGGTGCTATAACTTTGACACACAATAGTCACATCCATGTGATCGTCCTCTTACAGCGAACACACTCCTGAAGTTTCATCACGATCGGTTGATGTATGCTGAAGTTATGACACACTTCCTGTTTCACATTTTTTGCCATGATTTCATTTCCTCGCCACGGCCAAACCGTTCGAGATATCAAAAATCCCCTCGCAAACTTTCATCCTCAATGTCTTGACTTCACGCTGACTGAGTTTCGTAGAATTTGGATAAGAGCTCTAGGAGGAGTATTAAAAATTCCATTGCAAGTGTTTTATAAAGAACCTTAAAAAACTGACTTCCTGTTGGGCTGGGGTAAAAAGTAAAAGTGCGACGTATATATGAAATGATGAGATCAACATGTGTACTGAGTTTCATATTATTACATACAAGCGTGTTCGATTTATGGACCAAGTGTTCGGACCCCTTTCCAGGTGGCGCTGTCGAGCCCCCCTGCCACGCCCGGGTACCATCTTCAGCCCGGCCCTAATGGCGGCGGGTTCTGACCCGTGTGCAAAGTTTCAAGAGTTTTCGAGCACGTTAAGGGCCCCAAAAGTGTCCAAATAGTCGTATAAATAATAATAATAATAATAATAATAATAATAAATATAGCTGCGAGCAGCGATTGCGGGCCCAAGCCGGTGGCACCGCAACCCCGGTGCCTTTAGTTACCTAAAGGCACCGGGATGGCGGTACCGCCGGCTTTGGCCCGCAATCGCTGCTCGCAGCTATATATATATATATATATATATATATATATATATATATATATATATATAAAGCCGGTGGCACCGCACCCTTGGTGCTTTTAGGGTTATTCTACATGACGTGCAAAAACGTAACCCCCGCTTTGACTGTCAAAAAGAAGTGTGCTGAACAGCTTGCAGCAGTGAAGGCTCTGCAAAAGTGCGGATCGAGGGCACATTTTAACCACAAAGTATGCATGAGCAACCTTCTGAAAGGTCAGGTGTACATCAAGGTCTACATCTGTACTGTGTTTACATTATAGTGTATGTAGGGATGCGCCGATCCGATACTCAGGATCGTTATCAGCTCCGATACTGCCATCTTTGCCGGATCGGGTATATTTACACCACTTTAATCAAACCACTCTTCTTTAAAACATTACGATGTGATTTTTTCCACATGTATTTTGTTACTCTTATTGAGCTATTTTGTCCGCATAAAAGATTCACTGCCAATCGTACGTGCTCACATTAGGGCTGGGCGATATATCGATATAAAAATATATCGATATATTTTTAAATGCGATATGGAATTGGACCATATCGCATATATCGATATAGTTCAAATATGCGCTGTAATCCTTGCTCCAAGCAAGCTGCTGACCGGAGCCCACAGCACTGCTCCCCGCGCGTGAAACTGTGTGCTGCAGAAGCCCCAGCCGCAAGCCATCGATAACCCGGAACGGTGTTTCCTACAGTCTTTCTCCCGCGGCCGCCACACCAAACATCATCCGGCCGCGGCTGCAGCAGCTTCTCAGTGAAGTCCGGTATTGTGCACGCACTATTGTGTTGTTAGCCCCGTAAAGGCATAACAAATGTAAACCACCATAAAGTTTTCGCACTATTCCAAGCCTTCTAAAGTCGTTCAATAGCATAATGTGAGGTAAAAATGAATATATAGTCATGAATATATAGTTAAGTTAATGGAAACTGGTCTCTCCTCCATCATTCTCCATTCAGCAGCATTCAAACAGCGCATCGCGTTCTGTTACGACAGTAACACGACGAAACTCTCTTCAAGATCAATGTTCCCATTATTATACTTTATTTGTGTTACATTTATATGGTTTTCATAAAATGACTTTCTTACTGGAGTTTATAGCGCTTTCTAAATCATATTACTTTCTCCTGGGTGTCTGTTATTACAGCGCTGGACTAGAGAGCACGCGTACTGTAACTTAAATTTAAAACTGTTAAAAGAAAAGGATCAATAAAATGTTGCATAGATATAATAAGCATCAAATATCTCTACTTTGTGCTTAAACTTTTAAGTGTGACTGTGACTTCGCGTTGCTTCAAGTGCTTCATTTTGCGCACGGGATGTGCATAATCGATTTGCCGCTCTAAATTAGGGCCTTTCATACTATAATATTTAGACAAGTTTAGCCTAAACACCGGGGGCAAGGGAGTGTGGTCATGGGAATATCCCTGCCACCACAGCGGGAAAAGTTCTAGAGGAAACACTGTGAAAAAGCTCACTGCAAATTAATTTTCACACGAGCTTTGATAAAAAAAAAATAAAATAAAAAGGTACTCCTGTTGTTATACAGTATTTATGTTTACATTTTCTTGTTAATTGAACAGCTGAGCATTTAATTGTGAACCAGGTGAAGAAGCCTTTTTATTATTTATTAATTTTTCACCTGATTTTTCACCTGTTCACTGAAATAGCTTGTTTCTATAAAACTAGGCTACTTGTGACTCATATTTGGCTTTGACTGAACATTTGCTCTCACTTTGCGGAAAAATCGCGATATATATCGTATATCGATATTAGGAAAAATATATCGGGATATGACTTTTGGTCCATATCGCCCAGCCCTAGCTCACATCATTCTCTTTCTGTGAAAGCTGTATACTGCATTCACCAGTTTTCACTCTACAGCTGGTGACCAGAGCACTGAAATTATTTCTCACTTAAACTACAATCAAATGGATTTTCCCACACATTTTGCATTAGTCCTCTGCATGGCATTTTATTATTTTCTGAGCAGCTTCAGAAGTGCATGCACACAGCCTAGAACACATGACACGCACACACAGTCACGAGAGAGGCGCGATCGAACTCTGTGTGTGTTTGTGTGTGAACAATGGAAACTCCATTTTGTTCATACAGGAAAATATTCAGACTAATGTCTTGTGGGAGCAACAGAATACATGTAACAGCATTATGTAATCAGGAAACAAAAATCCAGTAACTGTATATTATTACAGTGAGTTACATCAAAAAAAGTAATCAGATTGTAGTTACTTTTTGAAAAAGTATAAAGTACTTAAAGCCAATTAATATAAAGTGGGACCCTTTTTTATGAAATAATTTGTAACTGTATCGGAATACATTTTTAAAAGTAACCCTCCCAAGCCTGGTCTTGTGTGGACGTCCGTTACTTTCACTTTTTAATGCACACGTGCATTCATCTATACGTGCATTAATCTGCATGTAAAATTACTGATTAGATTTTATTTACTATCAAAACCAAGAAAAAAACTATTAAAATAATAAACAAAGGGAATGGAAATGATTTTATAAGGCTTTTTTGTAAATAACTGGTCTGAATTTATGTACCACTTAATATTTTAATAGAATATTCTTAGGCTATACTACATATATTTCATGAAGTGCAACATCACGGTGAGGACCTACAGAAATATATATTCTGTAGCTCCTGGCAGTGATGTTTCACCTCATGAAATATAGTTTATATAATATAGCATAAGAATATTCTGTTACAATATTATGTTCACATTTATGACACAGACAGTAGATAATATTATGTTCACATTTATGACACAGACAGTATAGGCTTCTGCCAGGCACTTTCAGGGAGACAAATTGAAAAAATATGTATTTATGTGCATATTTATATGCAAAATACTCCTTTTTTCACATCAACTATGTGCTATGGTCATTAAATGGCTATCCTTTTCACTTAAGTCCAGCAAATAATTCATTTATTTTAACACATTTGGTGGCATCTGCCTCAAGTTATTGTCGTTGTTATGAAATACAGTCGTATGTTTGCATAGAATTCATTTTGAACACTATAATATTACATGCTTTCAAAATCTGAGGTAAATTATCCGTTATGGCTTGTGGCACAGTGACCTATTTTTAACTAAAAATAAATAATGTGTACTCATAACCAGTGTAATTTCTTCATTCTGTCAGCCGCGACATCGCAGAAATAGGAACCGTTTCTAAATTAGAAAAAAACTTCGCATGTCGCCGTCGCGTCTGGTTAGGACAAAAACTCTGATTTACATGGAAAAGATACCTTTTATCGCGTGTCGCGGCGTCGTGTGTAGTTAGGACATATTGTACTGTAACGGTAGTCGATACGCGTTCTTCTGATCATTAAAAAGAATGAGGTTATATTGACAGATGAATAGGCTACGCTCAGTTTATCAAATACGCTCAGTTTATTAAATGTCTCTTGCAAACTATGAAGAGACAATGATGAATCAATACACACTGACATGGCGATGCTGGACTGATTCTTTATTTACACCATCATACAGTAATTTTGTCGGTTGTTTATTACAGATATTAGCATGCATTTTATTGATCATCAGCTAATTTCATCAATAGACATCAATAAGAGAGAGTGGCAACAGCCCTTGTAAGAGTCAAGAGATCATTTCTTTGTTTACTTGAAGATGATTGTGTAGATGATTAAGCGTCTCTGACTTACTTTCACTTTTATTTGCGATGTTTGCACGTTGGTTTGACGCTCAGCTGCTGCTTATCTGCGGTGGTGATGCGTGTCGCAGTAGCGCCGACATGTCTGACTATAACAGCCTGTAAACGCTCTCACTCGTTTATTTTTTAGCATTTTTGGGAGGAGTAAAATATACATGTGTGATATCAACAACCAGATTGCGTTTACACGTAAAGATCCGAACACAATGCGAGCCAGACTACCTCCAGATGGTCAGGCAAATCGATCACAATCCGATCACAACGTAATACCTTGCATTGATGTTTCTTTTTTATTATCCGGATAACTTATCTGGATACAGATCGCATTTTAATACCAGGTGTAGGGGTCTCAGAGAAGAGACCGGCGAGAAACTTCACGAGACCTGCGGAATGCCTCCACAGGGCGGGGAGATACTATACTGCCTATGGGAGCGGCCGCTTCTCCGCTCTTGATTCTGATTGGCCAGTGTCAGACAGTCAGACCTGTCAGTCTCGCAGCTGGACCAAGTTTATGGACCAAGTTAATTTAATTAATAAACTAATTATATAAAACTATTGTGAATGCACTACAATTTAACTGGTTATATTATGCATTCACTTATAAAAATTAAAATAAAAACTTATTTAAAACATACCAGGCTTAAGAAATGTATTAAGAAATTACACAGCAGAAAAAAACACACAGCACTGAAAGGGTTAAGTTAAGCCCCTCCCGCTACTAACACACACACAGAGAGAGACAGAGATGTAGGCTCAAAGGGAGCATGACCAGATTCAAACAAACATATCTTACTTTCTGTGGGTCCTAGTTAAAGAGTGTCAATTAGAAAGTTGTCCGGCTCGAGGAGTACAATATACATACTGATTTTTGTAACTGTAGATAAAACTAACAACCCAACTTTTGTCAAAAGGTGGCGCTACTGAGCCCTCACCACGCCCGTTTCTGAAACTTTGCACATGTCTACTGGCTAATAAATGTGATGTGTCTGAGGAGTTTCATGCAATTTGAAGCATGCTAAGGGTCTCAAAAGCATCCTAAAAGAATGGTAAAGTTTGATGCGTCACCACGGCAACAGTTTCAAAGATATTAAGAATCCATTCACAGGTCTACATCTGCCGTGTATTTACATTATACAGATGAAGTTTGAAGCAAATCGGGTTAAAATAAGAGGGTGATTTCAAAGCATTTTGAAAGTGACACACTTCCTGCTGCCAGTTGGTGGCGCTATAACTTTGACACACAATAGTCACATCCATGTGATCGTCCTCTTACGGCGAACACACTCCTGAAGTTTCATCAAGATCAGTTAATGTATGCTGAAGTTAGGACACACTTCCTGTTTCACGTTTCTCACCATAATTTTGTTTCCTCGCCACAGCCAAACCGTTCGAGATATCAAAAATCCCCTCGCAATTTTTGATCGTCTATGTCTTGACTTCAGGCTGACCGAGTTTCGTTCCATGCGGATGAATGCTCTAGGAGGAGTACATTAAATTCCATTGCAAGCATTTTAAAAAAAACCGTAAATATCTGACTTCCTGTTGGGCTGGGGTAAAAAGTAAAAGTGCGATGAATATATGAAACGATGAGATCGACATGTGTACCGAGTTTCATATTATTACATGCAAGCGTGTTTGATTTATGGACAAAGTGTTCAGACCCTGTTCCAGGGGGCGCTGACGAGCCGCCCTGCCACGCCCGGGTACCAGCTTCAGCCCGGCTCTGATGGCCGCGGGTTCTGACCCGTGTGCAAAGTTTCAAGAGTTTTTGAGCATGTTAAGGGTCCCAAAAGTGCCCGGATAGTCGTTAGAAAAAAAAAAAAAAAAAAAAAAAAAAAAATAATCCTAAGGAAAACAATAGGGCCTTCGCCCTTTCAGGGCTTGGGCCCTAATAATAATAATAATAATAATAATCCTAAGGAAAACAATAGGGCCTTCGCCCTTTCAGGGCTTGGGCCCTAATTATGTGGGAGAGAGCTGATTATCATTGAGTATTATACATGTTAAGTATAATTTGAAATGTCTCAGGGTGACTGGTAAAAATGTCTCATTTCCAAATAAGTAAAACAAAAGGTAATACAAAGGGCTGTCAAATAATTAATCATAATTAATCACATCCAAAATAAAAGTTTTTGTTTACATGATATATGTGGATAAACTGTTTTTTTTTTGTAAAATTATTTTCTAAGTATATAAATACACACATATGCATGTATATTTAAGAAAAAAAATATTTATATATAAAATATCTATTTTTATATATAATATAGTTTATATATAAATCTATATACAGTATATGCATGGAAATATTTCTTTAATATATACAATCATGTGTGTGTATTTATATACATATATATATATATATATATACATATATATATATATATATATATATATATATATATATATATATATATATATATATAATTATACACAGTGCACCCACATATCATGTAAACAAAAACTTTTATTTTGGATGTGATTAATCACGATTAATCATTTGACAGCCCTAGTAATAAGGTTTTTAAAGAGTTTAGAGATACACACAAAGGAGGGTGGGATAGTTAAACCCTCATGTTCTCAAAAGGTGTTCTGAATGCAAATTACCATTGTTAGCACATATTTCCATGTGAAATAAGTTTTTGCCTATACCATGAAATGTAGCAAGGGGCTTCGTGCCTTTTCTGTATCTCAGATCAGCCCGTGAGGCTCAGAGCGTTTTTTTTTTTTTTCAATGTCAGGTTCGTATATCTTCTCTTTATTCAAGACCATTTGATGTTTTGTATTATCTTTGAACTGATTATGAAATTATCAGACATAAGTAAACATTTTATTCTAATAGACTCTTGACATTTTCATTAAAGAATTAAAAAAGAACATTCAAATATTCGCTTATAATGATGCAGTGCACAGATGTCATTAAAAAAACTTTATTTATGAAGTCAGATGAAATAACGCAACAATACATATGAGAAAATAGACTGGGCAGCATCAGCGGCGTCTTCATGGCTCCTTTGATTCATCCAGTTTCTGCCAGCTTAGTCGGGTAACTGAAAAATTAGATAAAAGAAAAAGTAAATAATAGACCGAAAATAAATGGTCTGCTGATGTAACAATGAAACGATTAAAAATATTCAAATAGATTATGAGAGCAGCGCAAAGTAGGGCTGGGTATTGACACAAATTTCACAATTCGATTTCGATTCACAAGCTTGCAATTCGATTCGATTCAATATTGATTATTTCGGATATCAGTTACAATAAATGGCAAATTTTCTCAAGGAAATCAAATCTCTTAACTAATGCTGTAAACTATGGGAGTCTAGTTGTAGCCTACTAGGCTTCATTAGACTAATATGAAGGTAATAATTAACTGTTTTGTAGCAATACAAACACTTAAATTACACTTTTATTTATTTTTATAATATTAGAGTACTAGAGTTATTTTTTCTAGCTGACTAACGAGTTTATGTGGGTTTTCTGAGGTAAAAATGACGATACATGACATTGATTACAAGCTGTTTAACTGACGTCTTTCCAAGTTTGAAACGCTGATTGAGCGAATCAATGTGACATGATACGGATTTTGATAAGTTTTGCTCTATCTTTTAACACACTTTCAGATGCTCATTCATGTTTATTTGGCGCTGTGACTGGTATTATTAAGCCGGAAGAGAGATCAGCGCTGCTGCTTCTCTTGAGCTGCACCAGAGCGATCTCACGCCACAGAGCCAAAACGTTATTTATGTTTTTGAAATTTCTAAAGAAAATGGACGTAATTGGAAAATTGAGAAATTTGTTTCATATCAATAGTAACAAAGGACAAAGATTATTGCGATTTTTTTTGGATGTGTGCAGCCGAAACAGGATGACTAATCGGTTCTTGAGATTTAAGAATCGATATTGGTTTGTAAAAATGAGAATCGATTAATATCGAGAAATCGATATTTATTACCCAGCCCTAGCGCATAGTACACTAAAATAACAGGGATTTGAATCTATTGAGTACTCCTGCCCTGAGAGCGTGTAGTTCACTAAAATAGCAGCAATTTGTGCTCCTGCTCTGAGAGCAGCGCGTAGTACACTAAAATAACAGCGATTTGGATCTATTGAGTACTCCTGCCCTGAGAGCAGCATGTAGTAAACTAGAATAACAGCGATTTGAAATTCTGCCCTGAGAGTAGGGCTGGGCGATAAAACGATAACGATAATTATCGCGATATATTTTTTCTCGATAAAACGATATCAAGAGGTCGATAAATCTTCGATAATGTTTATGCGCCAAAAGCGGAACGAAACTCATTTGAACCACGCGCGCCACACGGAGCATTTATCCGCTCGGCTCAAAGTCCAAACGGCAGTAGGTGTTTCTCAATGTCAAGGAAGGATCCTCGGAAGCCGGAATTTCGAGGATGCTACGTCATCGACGTCCGTCGAAGGACTGTTCCAATGTCGAGGATCCTCAGAATTTCAACCAAGGACTGAGTCCTTCGTTCGGAAAATTTCCCATACACAGGAAAGGATGCATAGGTGTAGCCTTCGCGCACTTAAATCACCCACAATCCTATGCGCAGCTTTGCTATCTTGTTCAAAAAATAAAAAAATGTCGACCGTTAGCGGAGTCGGAGTGATAACGGCAATATGCTTTCAAATGTAAGCAAGTATAATTTCAGTTTAGCCATTTATTTAATGTTTGTTAACAAACATTTCGGCTCAAATTTGCTGAGGGGATTTAAAGCTGTTCCCTTTTACTGGTGATTAACTTTTTAATTTTTAGTTTATATAACGTTATAGCCTTTTTTTGTTGGTCACATATTTTACCGTTGCATGTGTTTTAACAGCTAACGTTAGATCATGTTGCTATGGACGTAGTTCTGTTCACTCCGGTAATAAAACTTAGTCGTTTTTGAATGAATAAACTCCTTTTCAAATCAATATTTTGTGTCAAATTATTTATTTTGTTTGGTAGGTAGCCATGTTATAAGTGGGAAAATGTATAGCGAGGCGGTTGTTACAGCGAATACAACCCATTCAGGCTGATTGTTTGCGCGGTTGCTATAACAACCGCCTGGTTATACATCTCTTATACTTTATTTATTTATTTCTAGAAGGACTGACAAGACAAAATAAGGACTGTCAAGTGTATTTAAAAACTGCAGTACACCAGCACACGATTTTTGCAGCGCCGAAGCGACCTTTCACTGATGTAATGACGCAATGACGTGCACTTGCTAGCCTGTTCCATTTACGTGTTCTCCGAATGCTAAAGAGGACCCTTGCCTAGCCTCTGAAGGAAATGACTTGGAAGGACCCGTCCTGCCAAGGAAGTATCCTTGACATTGAGAAACACCTAGTGAGTGATGAGTGAGCGCAGCGCGAGCTCGCTAGAGCAGACGCGATTGCTTTGATCGTCTCGCTCAAGACATCCAGCGAGAAGCGCTTTAGTTCAGCGAAGAACACAGATGTCAAGTTTAAACCAGTTTAGGGCAGATGAAACACCGCTGACAAAAAAGGAGAAACACTGCGTGCAACGATCCAGTCAGAATCTGAATTGATACTGAATCCATTTAGCCATGGATTTACTGTAGGGTTAGCCTAGTAATATTAACTGCACCATGAAATGTGGGAAATACATTTTTTAATTGTATAATATTATTAATGTACACAATGCATTAAATGTCTTATGAAATATAAGTACAGCATTTAATAATGTATTTAACTGTTAGGCCACTGTTTTCATACAAATACCACAGAAACCATAAATTTACATTTTGCCATGATAGTGAGGTGCTAAGTTATAGGCTATGCCTGGTTTTATCTGTGGTTATCATCATCTAAATGCATGAGACTGGATGACCAATAGTTCATTTTAATACAACTCAGTCAGAATATTACATTTTACCGAATAAAAATGTGGTTGTTAGATTTAAAAAAAAAAAAAAAAAAAAAAAAACGTCTCGGTTACAGATGTAACCCTCGTTCCCTGAGTAGGGAACGGAGACGTTACGTCAAGGAGTGACGGAGAATGGGGGTTTCGCATAGAAAGCCAATCCTCTTCGAGTATTCAACAACGAGCCAATGGCGTGAAAATGCCATGGGTCTGCGGAATTTGCATAGCGTACTCCGCCCACCCATGTGGGTATAAAAGGAGGAAGCAGACGCAACCGCAGTATGTCTTCGCTGAGGAGCCAAGACTGATCTCAGGCGTCACCCAGCGGTACAGCAGAAGTGGCAAGGAGACGTAACGTCTCCGTTCCCTACTCAGGGAACGAGGGTTACATCTGTAACCGAGACGTTCCCTTTCGTAGTCACTCCGAGTTACGTCAAGGAGTGACGGAGAATGGGGGTCTATGCCATCACGCCATCTTCCAGCTGTCTTCCAGTGCTCTGCGAAAGTCTAGACCTCTAACACAAAATTACAAAAAGGTCCCACTTTGACACAGAATTACCAAGGTACACTGGGAAACATATCCCGGGAGGGACATGCTACCAGATGCCTACCGAAGGGAGGACTTACAAAACACATATGGCCACTGGGGCTGCATATGGAGAATACTGGAGCGCCAACCGCAGGTGGCAACTAGCTCCAGGGGTGGCAGATGGCTTGCCAAGGGAAGACACATGCTCAGAGAGGCTTACAGTGGATAATACACATGAGACAGTTACCAAAGGGGAACCGTGCACACGGAGGCACCTAGCCGGCACCAGAGCAAGCGCAGTGGTGCCCGCATCATAAGTGCTGGAGGACTCAGGGCTTCAAAGAAGGTACAACTGAGGAAATATCGCACTTATCCAATCTGAGGAGTGGAGTGGCGAGCAAGCGAAGACACTCAAGCGGTTCCAGCACTAGCGGAGGCGAGTACGTGAGAGGAAACCGGCTCGATTCGCAAATAAAAATCTTGCGAATGTGTTAGGTGTCGCCCAGCCTGCAGCTCTGCAGATGTCTGTTAGCGAGGCGCCATGCGCTAAAGCCCAAGAGGAAGCCACACTCCGAGTGGAGTGGGCTGTCACACCAAGGGGGCACGGTCGACCTTGCTGCTGGTAAGACAAAACAATGGCGTCCACTAACCAGTGAGACAGCCGCTGCTTCGAGAGAGCCCTTCCCTTCTGGCTCCCCCCATGACAGACAAAGAGCTGATCTGA
Source organism: Cyprinella venusta (assembly GCA_038021265.1). NCBI lineage: Eukaryota > Metazoa > Chordata > Actinopteri > Cypriniformes > Leuciscidae > Cyprinella > Cyprinella venusta. The sequence goes on from CM075868.1 coordinate 15,223,390, forward strand.
GGTCCTGAAACACCGCGTTCTGTCAACGTAGGTGCGGAGTGCACGCACCGGACAGAGCAGTGCCAAGGCTGGGTCTGCCTCCTCCAGGGGCAGCGCTTGCAAGGTCACCACCTGATCCCGGAAGGGAGTAGTGGGGACCTTGGGCACGTAACCGAGCCGGGGTCTCAGAACAACGTGAGAGTAAGCCGGCCCGAACTCTAAGCACGCTTCGTCAACGGAGAATGCGTGCAGGTCCCCTACCCTCTTGATGGAGGCCAATGCAACCAGGAGTGCTGTCTTCATAGACAGGAACTTAAACTCAACCGATTGCAAAGGCTCAAAGGGAGGCCTCTGCAGAGCACTTAACACTACCGAGAGGTCCCAAGAGGGCACGAGGGGAGGACGAGACGGATTTAGCCTCCTCGCTCCCCTCAGGAACCTGATGACCAGGTCGTGCTTTCCGCCACAGAGTGCCCCGTCTCTGAGTGAGCAGATCTTGTCTCAGAGGAATAGGCCAAGGAGGTGCTGTCGCGAGGAGCATGAGTTCGGAGAACCACGTCTTGGTGGGCCAATAAGGGGCTACCAGCAGGACCTGCTCCTCGTCCTCCTTGATCTTGCACAACACCCGTGCAAGGAGGCTCACTGGGGGAAATGCAACTTGCGTAGGCCCCGCGGCCAGCTGTGCGCCAGCGCATCTGTACCGAGCGTGCCCTCGGACAGGGAATAAAACTGAACGCAGTGGGAAAATTCCCGGGAGGCGAACAGATCTATCTGAGCCTCCCCGAACTGGTCCCAGATCAGCTGGACCGTCTGGGGATGGAGTCGCCATTCGCCGGAGACAGGGCGGATCCGCGACAGCTCGTCGGCTGCCAGGTTCCGGGCTCCAGGAATGTACACAGCACGAAGGGACCTCAGGTGCTTCTGACTCCATAGTAGGAGGTGGCGAGCGAGCTGCGACATCCGACGTGAGCGTAGACCCCCCTGGTGGTTGATGTACGCTACTGTAGCGGTATTGTCTGAACGGACCAGTACGTGTTGACCCCTGAGCAGTGCTCGAAAGCGGTGCAGGGCCAGGCGTACTGCCAGCAGCTCGAGGCAATTGATGTGCATGAGGCGCTGGGGTCCTGTCCAGGAACCCGCGGCTGCATGCCCATTGCACATGGCACCCCAACCCGTGGTAGATGCATCCGTGGAGACAACGAGATGCCTGGAAACTCGCTGGAGAGGGACACCTGCCAGAAGAAAGCTGAGGTTCAACCACGGGAAGAAGGTTCGGCGGCACGCTGGAGTTACTGGAACCCGGAGCGAGCCACGATGCCATGCCCACCTCGGGACTCGATCGCGAAGCCAGAGCTGAAGCGGTCTCATATGAAGCAATCCGAGTGGCGTAGCCGCGGCTGCGGATGCCATATGCCCCAGGAGCCTCTGAAAGAGTTTCAGTGGAACCGCACTCTTGCCGTCGAACTGTCGAAGACAAGTCAGCAGTGAGTGTGCGCGCTCGCTCGTAAGCTGCGCGGACATGGCGACCGAGTCTATCTCCATGCCGAGAAAAGAGATCCTCTGCACGGGGCAAAGTTTGCTCTTCTCCCGGTTGACCCGAAGGCCCAGACGGGCTAAGTGCTGAAGCACTAGATCTCTGTGTTCGCAAACCTGTTCTCGAGAGTGAGCCAAAATTAGCCAATCGTCGAGATAGTTCAGGATGCGAACCCCGTGTTCGCGAAGGGGAACAAGGGCTGCCTCGGCGATCTTCGTGAAGACGCGAGGGGACAGAGCTAACCCGAATGGGAGAACCGTGTACTGATATGCCTGGCCTTCGAAAGCGAACCGAAGAAACGGTCTGTATCGAGGCAATATGGAGACATGAAAGTACGCATCCTTCAGGTCGATCGCTGCAAACCAATCCCGATGCCGAACACATTCGAAAATGCGTTTGGCCGTGAGCACAAAACGCGCAGGTCCAGGATCGGTCGTAACCCACCGGTCTTCTTGGGGACAATGAAGTAGGGGCCGTAAAAGCCGGACTTCACCTCGGCTGGAGGGACCGTCTCGATTGCACCCTCCGCCAGCAGGGTCGCAATCTCCGCTCTCAACACCGGGGCATTGCCACCGATTAGAGCGAACTCCCCAGAAACGGGGAGGAGATCGTGCGAACTGAATCGCGTAGCCGAATCTGATCGTTCTGATGACCCAGCGGGACAGACCGGGGAGCTCGAGCCAAGCTCCGAGGAACCGAACCAGCGGGGTCATGCGAGCCACAGACGTCCCCCCGGAGGGGCAGCGGGGCGGAGTGACTGGCATGCGCACGGGAGATACCACATGCGGGTGCGTAGTCGAACTCCGCTCCCCGACAGAAGAGACCAGGGAAGGACCAGCGTTCCACGGGGGTCTGTTCTGCCGGGGGTCTGGCGACAGAGGGGGAGAGGAGCGGTGCGGTCCGGGGACGACGCACGCTCCTCTCCGCGCCCTCAGAGACAGAGGGGAATGAGCGGGGCGACACTGTGGAGCGTCGTGCGCGCTCATTCCGGTCTGTGTGCTCAGTGATAGTATAAAGTCCTTCTTTAACGCACTCAACCCGTCTTATTATTATATTTTTTTTTTTTTTTTTTGAGCAGCGGGGAGCGGAGAACAAAAGATTCTCCCCCGGCCCTCTACGGGGGGAAGGAGGGGCCCTGCTACCTCCTCCTGGGAAAGACTCGATGCCATCACTGAGCAGCCCATAGGGGGCTGTGACGCTCCTCTGCGACCGCCTCTACGGCGCGACCTGGGTGAAGGCTGCTGCTGGGGTCGCTCCGGAGGGAAGGGCGCAGAGGCTCGTCCTCGGCGGCGAACAGACTGAGGCGGCTGCACCGGCGGCTGGGTGAAGGCAGCAGCTGGCCGTCGGGGCAGCCTCAGCCTGTTCCTGGGCGGCAGAGAACTGCTGGGCAAAGTCCTCAACCGCACCGCCGAAAAGGCACTTTTCTTAGATGACGCTCCTGGACCACATTAGTGGCCATCACCTGATCCAAGGGAATCAGTCCCGCCCTCGTGCATACCTCTGAGCAGTCTGGCTTGGCAGACCTAAAAAATGCCCATCATATGCATAGCGGCGGCCGCCCGCCGCGCTATAGGATCGCGCCGTCATAGACGACGAAAACCTACAGGCTCTGGGGGGACGCTCGGGGGGCCCCCAGGAGGAGGCGCTCTGCGGACACAGTTGCATCGCGACAGAGCGCTCCACCGGAGGCACCCCAGCATACCCACGGGCAGCTGCGCCGTCGAGGGGAGGAAAGGCGGGGGAAGCTGACGAGCGCGTCCTCGTCAGTTCCGCATGCAGCTCGGGGACGAATGGCATTGGGGACGGCTGTGGCCTCGCGGCGGCAGCTTTGCCCAGAAACGATTCATCCATCCGTGAGTGATCGGGGTGGGCCGGAAGATTCCAGTGCAACCCGATACTCACGGCGACCCAAGAGAGCATAGCCGTCATCTCGGGATCCGACACGGGCAACAGGCGCTCCCGAAGGAGGTCGTGCATCCGCATCTTCACTTCCCGAGGAATCAAGCCCGCCATGTGATGCCGCGATCGATAACGCGTCTTCCTCTGGAGCGCCAAACGATCCAGACGGTACCCGCGAACAGGCAGACGTCTGAACCGTTTCGGCGCTCGCTGGCTACAACACTGTTGCGGTGGGTGGGACCCGAGGAGCTAGCGTCGGGGGTTTGTTCCACACCGTCACCGACAGATCACCCTGGCCGCGAGCCGAAGAGCTTCCCCAGGTAGAGGAAGCTGAACGGGTAGCGGAGGCGGGGACTCTCACAGTAAGATCATTGAGTCTCGATCTAAGTGCTGAGATGGTCATATTACCACAAAAGGCACATGACTCAACCACGAAAGCTGCTTTAGCATGACGAAGCCCAGACATACAAAGCAGCGATCGTGCCCATCAGAGAAAGACGGATATCGACCGCACCCAGAAGAACACGGGCGAACCGTCTTTAAAAAGACGTGCCGTGTGTAGCTCTTTCAGAGGAGAGGAGGAAATTCACTCTTTCAGCGCCGAGGCGACCAGGGAGAGCGCAAAGTCTGGCAGACCACTGCTCAGATCGCAGGCAATGCAGAATCTCGCTGGGTACCGCCGTCACACCAACACTGAAGAGGACGCTCGTCTCGAAGAGGCTTAGTGATATGGCTTGTGGAGAGAAGAATGCTCTTGGCTCCGAAGCGAAAACATACTGCGGTTGCGTCTGCTTCCTCCTTTTATACCCACATGGGTGGGCGGAGTACGCTATGCAAATTCCGCAGACCCATGGCATTTTCACGCCATTGGCTCGTTGTTGAATACTCGAAGAGGATTGGCTTTCTATGCGAAACCCCCATTCTCCGTCACTCCTTGACGTAACTCGGAGTGACTACGAAAGGGAACAGATGTTACTGTTTTTGTTAATGAACATAAATTTAACATTAGCTTGGTATTAGCTTGAGTTAGGATGCATATTTACTGTCAACTCACTGTCAAATATGCATTTTGAGACAAAACATGTAATTTTAATATTGCAGCCTGCACTGAAAACTGTGCTGAAGAAATATTTTTCTATTGAGATATTTATTTTAAGGAAAAATGTTTGAATGTTCTACCTCATATTTGTGAAATGTTCACCTGTTTGGCAAGTGTTTGTCATGATATGTTCTGACAATAAAGAGTAGTTTAAAACCACAATTTACACTCTGGTTAATACAACTTTCACTTAGGAGCAAACATCTGCCTTTAAACTTGAAAGAAATAAAGATTTGACATATATCGTGATAATTATCGATATCGACTGATATAAAAAAAAAATATCGTGATAATTTTTTTTGGCCATATCGCCCAGCCCTGCCTGAGAGCAGCGTGTAGTACACTAACATAACAGCGATATGAATCTATTGAGTACTCCTGCCCTGAGAGCAGCATGTAGTACACTACAATAACAGCGATTTGAACTTCAACCCTGAGAGCAGTGCGTAGTACACTAAAATAACAGCGATTTAAACTCCTGCCCTGAGAACAGCACATAGTACACTAAAATGACAGCGATTTGGATCTATTGAGCACTCCTGCCCTGAGGGCAGCGTGTAGCACACTAAAATTACAGCGATTTAAACTTCTGCCCTCAGAACAGCAAGTAAAACAAAAATAACAGTGATTTGTACTGTTGATTTGATTTGTACAGACTGATTTGAATCTATTGAGTATTCCTGCCCTGAGAGCAGCACGTAACACACTAAAATTACAGTGATTTGCCCTGAGAGCAGCGCGCATAACATAACAGCAATTTGAATCTATTGAGTACTCCTGCCCTGAGAGCAGCATGTAGTAAACTAGAATAACAGCGATTTGAAATTCTGCCCTGAGAGTAGGGCTGGGCGATAAAACGATAACGATAATTATCGCGATATATTTTTTCTCGATAAAACGATATCAAGAGGTCGATAAATCTTCGATAATGTTTATGCGCCAAAAGCGGAACGAAACTCATTTGAACCACGCGCGCCACACGGAGCATTTATCCGCTCGGCTCAAAGTCCAAACGGCAGTAGGTGTTTCTCAATGTCAAGGAAGGATCCTCGGAAGCCGGAATTTCGAGGATGCTACGTCATCGACGTCCGTCGAAGGACTGTTCCAATGTCGAGGATCCTCAGAATTTCAACCAAGGACTGAGTCCTTCGTTCGGAAAATTTCCCATACACAGGAAAGGATGCATAGGTGTAGCCTTCGCGCACTTAAATCACCCACAATCCTATGCGCAGCTTTGCTATCTTGTTCAAAAAATAAAAAAATGTCGACCGTTAGCGGAGTCGGAGTGATAACGGCAATATGCTTTCAAATGTAAGCAAGTATAATTTCAGTTTAGCCATTTATTTAATGTTTGTTAACAAACATTTCGGCTCAAATTTGCTGAGGGGATTTAAAGCTGTTCCCTTTTACTGGTGATTAACTTTTTAATTTTTAGTTTATATAACGTTATAGCCTTTTTTTGTTGGTCACATATTTTACCGTTGCATGTGTTTTAACAGCTAACGTTAGATCATGTTGCTATGGACGTAGTTCTGTTCACTCCGGTAATAAAACTTAGTCGTTTTTGAATGAATAAACTCCTTTTCAAATCAATATTTTGTGTCAAATTATTTATTTTGTTTGGTAGGTAGCCATGTTATAAGTGGGAAAATGTATAGCGAGGCGGTTGTTACAGCGAATACAACCCATTCAGGCTGATTGTTTGCGCGGTTGCTATAACAACCGCCTGGTTATACATCTCTTATACTTTATTTATTTATTTCTAGAAGGACTGACAAGACAAAATAAGGACTGTCAAGTGTATTTAAAAACTGCAGTACACCAGCACACGATTTTTGCAGCGCCGAAGCGACCTTTCACTGATGTAATGACGCAATGACGTGCACTTGCTAGCCTGTTCCATTTACGTGTTCTCCGAATGCTAAAGAGGACCCTTGCCTAGCCTCTGAAGGAAATGACTTGGAAGGACCCGTCCTGCCAAGGAAGTATCCTTGACATTGAGAAACACCTAGTGAGTGATGAGTGAGCGCAGCGCGAGCTCGCTAGAGCAGACGCGATTGCTTTGATCGTCTCGCTCAAGACATCCAGCGAGAAGCGCTTTAGTTCAGCGAAGAACACAGATGTCAAGTTTAAACCAGTTTAGGGCAGATGAAACACCGCTGACAAAAAAGGAGAAACACTGCGTGCAACGATCCAGTCAGAATCTGAATTGATACTGAATCCATTTAGCCATGGATTTACTGTAGGGTTAGCCTAGTAATATTAACTGCACCATGAAATGTGGGAAATACATTTTTTAATTGTATAATATTATTAATGTACACAATGCATTAAATGTCTTATGAAATATAAGTACAGCATTTAATAATGTATTTAACTGTTAGGCCACTGTTTTCATACAAATACCACAGAAACCATAAATTTACATTTTGCCATGATAGTGAGGTGCTAAGTTATAGGCTATGCCTGGTTTTATCTGTGGTTATCATCATCTAAATGCATGAGACTGGATGACCAATAGTTCATTTTAATACAACTCAGTCAGAATATTACATTTTACCGAATAAAAATGTGGTTGTTAGATTTAAAAAAAAAAAAAAAAAAAAAAAAACGTCTCGGTTACAGATGTAACCCTCGTTCCCTGAGTAGGGAACGGAGACGTTACGTCAAGGAGTGACGGAGAATGGGGGTTTCGCATAGAAAGCCAATCCTCTTCGAGTATTCAACAACGAGCCAATGGCGTGAAAATGCCATGGGTCTGCGGAATTTGCATAGCGTACTCCGCCCACCCATGTGGGTATAAAAGGAGGAAGCAGACGCAACCGCAGTATGTCTTCGCTGAGGAGCCAAGACTGATCTCAGGCGTCACCCAGCGGTACAGCAGAAGTGGCAAGGAGACGTAACGTCTCCGTTCCCTACTCAGGGAACGAGGGTTACATCTGTAACCGAGACGTTCCCTTTCGTAGTCACTCCGAGTTACGTCAAGGAGTGACGGAGAATGGGGGTCTATGCCATCACGCCATCTTCCAGCTGTCTTCCAGTGCTCTGCGAAAGTCTAGACCTCTAACACAAAATTACAAAAAGGTCCCACTTTGACACAGAATTACCAAGGTACACTGGGAAACATATCCCGGGAGGGACATGCTACCAGATGCCTACCGAAGGGAGGACTTACAAAACACATATGGCCACTGGGGCTGCATATGGAGAATACTGGAGCGCCAACCGCAGGTGGCAACTAGCTCCAGGGGTGGCAGATGGCTTGCCAAGGGAAGACACATGCTCAGAGAGGCTTACAGTGGATAATACACATGAGACAGTTACCAAAGGGGAACCGTGCACACGGAGGCACCTAGCCGGCACCAGAGCAAGCGCAGTGGTGCCCGCATCATAAGTGCTGGAGGACTCAGGGCTTCAAAGAAGGTACAACTGAGGAAATATCGCACTTATCCAATCTGAGGAGTGGAGTGGCGAGCAAGCGAAGACACTCAAGCGGTTCCAGCACTAGCGGAGGCGAGTACGTGAGAGGAAACCGGCTCGATTCGCAAATAAAAATCTTGCGAATGTGTTAGGTGTCGCCCAGCCTGCAGCTCTGCAGATGTCTGTTAGCGAGGCGCCATGCGCTAAAGCCCAAGAGGAAGCCACACTCCGAGTGGAGTGGGCTGTCACACCAAGGGGGCACGGTCGACCTTGCTGCTGGTAAGACAAAACAATGGCGTCCACTAACCAGTGAGACAGCCGCTGCTTCGAGAGAGCCCTTCCCTTCTGGCTCCCCCCATGACAGACAAAGAGCTGATCTGAGGTCCTGAAACACCGCGTTCTGTCAACGTAGGTGCGGAGTGCACGCACCGGACAGAGCAGTGCCAAGGCTGGGTCTGCCTCCTCCAGGGGCAGCGCTTGCAAGGTCACCACCTGATCCCGGAAGGGAGTAGTGGGGACCTTGGGCACGTAACCGAGCCGGGGTCTCAGAACAACGTGAGAGTAAGCCGGCCCGAACTCTAAGCACGCTTCGTCAACGGAGAATGCGTGCAGGTCCCCTACCCTCTTGATGGAGGCCAATGCAACCAGGAGTGCTGTCTTCATAGACAGGAACTTAAACTCAACCGATTGCAAAGGCTCAAAGGGAGGCCTCTGCAGAGCACTTAACACTACCGAGAGGTCCCAAGAGGGCACGAGGGGAGGACGAGACGGATTTAGCCTCCTCGCTCCCCTCAGGAACCTGATGACCAGGTCGTGCTTTCCGCCACAGAGTGCCCCGTCTCTGAGTGAGCAGATCTTGTCTCAGAGGAATAGGCCAAGGAGGTGCTGTCGCGAGGAGCATGAGTTCGGAGAACCACGTCTTGGTGGGCCAATAAGGGGCTACCAGCAGGACCTGCTCCTCGTCCTCCTTGATCTTGCACAACACCCGTGCAAGGAGGCTCACTGGGGGAAATGCAACTTGCGTAGGCCCCGCGGCCAGCTGTGCGCCAGCGCATCTGTACCGAGCGTGCCCTCGGACAGGGAATAAAACTGAACGCAGTGGGAAAATTCCCGGGAGGCGAACAGATCTATCTGAGCCTCCCCGAACTGGTCCCAGATCAGCTGGACCGTCTGGGGATGGAGTCGCCATTCGCCGGAGACAGGGCGGATCCGCGACAGCTCGTCGGCTGCCAGGTTCCGGGCTCCAGGAATGTACACAGCACGAAGGGACCTCAGGTGCTTCTGACTCCATAGTAGGAGGTGGCGAGCGAGCTGCGACATCCGACGTGAGCGTAGACCCCCCTGGTGGTTGATGTACGCTACTGTAGCGGTATTGTCTGAACGGACCAGTACGTGTTGACCCCTGAGCAGTGCTCGAAAGCGGTGCAGGGCCAGGCGTACTGCCAGCAGCTCGAGGCAATTGATGTGCATGAGGCGCTGGGGTCCTGTCCAGGAACCCGCGGCTGCATGCCCATTGCACATGGCACCCCAACCCGTGGTAGATGCATCCGTGGAGACAACGAGATGCCTGGAAACTCGCTGGAGAGGGACACCTGCCAGAAGAAAGCTGAGGTTCAACCACGGGAAGAAGGTTCGGCGGCACGCTGGAGTTACTGGAACCCGGAGCGAGCCACGATGCCATGCCCACCTCGGGACTCGATCGCGAAGCCAGAGCTGAAGCGGTCTCATATGAAGCAATCCGAGTGGCGTAGCCGCGGCTGCGGATGCCATATGCCCCAGGAGCCTCTGAAAGAGTTTCAGTGGAACCGCACTCTTGCCGTCGAACTGTCGAAGACAAGTCAGCAGTGAGTGTGCGCGCTCGCTCGTAAGCTGCGCGGACATGGCGACCGAGTCTATCTCCATGCCGAGAAAAGAGATCCTCTGCACGGGGCAAAGTTTGCTCTTCTCCCGGTTGACCCGAAGGCCCAGACGGGCTAAGTGCTGAAGCACTAGATCTCTGTGTTCGCAAACCTGTTCTCGAGAGTGAGCCAAAATTAGCCAATCGTCGAGATAGTTCAGGATGCGAACCCCGTGTTCGCGAAGGGGAACAAGGGCTGCCTCGGCGATCTTCGTGAAGACGCGAGGGGACAGAGCTAACCCGAATGGGAGAACCGTGTACTGATATGCCTGGCCTTCGAAAGCGAACCGAAGAAACGGTCTGTATCGAGGCAATATGGAGACATGAAAGTACGCATCCTTCAGGTCGATCGCTGCAAACCAATCCCGATGCCGAACACATTCGAAAATGCGTTTGGCCGTGAGCACAAAACGCGCAGGTCCAGGATCGGTCGTAACCCACCGGTCTTCTTGGGGACAATGAAGTAGGGGCCGTAAAAGCCGGACTTCACCTCGGCTGGAGGGACCGTCTCGATTGCACCCTCCGCCAGCAGGGTCGCAATCTCCGCTCTCAACACCGGGGCATTGCCACCGATTAGAGCGAACTCCCCAGAAACGGGGAGGAGATCGTGCGAACTGAATCGCGTAGCCGAATCTGATCGTTCTGATGACCCAGCGGGACAGACCGGGGAGCTCGAGCCAAGCTCCGAGGAACCGAACCAGCGGGGTCATGCGAGCCACAGACGTCCCCCCGGAGGGGCAGCGGGGCGGAGTGACTGGCATGCGCACGGGAGATACCACATGCGGGTGCGTAGTCGAACTCCGCTCCCCGACAGAAGAGACCAGGGAAGGACCAGCGTTCCACGGGGGTCTGTTCTGCCGGGGGTCTGGCGACAGAGGGGGAGAGGAGCGGTGCGGTCCGGGGACGACGCACGCTCCTCTCCGCGCCCTCAGAGACAGAGGGGAATGAGCGGGGCGACACTGTGGAGCGTCGTGCGCGCTCATTCCGGTCTGTGTGCTCAGTGATAGTATAAAGTCCTTCTTTAACGCACTCAACCCGTCTTATTATTATATTTTTTTTTTTTTTTTTTGAGCAGCGGGGAGCGGAGAACAAAAGATTCTCCCCCGGCCCTCTACGGGGGGAAGGAGGGGCCCTGCTACCTCCTCCTGGGAAAGACTCGATGCCATCACTGAGCAGCCCATAGGGGGCTGTGACGCTCCTCTGCGACCGCCTCTACGGCGCGACCTGGGTGAAGGCTGCTGCTGGGGTCGCTCCGGAGGGAAGGGCGCAGAGGCTCGTCCTCGGCGGCGAACAGACTGAGGCGGCTGCACCGGCGGCTGGGTGAAGGCAGCAGCTGGCCGTCGGGGCAGCCTCAGCCTGTTCCTGGGCGGCAGAGAACTGCTGGGCAAAGTCCTCAACCGCACCGCCGAAAAGGCACTTTTCTTAGATGACGCTCCTGGACCACATTAGTGGCCATCACCTGATCCAAGGGAATCAGTCCCGCCCTCGTGCATACCTCTGAGCAGTCTGGCTTGGCAGACCTAAAAAATGCCCATCATATGCATAGCGGCGGCCGCCCGCCGCGCTATAGGATCGCGCCGTCATAGACGACGAAAACCTACAGGCTCTGGGGGGACGCTCGGGGGGCCCCCAGGAGGAGGCGCTCTGCGGACACAGTTGCATCGCGACAGAGCGCTCCACCGGAGGCACCCCAGCATACCCACGGGCAGCTGCGCCGTCGAGGGGAGGAAAGGCGGGGGAAGCTGACGAGCGCGTCCTCGTCAGTTCCGCATGCAGCTCGGGGACGAATGGCATTGGGGACGGCTGTGGCCTCGCGGCGGCAGCTTTGCCCAGAAACGATTCATCCATCCGTGAGTGATCGGGGTGGGCCGGAAGATTCCAGTGCAACCCGATACTCACGGCGACCCAAGAGAGCATAGCCGTCATCTCGGGATCCGACACGGGCAACAGGCGCTCCCGAAGGAGGTCGTGCATCCGCATCTTCACTTCCCGAGGAATCAAGCCCGCCATGTGATGCCGCGATCGATAACGCGTCTTCCTCTGGAGCGCCAAACGATCCAGACGGTACCCGCGAACAGGCAGACGTCTGAACCGTTTCGGCGCTCGCTGGCTACAACACTGTTGCGGTGGGTGGGACCCGAGGAGCTAGCGTCGGGGGTTTGTTCCACACCGTCACCGACAGATCACCCTGGCCGCGAGCCGAAGAGCTTCCCCAGGTAGAGGAAGCTGAACGGGTAGCGGAGGCGGGGACTCTCACAGTAAGATCATTGAGTCTCGATCTAAGTGCTGAGATGGTCATATTACCACAAAAGGCACATGACTCAACCACGAAAGCTGCTTTAGCATGACGAAGCCCAGACATACAAAGCAGCGATCGTGCCCATCAGAGAAAGACGGATATCGACCGCACCCAGAAGAACACGGGCGAACCGTCTTTAAAAAGACGTGCCGTGTGTAGCTCTTTCAGAGGAGAGGAGGAAATTCACTCTTTCAGCGCCGAGGCGACCAGGGAGAGCGCAAAGTCTGGCAGACCACTGCTCAGATCGCAGGCAATGCAGAATCTCGCTGGGTACCGCCGTCACACCAACACTGAAGAGGACGCTCGTCTCGAAGAGGCTTAGTGATATGGCTTGTGGAGAGAAGAATGCTCTTGGCTCCGAAGCGAAAACATACTGCGGTTGCGTCTGCTTCCTCCTTTTATACCCACATGGGTGGGCGGAGTACGCTATGCAAATTCCGCAGACCCATGGCATTTTCACGCCATTGGCTCGTTGTTGAATACTCGAAGAGGATTGGCTTTCTATGCGAAACCCCCATTCTCCGTCACTCCTTGACGTAACTCGGAGTGACTACGAAAGGGAACAGATGTTACTGTTTTTGTTAATGAACATAAATTTAACATTAGCTTGGTATTAGCTTGAGTTAGGATGCATATTTACTGTCAACTCACTGTCAAATATGCATTTTGAGACAAAACATGTAATTTTAATATTGCAGCCTGCACTGAAAACTGTGCTGAAGAAATATTTTTCTATTGAGATATTTATTTTAAGGAAAAATGTTTGAATGTTCTACCTCATATTTGTGAAATGTTCACCTGTTTGGCAAGTGTTTGTCATGATATGTTCTGACAATAAAGAGTAGTTTAAAACCACAATTTACACTCTGGTTAATACAACTTTCACTTAGGAGCAAACATCTGCCTTTAAACTTGAAAGAAATAAAGATTTGACATATATCGTGATAATTATCGATATCGACTGATATAAAAAAAAAATATCGTGATAATTTTTTTTGGCCATATCGCCCAGCCCTGCCTGAGAGCAGCGTGTAGTACACTAACATAACAGCGATATGAATCTATTGAGTACTCCTGCCCTGAGAGCAGCATGTAGTACACTACAATAACAGCGATTTGAACTTCAACCCTGAGAGCAGTGCGTAGTACACTAAAATAACAGCGATTTAAACTCCTGCCCTGAGAACAGCACATAGTACACTAAAATGACAGCGATTTGGATCTATTGAGCACTCCTGCCCTGAGGGCAGCGTGTAGCACACTAAAATTACAGCGATTTAAACTTCTGCCCTCAGAACAGCAAGTAAAACAAAAATAACAGTGATTTGTACTGTTGATTTGATTTGTACAGACTGATTTGAATCTATTGAGTATTCCTGCCCTGAGAGCAGCACGTAACACACTAAAATTACAGTGATTTGCCCTGAGAGCAGCGCGCATAACATAACAGCAATTTGAATCTATTGAGTACTCCTGCCCTGAGAGCAGCGTGTAGTACACTAACATAACAGCGATTTGAATCTATTGAGTACTCCTGCCCTGAGAGCAGCGCGTAGTACACTAAAATAACAGCGATTCAAATCTATTGAGCACTCCTGCTCTGAGAGCAGCGTGTAGTACACTAACATAACAGCGATTTGAATCTATTTAGTACTCCTGCCCTGAGAGCAGCACGCAGTACATTAAAACAACAATGATTTGAATCTATTGAGTACTTCTGCCCTGAGAGCAGCACGTAGTACATTAAAACAACAATGATTTGAATCTGTTGAGTACTCCTGCCCTGAGAGCAGTGTGTAATACACTAAAATAACAGTGATTTGAACTCCTGCCCTAAGAGCGGCACGTACTACACAAAACAGCGATTTGAATCTTTTGAGTACTCCTGCCCTGAGAGCAGCATGTGGTACACTAAAATGACAGGGATTTGAACTTCTGCCCTGAGAGCAGCACGTAACACACTAAAATTACAGTGATTTGTACTCCTGCCCTGATAGCAGTGCGTTGTACACTAACATAACAGCAATTTGAATCTGAGTACTTCTGCCCTGAGAGCAGCACGTAGTACACTAAAACAACAGTGATTTGAATCTATTGAGTACTCCTGCCCTGAGAGCAGCACATAGTACACTAACATAACAGCGATTTGTATTTATTGAGTACTCCTGCCCTGAGAGCAGCGCGTAGTACACTAACATAACAGGAATTTGAATCTATTGAGTACTCCTGCCCTGAGAGCAGTGTGTAACACACTAAAATAACAGTGATTTGAACTCCTGCCCTAAGAGCAGCATGTAGTACACTAAACAACAATTTAAATGTATTGAGTACTCCTGCCCTGAGAGCAGCATGTAACACACTAAAATAACAATGATTTGAACTCCTGCCCTGAGAGCAGCACGTAGTACATTAAACCGCGATTTGAATCTATTGAGCACTCCTGCCCTGAGAGCAGCATGTAGTACACTAAAATGACAGCGATTTGAACTTCTGCCCTGAGAACAGCACGCAGTACACTAAACAGCGATTTGAATCTATTGAGCACTCCTGCCCTGAGAGCAGCATGTAGCACACTAAAATGACAGCGATTTGAACTTCTGCCCTGAGAGCAGCACGTAATAAACTAAAATAACAGTGATTTGTACTCCTGCCCTGAGAGCAGCATGTAGTACACCAACACAACAGCGATTTGAATTTATTGAGTACTCCTGCCCCAAGCACAGCGCGTTGTACATTAACATAACAATTTGAATCTATTGAGTACTCCTGCCCTGAGAGCAGCACGTAACACACTAAAATAACAGTGATTTGTACTCCTGCCCTGAGAGCAGCATGTAGTACACTAAACAGTGATTTGAATCTATTGAGTACTCCTGACCTGAGAGCAGCGCGTAGTACATCAACATAACAGCGATTTGAATTTATTGAGTACTCCTGCCCCAAGAGCAGCGCGTAGTACACTAACATAACAGCGATTTGAATTTATTGAGTACTCCTGACCTGAGGGCAGCGCGTAGTACACTAACATAAAAGCGATTTGAATTTATTGAGTACTCCTGCCCCAGGAGCGGCGCATAGTACACTAACATGACAGGGATTTGAATCTATTGCATACTCCTGCCCTGAGAGCAGCCCGTAACACACTAAAATAACATTGATTTGTACTCCTGCCCTGACAGCAGCACGTAGTACATTAAACAGTGATTTGAATATATTGAGTACTCCTGACCTGAGAGCAGCGCATAGTACACTAACATAACAGCGATTTGAATCTATTGAGTACTCCTGCCCTGAGAGCAGCACGTAGTACACTAAACAGTGATTTGAATATATTGAGTACTCCTGTCCTGAGAGCAGCGCGTAGTACACTAAAATGACAGTGATTTGAACCTCTGCCCTGAGAGCAGCACGTAACAAACTAAAATAACAGTGATTTGTACTCCTGCCCTGAGAGCAGCACATAGTACACTAACATAACAGCGATTTGAATCTATTGAGTACTCCTGCCCTGAGAGCAGCACGTAGTACACTAACATAACAGTGATTTGAATATATTGAGTACTCCTGTCCTGAGAGCAGCGCGTAGTACACTAACATAACAGCGATTTGAATCTATTAAGTACTCCTGCCCTGAGAGCAGCATGTAACAAACTAAAATAACAGTGATTTGTACTCCTGCCCTGAGAGCAGCACATAGTACACTAACATAACAGCGATTTGAATCTATTGAGTACTCCTGCCCTGAGAGCAGCACGTAGTACACTAACATAACAGTGATTTGAATATATTGAGTACTCCTGTCCTGAGAGCAGCGCGTAGTACACTAACATAACAGCGATTTGAATCTATTAAGTACTCCTGCCCTGAGAGCAGCATGTAACAAACTAAAATAACAGTGATTTGTACTCCTGCCCTGAGAGCAGCACATAGTACACAAACATAACAGCGATTTGAATCTATTGAGTACTCCTGCCCTGAGAGCAGCGTGTAGTACACTAACATAACAGCGATTTGAATCTATTGAGTACTCCTGCCCTGAGAGCAGCACGTAACACACTAAAATAACAGTGATTTGTACTCCTGCCCTGAGAGCAGCACGTAGTACACTAAACAGTGATTTGAATCTATTGAGTACTCCTGACCTGAGAGCAGCGCGTAGTACATCAACATAACAGCGATTTGAATTTATTGAGTACTCCTGCCCCAAGAGCAGCGCGTAGTACACTAATATAACAGCGATTTGAATTTATTGAGTACTCCTGCCCTGAGAGCAGCACGTAGTACACTAAACAGTGATTTGAATATATTGAGTACTCCTGACCTGAGATCAGCGCGTAGAACACAAACATAAAAGCGATTTGAATTTATTAAGTACTCCTGCCCCAAGAGCAGCGCATAGTACACTAACATGACAGCGATTTGAATCTATTGCATACTCCTGCCCTGAGAGCAGCACATAGTACACTAACATAACAGCGATTTGAATCTATTGAGTACTCCTGCCCTGAGAGCAGCACGTAGTACACTAACATAACAGTGATTTGAATATATTGAGTACTCCTGTCCTGAGAGCAGCGCGTAGTACACTAACATAACAGCGATTTGAATCTATTAAGTACTCCTGCCCTGAGAGCAGCAAGTAACAAACTAAAATAACAGTGATTTGTACTCCTGCCCTGAGAGCAGCACATAGTACACTAACATAACAGCGATTTGAATCTATTGAGTACTCCTGCCCTGAGAGCAGCACGTAGTACACTAACATAACAGTGATTTGAATATATTGAGTACTCCTGTCCTGAGAGCAGCGCGTAGTACACTAACATAACAGCGATTTGAATCTATTAAGTACTCCTGCCCTGAGAGCAGCATGTAACAAACTAAAATAACAGTGATTTGTACTCCTGCCCTGAGAGCAGCACATAGTACACTAACATAACAGCGATTTGAATCTATTGAGTACTCCTGCCCTGAGAGCAGCGTGTAGTACACTAACATAACAGCGATTTGAATCTATTGAGTACTCCTGCCCTGAGAGCAGCACGTAACACACTAAAATAACAGTGATTTGTACTCCTGCCCTGAGAGCAGCACGTAGTACACTAAACAGTGATTTGAATCTATTGAGTACTCCTGACCTGAGAGCAGCGCGTAGTACATCAACATAACAGCGATTTGAATTTATTGAGTACTCCTGCCCCAAGAGCAGCGCGTAGTACACTAATATAACAGCGATTTGAATTTATTGAGTACTCCTGCCCTGAGAGCAGCACGTAGTACACTAAACAGTGATTTGAATATATTGAGTACTCCTGACCTGAGATCAGCGCGTAGAACACAAACATAAAAGCGATTTGAATTTATTAAGTACTCCTGCCCCAAGAGCAGCGCATAGTACACTAACATGACAGCGATTTGAATCTATTGCATACTCCTGCCCTGAGAGCAGTGCGTAACACACTAAAATAACATTGATTTGTACTCCTGCCCTGACAGCAGCATGTAGTACACTAAACAGTGATTTGAATATATTGAGTACTCCTGACCTGTGAGCAGCGCGTAGTATACCAAAGCGATTTGAATTTATTGAGTACTCCTGCCTAGGGCTGGGCGATATATCGATATAAAAAATATATCGATATATTTTTAAATGCGATATGGAATTGGACCATATCGCATATATCGATATAGTTCAAATATGCGCTGTGATCCTTGCTCCAAGCAAGCTGCTGACCGGAGCCCACAGCACTGCTCCCCGCGCGTGAAACTGTGTGCTGCAGAAGCCCCAGCCGCAAGCCATCGATAACCCGGAACGGTGTTTCCTACAGTCTTTCTCCCGCGGCCGCCACACCAAACATCATCCCGCCGCGGCTGCAGCAGCTTCTCAGTGAAGTCCGGTATTGTGCACGCACTATTGTGTTGTTAGCCCCGTAAAGGCATAACAAATATTGTAAACCACCATAAAGTTTTCGCACTATTCCAAGCCTTCTAAAGTCGTTCAATAGCATAATGTGAGGTAAAAATGAATATATATTCATGAATATATAGTTAAGTTAATGGAAACTGATCTCTCCTCCATCATTCTTCATTCAGCAGCATTCAAACAGCAGTTCTGTTACGACAGTAACACGACGAAACTCTCTTCAAGATCAATAGCCTCTATGCACGAACCCTGCTGACGTGTGTTCGAACGAATCTCAGTCAGCGTCTTTACTTCCGGAAGCGCGTTCTGCAGGCCAACTGTATAGCGGCAAAACTGTAATAAAATCCGTTTTCTCAGAAATGGAGACAACGATTTAAGAAACGCTGATTCGCTAGTCAAATTTCGTACGATATGAGAGAATACTAACACTCAAAGTTGTTGATTTGGCTCGAAATATATAATTTAAATAACTTCTCTTTTTTACTCTTGTGTGACAGCTAACTGCCTCACAGTGTTGTTAACATCATTAACGTTAACCGGAGGACGTTTTTATAAACAGCAAGTGTAATTTGACACTATCTCCACCTATCGCAAAACCGGCTTCTGACCATAGACTGACGCAGCACCGGAAGTAGGTGGGCGTGCTGAGACAAATATGGAAGCGATCGTGCATAGAGCCTATGTTCTCATTATTATACTTTATTTGTAGATACATTTATATGGTTTTCATAAAATGACTTTCTTACTGGAGTTTATAGCGCTTTCTAAATCATTACTTTCTCCTGGGTGTCTGTTATTACAGCGCTGGACTAGAGAGCACGCGTACTGTAACTGAAATTTAAAACTGTTAAAAGAAAAGGATCAATAAAATGTTGCATAGATATAATAAGCATCAAATATCTCTATACTTTGTGCTTAAACTTTTAAATGTGAAGCGCTGCGCCTGTACACTGTGACTTCGCGTTGCTTCAAGTGCTTCATTTTGCGCACGGGATGCGCATAATCGATTTGCCGCTCTAAATTAGGGCCTTTCATACTATAATATTTAGACAGGTTTAAACACCGGGGGAAAGGGAGTGTGGTCATGGGAATATCCCTGCCACCACAGCGGGAAAAGTTCTAGAGGAAACACTGTGAAAAAGCTCACTGCAACTTAATTTTCACACACCCACCTTATGGAGCTTTGATAAAAAAAAAAAAAAATAAAAAGGTACTCCTGAGGGTTGTTCCATAAAACAAGATTAGAAAATAAGCCAGGCTTATTTTGGTTAGTCAAACTTATTGTCGGTGAATTCTGTTTCATAAAGCAAACTTAAATTAGTTCAAACTCAGTTACCCTGGAAACTTATGCTGGGAAACTAGCCTGGTCCGGGGCAGGCTAACTGGCAGGCTAAGTCTGAGTTCAGGCTTAACGAGCACACCATTTATACTCACCTGCTGGTATTTCGATGTCATTTTATTTTACTTAACCACTATTAATACAAATTTTTAATAAATAAGATAAATGTACTTTACTAATAAATGTAAGAAATTATAAGGTATAAATACACTAAGAAATGTTCAAAACTTGTGTATTTAATTGGTGAGTTTGTTTAATGAGTTTGGTAATTAATGAAGTATATAAATAGGGAGCTGAACTCGTTTCCAAACTTAACCATGGCGTGTCCTTTCATAGATGAGGTGGTGGATGAGGGAGCTATAGTCTTGCGGAGGGCATTTCAAAGAGAGAGAACTTTCAGAGACCGGTCAGACCCATTTGGCATTAACTGACAGCTACCTGTATGAACGATATAGGTTCTCAAGAGATGGGATTGCATATATGTGTAGATTACCAAGCCCACACATATGCAAATAATTATTTTGTTTAATATGGTCTAAACCATGACTGTATAGCCTTTAAAATTTTCCACTGGCCCCTCAACTTTCTCCTTAGTTGAACAAACACAGAAGTCAAAGTATTTAATGTGATTTGTCTTTATTCAGAAGAATAAATAGTTGAATAGTTGTCTTTATTCTGAATCTGCCTGTTAGGGGTGAAAACACACAAATAAATATTGTGAATGATCAAAAAGATAATGTTTTTTTCTTTTCCTTTTTTAAAAATGGTAGTTCTACTTGCATTTTTCTGTAGCTGTTGAATTTCCAGCTCCAACTTCCTCATCTTGTTTTTATACTGGGTGTCTATAATTGCTTCCATTTGTTTAAGGCAGTATCATTTATACTCTACTTTTCTGTTTTCTGGGTTATGTAGCAACATTTAAGTTATTTCATTGAATACTCTTGTCACATTGTTTTCATTTCTTAATACACACTTTGTCACATGTGGTCCCAGACTGAGAGGGCTCTAACAGTGTCAGCATCCTGAAAACCCATTTTGATCATTTTATCACACAAGTACACTTTTTAATATTCAATACAGTATGGATAGAACCTGTGAGTACCCCCTCCTTGAACATACAGACACAGTCTCCTCGTCCTCCTCAACTGATGGGCCTTCTCCCTGTGACCACTGATTAAACTCAGTTAAACTCATTTATTAGCTTACATTACAGATTTAAAAGGTCTCATACTCACAGGCAACATGATGTCTGGTGGATCCATAAAGCATACAGAATCTTGATAGAATTTTTTATTTTATTTTTTACCAAAATGCACCATTACAATAGCACAAGTACCTACATGACATTACTGCTATGATGTACTTAGGCTTACAATGCCTAAGGAAGGAGGAAATCACTTAGTCATGAAGGAATAATGATAATAAAACACACACACACAACTTTTATATACTCACTCCTTATACTACGTGATATCATTTTCGATGATGTCCCACCCTCTATTCCCTCAAGGACGGGCCTCCCTTTATTAATTTCTAAAGCCAGCTCCTCTGCAGGAGTGAAGCTGACTGGTGGTGGCCTTCCCATAGTGCCAGCAACCTGTCTTCTTTTTGGTCGCCTCAATAAAGAAAATAAAAAATAAAAAAACTCAGTTGTAACTTCAAGCTGGCATTGATTACATATCTACCATTCTGAACTATATTTTTATATTTTATTTTCACCTGCTGCCAGGATCTTTTTCCTTCAACTTTTGCTGCTGCGTGAAAGCCATTAACGTTACTGTTATTCACACACAAATTTTGCAATGTACTGTGACACACATTAAATGTTGAAGTATTTTAAATAGTTTTCACCGCAACTTACGCATTGAGACGATAAGCAATTTCCTGCCAAACTTTCTCTTTTGCTTTATTTATTGCCGCTGTATTGACTTTTTTTGTGATGACATCTTTAAATTCTTGCCGTGAACATCGCTGCTCTATCTTTTCCTTTTGTTGCCATGGTAGCCCACAGTAAATCGATTGACCCATGCTCGACTTTTCAGGACTTTTAAAGAATGGTGTGCACGCGCAATTATCTAGACTATTTAAACCTGACTCAAATTAGTAAGATCATATGATCCTCGACTTACTGTTATGGAACCAATTTAAGCGCGGATGTTTAGCTCGGCTCATTCAAGTCAGGTTTTGGACTTTAATCCCCGCTTTTCTAAGCGGCTTTTATGAAACAGCCCCCTGTTGTTATACAGTATTTATGTTTACATTTTCTTGTTAATTGAACAGCTGAGCATTTAATTGTGAACCAGGTGAAGAAACCTTTTTAATATTTTTTAATTTTTCACCTGATTTTTCACCTGTTCACTGAAATTTTTCATTTGATTTTTCACCTGTTCACTGAAATAGCTTGTTTCAATAAAACTAGGCTACTTGTGACTCATATTTGGCTTTGACTGAACATTTGCTCTCACTTTGCAGAAATATCGCGATATATATCGTATATCGATATTCAGACAAATATATCGGGATATGACTTTTGGTCCATATCGCCCAGCCCTACTCCTGCCCCAAGAGCAGCGCATAGTACACTAACATAACAGCGATTTGAATCTATTGCATACTCCTGCCCTGAGAGCAGCACATAACACACTAAAATAACACTGATTTGTACTCCTGCCCTGACAGCAGCACGTAGTACACTAAACAGTGATTTGAATCTATTGAGTACTGAGAGCAGCATGTAGTAAACTAAAATAACAGCGATTTGAACTTCTGCCCTCAGAGCATCAAGTAAAACACAAAAATAACAGCGAGTAATACTCTAAAATAGCAGTTGATTTTAATCTATTGAGTACTCCTGCCCTGAGAGTGTTACAATGGAGGCTCCCGCTCTGTCTCCTCTCCGCCACCAGAGGGAGCCTTCACCAGAATACTGATCATTGGCTACAAACTCAAATTCCCATCATGCCGCTTACCTGGGACTGATTGCGTCACACACCTGCACGCCATTAACACACACACATAAAAGCCACGTCCACACACCACACCAGTGCGAAGTCTTGATTTGCCCCGGTGATCATTTCTGAGCGTTTGTATCCTGATTCTGGTTTTCTGGTTTTGGACTTTGGACTGTTTGATTATTCTACGACTGATATCTGCCTGGCCTGAACTTGGACTGTTTATTGACTACGATTATTGCTGCCTGCCCTGATCTTTGCCTGTCTCCTGTTTATCCTGTTGTCTGCTCTGCATTGCCCTGTCTGCCTCGTTTTGACCCTGCCTGTACGACCTTGTTTAATAAAAGCTGCAAATGGATTCCTCTGTGCTTCGTGAATCATTACAGAAGACTTCGCCACTAAACAATCCAGCAGCCGTCATGGAACTCACGTCTGAACTTACCTCCCAAGCTTCTCGTTTGGATTTACATCACCATCAGCTCAGTCACCTGACCACGCTCACTGAACAGCTCGTACAGGGTATGCAGGAGCTTCGCACTGCTGTGAGTATTGTGCCTAACGCACCTGCTACACCCACACCACCACCGAGTGTTCCCACCGAAGCCGTGAGTACAGCAGTAAATCCCCGACTCGCATTTCCTGACAAATTCGACGGTAATCCGACTAAATGCAAGGGATTTCTTTTGCAATGCACACTCTTTGTCGACCAGCAACCGACATTGTACTCCACTCAAGCCAGTCGCATTGCATTTGTTTGTTCCCTGCTCACGGGCAAAGCATTGGAGTGGGCTACGGCAGTCTGGAAACCAGAGGGGTCTTCATTTACCACATTTCAAGAATTCCTTCAACAGTTTCGTCAAGTCTTCGAACACTCTTCTGAGAAAGGGAACGCCGGAGAGCAGCTTCTAAATCTCACCCAGGGAAAGAGTACCGCCGCCGAGTATGCACTCACGTTTCGCACTCTCGCTGCACAGACGAACTGGGTCGAAGACACCTTAAAGACGCTGTTCAGGAAGGGCCTCTCTATTGAACTTCAATCTGAATTAGCCTGTCGAGATGAAGGAAAGAGCTTGAACGAGTATGTAAGTCTGGCCATTCAAGTCGATAATCTCGTGCGTTCCAGACGCATCACCCGGGCACCTACCCGTCAATCACTCGAGGCAGCTCCCGCTCACGAACCTATGCAGATCGGGTTCACGCACATCACTCCAGAAGAACGGGAACGCAGACTGCAACACCGTCTCTGTATGTACTGTGGTCAATCCGGCCATATGAAACTCTCCTGTCCAGTCCGACCACCAACTCGCACTCTTGCGGTGAGTTCAGTAACTCAATATCAAAGATCTCCATCCAGTTTCACCCTTCCCATTCGTTTCACCATACAAAACCAATGTATTGAAGCCACAGCCCTCATAGACTCTGGAGCCGCTGGAAATTTCATTTCTCAAACATTCGCCCATCAGATCAAACTCAAACTTAATCCTTGTCATTCTTTTTTGTCAGTGGAGGCGCTAGATGGTCATCCCATTGGAGACGGCAAAATCCAGTTCGAAACGGAGAAGGTTCAAATGCAGATCGGTTCTCTTCATTCTGAGCAGATCAAATTTTACGTCATTCACGCTCCACATCACTCTATCATCCTCGGCCACCCTTGGTTACACACTCACAACCCACACATTTCCTGGAAGGAGGGACAAATCATCCGTTGGAGTGAAGCCTGTAACAACCATTGTTTGTCTAAAGTCAAAAGAGTAACCTGTTCCAAACCAGAACCAGACACCCAAAACCATGAGCTAGGAGAGCTACCGGCAGTCTATTCCGACCTCACAGAAGCCTTCAGTAAAGAAAAAGCTTCTCAACTTCCCGAACATCGTCCAACAGACTGTGCCATTGAGTTAATGCCCGGCGCCACACCCCCTAAAGGCAGAATCTTTCCCCTATCAAAGCCTGAGTCTGAAGCCATGAAAAAGTACATTGAGGAAGAGACAGCCAAAGGGTTCATTCGACCTTCCACCTCACCAGCCGCTGCGGGGTTTTTCTTCGTCAAGAAGAAGGATGGAGGACTCAGGCCTTGCATTGACTATCGCGGGTTAAATGATATCACCGTCAAGTATCGATACCCCTTACCTCTGGTGCCAGCCGCACTGGAGCAGCTGAGACAGGCGCAATACTACACCAAGCTCGATCTGCGCAATGCATATAACTTGATCCGCATTCGAGAGGGGGATGAATGGAAAACAGCCTTCTCCACCACTAGTGGGCACTATGAATATCTGGTCATGCCTTTCGGCTTATCTAACAGTCCTTCCGTCTTTCAGGCCTTTATGAACGATGTGTTTCGTGACATGCTGGACAAATGGGTAATCGTGTACATCGATGACATCCTGATTTACTCAAACTCACTGGAGGAACACATCCAACACGTCAGATCCGTACTTCAACGCTTGATTCAGTTCCAGTTGTATGCCAAGATCGAGAAATGTGAGTTTCATCAAACTAGCGTTTCATTTCTGGGTTACATCATCAGCCAGGAAGGAGTGGCCATGGACGACAAAAAGGTGAAAGGAGTGCTGGATTGGCCATTACCTCAGACAG
Organism: Cyprinella venusta; assembly: GCA_038021265.1. NCBI lineage: Eukaryota > Metazoa > Chordata > Actinopteri > Cypriniformes > Leuciscidae > Cyprinella > Cyprinella venusta. The sequence continues at coordinate 15,248,325 of CM075868.1, forward strand.
TCAAAGAATTACAGAGATTCCTGGGATTCGCTAACTTTTATCGAAGATTTATTAGAAACTTCAGTCTCATTGCCGCTCCACTAACAGCTTTAACCAAACGCCATTGCTCTCGAATTGCCTGGAACCCCGAAGCACAGCAGGCTTTTCAGGAGTTAAAAACCCGATTTACTACTGCACCCATCCTACGTCATCCCGATCCAGAGCGTCAGTTCATTGTGGAGGTAGATGCTTCGAACACAGGAGTGGGGGCCATATTATCTCAACGTCAGGGAAACCCAGCCAAAATGTACCCGTGTGCTTTCTTCTCCCGCAAGCTTTCTTCAGCCGAGCGGAATTATGATGTGGGGAATCGCGAACTGCTAGCAATGAAACTGGCTCTAGAGGAATGGCGACACTGGCTGGAGGGAGCTTCAGAACCATTCATCATTCTCACAGATCATAAAAACCTTGAGTATCTCCGATCCGCCAAACGTCTCAACCCTCGCCAAGCAAGATGGGCACTGTTCTTTACACGTTTCAACTTCACTGTCACTTACCGCCCAGGCACCAAGAACGTCAAAGCCGATGCCCTCTCTCGTCAAACAGAAGAAGCAGTCCACAAAGATAACCCCGAAAACATCATCCACGAGAACCTCTTAGTAGCTCCAGTCCAGTGGGACATCATAACCGAAATCCAACAGGCCAATCTTCAGACTCCAACCCCCAGCAATTGTCCAGCCAATCTCCTCTTTGTCCCTGAAGCACTACGATCTCGCCTCATCGATCAAGTCCATTCCACACCAAGCTCCGGTCATCCTGGTATCTCTGCCACAATCCAACTACTGCAGAATCGATTTTGGTGGCCTACTCTCTCATCCGACACCATCAAATATGTCCAGAACTGTATCAATTGTCAAACTTCCAAATCCACCCGTAAACTACCAGCAGGCCTTCTATGTCCCCTTCCAACACCTCAACGACCCTGGTCACACATTGCCGTAGACTTCATCACAGATCTCCCCAATTCTCAAGGACACACGACAATTCTCACCATTGTGGATCGATTCTCCAAAGCCTGCCGTCTCATTCCCCTCACTAAACTTCCCACTGCCTTCGAAACAGCCGAACTACTATGCAACCAAGTTTTCAGATTTTACGGACTACCTGAGGATATAGTATCTGACAGAGGACCTCAGTTTACTTCCAGAGTCTGGTCCGCATTCTTTAAACATTTAAACGTGAACATCAGCCTTACTTCCGGTTATCACCCTCAGTCCAATGGTCAGACCGAACGTCTTAATCAAGATATCATCCGCTTCCTAAGAACATACTGCCAGCAACACCAACAGGATTGGAGCAGATATTTATTCTGGGCTGAGTACGCTCAAAATTCGTTGGTCAAACCTGCTACTGGTATCACCCCCTTCAAATGTATACTGGGTTTTCAGCCTCCTCTCTTCCCATGGTCCGGTGAGCCCACTGAACTCCCATCCGTTACAGAATGGTTACACAAAAGTGAAGAGGTTTGGGATCAAGCACACACTCATCTGAGGCATGCTGTCAGGCGTCAGGAACACCAGGCCAACCGTCGTCGTCGCCCAGCTCCAGAATACCAGAGTGGTCAATGGGTATGGCTATCAACCAGAGACTTACGCCTCAAACTTCCATGTCGCAAACTCAGTCCCAGGTATGTTGGTCCGTTCCAAATTATAAGACAAATATCACCTGTTTCATTCCGTTTAGACCTGCCCGCTAACTATCGTATCTCTCCCACTTTTCATGTTTCTCTGTTAAAACCCGCTGGTGGTCCGAGGGGAGAGACGGAGGAGGGGGCCGCCTCTCAGGGCCCTCCTGCCTTTCTGGTTGACGGCGAGGAGGCCTACAGAGTGCACAAGTTGCTGGATTCCAGACGTCGGGGTAACATGCTCCAATATCTGGTCGATTGGGAGGGGTACGGTCCGGAGGAACAGTCCTGGGTCAATTCAAGGGATATCCTGGACCCCACTCTCACTGAAGAGTTCCATAGGACATACCCGGAGAAACCGGCCCCTCGACCCCGTGGGAGACCCCGACGACAACCGCCTCCTCGCGTCAGGAGCCGCTCGCAGGGGGGGGGCTCTGTTACAATGGAGGCTCCCGCTCTGTCTCCTCTCCGCCACCAGAGGGAGCCTTCACCAGAATACTGATCATTGGCTACAAACTCAAATTCCCATCATGCCGCTTACCTGGGACTGATTGCGTCACACACCTGCACGCCATTAACACACACACATAAAAGCCACGTCCACACACCACACCAGTGCGAAGTCTTGATTTGCCCCGGTGATCATTTCTGAGCGTTTGTATCCTGATTCTGGTTTTCTGGTTTTGGACTTTGGACTGTTTGATTATTCTACGACTGATATCTGCCTGGCCTGAACTTGGACTGTTTATTGACTACGATTATTGCTGCCTGCCCTGATCTTTGCCTGTCTCCTGTTTATCCTGTTGTCTGCTCTGCATTGCCCTGTCTGCCTCGTTTTGACCCTGCCTGTACGACCTTGTTTAATAAAAGCTGCAAATGGATTCCTCTGTGCTTCGTGAATCATTACAGAGAGCAGCGTGTAGTACACTAACATAACAGCGATTTGAGCACTCCTCCTGACCTGAGAGCAGCGCTAGGGTGGGAGATGTTATCAGTTTGACCGTTGAAATATCACAGAGATTTTAACGAGTTCTGTTGTCGCATATCAATTTCACACACAACGAGGTAGCATTGAAAAAGCGTGTTTTACACCATTTACACCATACACAGCTTTGTTCATGCATTTTGAATCAAAATGCATGAACACGATATGTAGACGATCGATGATTATTAGTTCCGAGCATTTTAATGTTTGCTGATTATCCTAATAAACGTTAGAGGAAGATTACAGTTTTTTACAATTGCTATGACAGATTGTTCAATACTTTTAACAATTTTCCAAAACTCTTAACACAGTTAGCACTACATCCGGCTGTGTAAGCTATACTATTAACACATTTCTTGTTGCTTTAACACAAAATGCATACAATGAACACAAATTTAAAATGCTTGAACTTCTTTTACACACAAGCTCAAACAAGACCAAAACATTGGATTTTTACTGCCAAATTTACCATTGCTTTAACACTGTATGTCAGAACAGATAACACCATGTTCTAAACCTAATCTTACAGGCTAAAGTCAAGGTAAACAGCTGTTTATATTGTGAATTGAAAAACAAATAAATCCCCTGTATTTTATTCTATTGTTACTGAGAAACAGCTGATTGAATAATGCAAATATGGGACAATGTGACAATGTGGCATTTCACAATTCCAGTGCAGTAATGGCCTGGTTTGATCCCATCAGAGGATGATGTCCTCTTTCACTTTCTTAGCCTGGAGATGGAAGGTTTTTGACCATCATCTATAGGTATGTATGCAAATGCTTGTATATATGTATATATGGAGGTGTGTGCATACATATGTCTGTCTATATATACTTTATATGTAGGCTACATATATATGTACTCTGTTTCTGTGGCTTGTACACACCTGTATGTATTGCCTTCTAAAAGGAAAAATGGTAACACTTTAGAATACGGTTCCTTCGTAAATGAATAACTACACAAGAACTAATGAGTAACACAATATTAACAATCTAGTAACTATTATTAACTAATAAGAAACTCTGATTAACGAACTAGTAAGTAATAGCGCACAGACGAAAGTGGTAGTTCACTATTAAGTAATCAATAACTACTATTTTTAATACTTCCCACAGAACTACTGAAAAAGTTTAATAAGAATCTAGTAACTACTATTAACTAAAAGAAACTCTTATTAACGAATTAGTAAGTAACAGCTCACAGATGAAAGTGTTACTAGATACTTCTGTGGGAATGACTAATTATTTGGATTCGTATTATAAAGTGAAGATCATTGGAACTAACTAGTAATTACTCAAGTGTTACTAAAGGCATTTCCAAAAATCTCAAACGTTTGCACAAATCATGACTAGATCATGTAGTAACACTTGAGTAATTACTAGTTAGTTCCAATGATCTTCACTTTATAATACGGATCCAAATAATTAGTAATTCCCACAGAAGTATCTAGTAACACTTTCATCTGTGAGCTATTACTTACTAATTATTTGGATCCGTATTATAAAGTGAAGATCATTGGAACTAACTAGTAATTACTCAAGTGTTACTACATGATCTAGTTATGATTTGTGCAAACGTTTGAGATTTTTGGTGAACTTTAGTATACTTTTAGAAAATGTCTTTAGTAACACTTGAGTAATTACTAGTTAGTTCCAATGATCTTCACTTTAAAATACGAATCCAAATAATTAGTAATTCCCACAGAAGTATCTAGTAACACTTTCATCTGTGAGCTATTACTTACTAATTCGTTAAAAAGAGTTTCTTTTAGTTAATAGTAGTTACTAAATTGTTAATAAACTTTTTCAGTAGTTCTCTGGGAAGTGTTAAAAAAATAGTAGTTATTGATTACTTAATAGTGAACTACCACTTTCGCCTGTGCGCTATTACTTACTAGTTCGTTAATCAGAGTTTCTTGTTAGTTAATAATAGTTAATAGATTGTTAATATTGTGTTACTCATTAGTTCTTGTATAGTTATTCATTAACGAAGGAACCGTATTCTAAAGTGTTACCGGAAAAATAAATAAAAATTTGATCACAAAATAAGTTTTTTGACCATCGTCCACAGGACCAAATGTCCCTGCAATGGATTCCGCTTTCTGCAAGACATCTCAGCTAAACACAGCCAGGGGTAAATAAGGAATGCCAAATGATTCTTCCAAAGATGCCTTGATGCCTTGCCAGAGTAGTGTGTGATGTGGATGAGAACATGTGGCCAAATGGAGAAGACCGGGATGATTACAGTCAATATATTTTGTATTTTCACCTACTGTAATGCTGCATATTTTTGTTATCTTGCAGAAATGTCCTGTTGCAAATAAAGCCTTTACTGCACCAATTCTGTCTCTTCTCTTTTTTTTTTTTCATAAACCGTACATTCTATTCTGCTATTCTGAGAAGGGTCATTCGGTTTTTGTTTTTTTTTTTGTATTGAATATCTACAACATAGGAAACAAAATACACACATTTGCTAAACCCAAACAAAACTGTAGAGAAGCTTCAAAATAAACTGCAGTGCAAAACAATCTACTGTATAAACAATCCAATATACTGTATTGCATAAGGGCAGACCTGACATACTGTATATAAAATAATGCAGTTTCTGTAATTCCATCTCATGTTAGTGTTTTTTGTGACATTGTGCTATGATTGACTAAATGTGCCTGTTGGAAGAGAACATGTGTTAGTGTTTTGGTAGACATAGTGTATTGTGTTAGTGTATTATTAAGTTGGCTTGAGAAAGCCAACTTACTGAAATCCTATTTAAACTTATTATTAAGTTGGCTTGTGAGAGCCAACTTACTGAAATCCTATTTAAACTTATTATTATTAGTGGTGCTTGCAAAGCAACACTATTGTTATCCTCCATACTTATTAGTGGTGCTTGCAAAGCAACACTATTACTATTGTGTTTGGTGAGTCGGCCAAAAATTTCGGCACGCTACTCCTCCCGCAGTTTTTGTCACAGACCCATGAATGAGGTCTCAAAACGTGCGGATTATTCGGGAATGGTGTGCTATGACTTTTCTAAGCGATCAGGGGTACGGTGTTCGCCCCAGGGGCGAACGAATTTCCAAAAAATCCCATAGACTTAACATTGCGACAAACTTTGACGAGTCATAGCTCCGAGCGAGAATTTCACAGAAGCCTGCGATTTACCACATTTGAAGAGGCTGACAGGCTCTGTAAGAACATACCTCACAATGGGGTAAAAGTTGCACCCCTGGGGGGCAGGAGCTGCCCAAAATTTCCCCATAGACCCCAATGTTATTTATTATTAGTGGTGCTTGCAAAGCAACACTATTACTATTGTGTTTGGTGAGTCGGCCAAAAATTTCGGCACGCTACTCCTCCCGCAGTTTTTGTCACAGACCCATGAATGAGGTCTCAAAACGTGCGGATTATTCGGGAATGGTGTGCTATGACTTTTCTAAGCGATCGGGGGTACGGTGTTCGTCCCAGGGGCGAACGAATTTCCAAAAAATCCCATAGACTTAACATTGCGACAAACTTTGACGAGTCATAGCTCCGAGCGAGAATTTCACAGAAGCCTGCGATTTACCACATTTGAAGAGGCTGACAGGCTCTTTAAGAAAATACATCACAATGGGGTAAAAGTTGCACCCCAGGGGGACAGGAGCTGCCCGAATTTTCCCCATTGACCCCAATGGTTTATTATTTTTTTTTTTTTTTTTTTTCATCTTCCGTGCGTTTTTTGGCACGCTACTCCTCCCGCAGTTTTTGTCACAGACCCATGGGTGAGGCGTCAAATCGAGCGGCTCATTTAGGAGAGGTGTGCTATGACTTTTCTAAGCGATCGGGGGTACGATGGTCGCCCCAGGGGCGAAAAACGGCCAAAAAAAATCCCATAGACTTAACATTGCGAAAAACTTTGACGAGTCATAGCTCGAAACGAGGATTTCGCAGAAACCTGCGATTTACCACATTTGAAGAGGCTGACAGGCTCTTTAAGAAAATACCTCACAATGGGGTAAAAGTTGCACCCCTGGGGGGCAGGAGCTCCCCAAAAATTTTTCCCATTCAAAATTTCTAGTATAGCATTATACTATTCCAGGAAAAAGTTTGGCGCACTCCTACGTCCACAGTTTTTGTCACAGACACATAAATGAGGCATCAAATCGTGCGGCCTATTAAGGAGAATTGTCATGTCACTTTTTTAAGAGATCAGGGGTACGGTGTTCGCCCCAGGGGCGAACGAATTTCCAAAAAATCCCATAGACTTAACATTGCGACAAACTTTGACGAGTCATAGCTCCGAACAACGATTTCGGAAAAACGTGTGATTTGCCACATTTGAAGAGGCTGGCAGGCTCTGTAAGAATATACCTCACAATGGGGTAAAAGTTGCACCCCTGGGGGGCAGGAGCTGCCCAAAGTTTCCCCCATTGACTTACTATGGTGAAGGACGTCCCATCAAATGCATGTGTTTTTCCTACTATGGTAAATTGCATAGGGATTTTGTATTGAACATAGCTCTGGATCACGGTGTCGTAGAGACAAAGGGGCGGGCTCATTTTACTCAGACAGCCAATCAGTCTCTCAGGATCATTGTGAAGCTATTAAGCCACGCCCTAGCAACCATTTAGCACTCCTTAGCAACAACTCCCATAGCCTTCCATTAAAAAAGATGAAAGGGATATCTCAGGATATAAGTGTCATAGAAACATGAGGGTGGGCTCGTTTGACTCGGGCCAGCAAAAAGCCAATCCTGAATCACCTCTACACTTACTGGTCACGCCCTAGCAACCAATGTCAAGCACCTTAGCAACCAAAATCCAAAGAGGGATATCTTCCATTCTGAATGTCATACAGGCATGGAAGTTGGTTTATATCATTTATACTGACAAGCAGCCTTTGGTGTTTCATGATTGGCAGCTGCCAAGCCACTCCCTAGCAACCAAACAGAGTACCCTAGCAACCATTTTGTGAGACCTATATCTCTGCATCAAAACATTGTATAGAGAAAGGGGTTGGTTTATACATTCACATTGACTTTGGAGCTTCATGATTGGCAGCTGCCAAGCCACTCCCTAGCAACCAAACAGATTACCCTAGCAACCGTTTTGCAAGACCTATATCTCTGAATCAAAACATCGTATAGAGATGGGGGTTGGATCTTTTTACTCATGCTAGCAAACAGGACTTGCTACATGCTACACATGCTAGCAGTGAATAGCTACATGCTAATATTGATTAGCTAAGTGCTAAATCATGCTATGAACATTATAAAAACTCTATAGTAACCATCTGTGAACACTACCAACCACCTAGTAACACCATAGCAACCACCCAGAATACCATAGCAACACCCTAGCAACCATCCAGAACACCCTAGCAACCGCCTGGCGACACCATAGCAACCACCCAGAGCACCCTAGCAACTGCCTAGCAACACCCTAGCAACCATCCAGAACACCCTAGCAACCACCTAGAAACACCCTAGCAACCACCCAGAAAACCATAGCAACCGCCTAGCAACACCCTAGCAACCACTCAGAACACCCTAGCAACCACCTAGCAACACCCAAGCAACCACCTAGCAACCACCCATTACACCATAGCAACCACCTAGCAACCACTAAGAACACCCTAACAACCACCTAGCAACCACCTAACAACACCCTAGCAACACCCTAGCAACCACCCAGAACATCCTAGAAACACCCTAGCAACCACCTAGCAACCGCCTAGCAATCACCCAGAACACCCTAGCAACCACCTAGCAACACCATAGCAACCACCCAGAACACCCTAGCAACTGCCTAGTAACACCCTAGCAACCATCCAGAACACCCTAGCAACCGCCTAGCAACCACCCAGAACACCCTAGCAACCACCTAGCAACCGCCTAGCAATCACCCAGAACACCATAGCAACTGCCTAGCAACCACCCAAAACACCCTAGCAACCGCCTAGCAACACCATAGCAACCACCCAGAACACCCTAGCAACTGCCTAGCAACACCCTAGCAACCCCCCAGAACACCCTAGCAACCACCTAGCAACACCATAGCAACCACCCAGAATACCCTAGCAACCGCCTAGCAACACCCTAGCAACCTCCTAGCAACACCCTAGCAACCACCTAGCAGCACCCTAGCAACCACCCAGAACACCCTAGCAACCGGGTGGTGAGTTTTGCCACTGCAAGCACCACTTCACATTTTCTTCTGGAAATGTACATTCTAGTTCTTATTCTTATTGTTCCGCCGTTTTTTGGCACGCTACTCCTCCCGCAGCTTTTGTCACAGACCCATGGGTGAGGCGTCAAATCGAGCGGCTCATTAAGGAGAGGTGTGCTATGACTTTTCTAAGCGATCGGGGGTACGATGTTCGCCCCACGGGCGAAAAAAAGGCCAAAAAAAAAATCCCATAGACTTAACATTGCGAAAAACTTTGACGAGTCATAGCTCCAAATGAGGATTTCGCAGAAACCTGCGATTTACCACATTTAAAGAGGCTGACAGGCTCTTTAAGAAAATACCTCACAATGGGGTAAAAGTTGCACCCCTGGGGGGCAGGAGCTTTTTTTCACTAAAAATTTCTAGTATAGTATTATACTATTCCAGGAAAAAGTTTGGAGCACTCCTACGTCCACAGTTTTTGTCACAGACACATAAATGAGGCATCGAATCGTGCGGCCTATTGAGGAGAATTGTCATATCACTTTTATAAGAGATCGGGGGTACGGTGTTCGCCCCAGGGGCGAACGAATTTCCAAAAAATCCCATAGACTTAACATTGCGGCAAATTTTGACGACTCATAGCTCCGAACAACGATTTCGGAAAAACGTGTAATTTGCCACATTTGAAGAGGCTGGCAGGCTCTTTAAGAATATACCTCACAATGGGGAAAAAGTTGCACCCCTGGGGGGCAGGAGGGGCCCAAAGTTTCCCACATTGACTTACTATGGTGAAGGATGTCCCATCAAATGCATGTGTTTTTCCTACTATGGTAAATTGCATAGGGATTTTGTATTGAACATAGCTCTGGATCACAGTGTCGTAGAGACAAAGAGGCGGGCTCATTTTACTCAGACGACCAATCAGTCTCTCAGGATCATTGTGAAGCTATTAAGCCACGCCCTAGCAACCATTTAGCACACCTTAGCAACAACTCCCATAGACTTCCATTAAAAAAGATGAAAGGGATATCTCAGGATATAAGTGTCATAGAAACATAAGGGTGGGCTCGTTTGACTCGGGCCAGCAAACAGCCAATCCTGAATCACCTCAACACTTACTGGCAACGCCCTAGCAACCATTATCGAGCACCTTAGCAACCAAAATCCAAAGAGGGAAATCTTCCATTCTGAATGTCATACAGGCATGGGAGTTGGTTTATATCATTCATACTGACAAGCAGCCTTTGGTGCTTCATGATTGGCAGCTGCCAAGCCACTCCCTAGCAACCAAACAGAGTACCCTAGCAACCATTTTTCAAGACCTATATCTCTGCATCAAAACATCGTAAAGAGATGGGGGTTGGTTTATACATTCACACTGACTTTGGAGCTTCATGATTGGCAGCTGCCAAGCCACTCCCTAGCAACCAAACAGATTACCCTAGCAACCGTTTTGCAAGACCTATATCTCTGAATCAAAACATCGTATAGAGATGGGGGTTGGATCTTTTTACTCATGCTAGCAAGCAGGACTTGCTACATGCTACACATGCTAGCAGTGAATAGCTACATGCTAATATTGATTAGCTAAGTGCTAAATCATGCCATGAACATTATAAAAACTCTATAGTAACCACTGTGAACACTACCAACCGCCTAGCAACACCATAGCAACCACCCAGAACACCCTAGCAACACCCTAGCAACCACCCAGAACACCCTAGCAACCGCCTAGCAAGACCATAGCAACCACCCAGAACACCCTAGCAACTGCCTAGCAACACACTAGCAACCATCCAGAACACCCTAGCAACTGCCTAGCAACATCCTAGCAACACCCTAGCAACCACCCAGAACACCCTAGCAACCACCTAGCAACACCCTAGCAACCACCCAGAACACCATAGCAACCGCCTAGCAACCACCTAGCAACCATCCAGAACACCTTAGCAACACCCTAGCAACCACTCAGAACACCCTAGCAACCACCTAGCAACACCCTAGCAAACACCTAGCAACCACCCAAAACACCATAGCAACCACCTAGCAACCACTCAGAACACCCTAGCAACCACCTAGCAACACCCTAGCAACACCCTAGCAACCACCCAGAACACCCTAGAAACACCCTAGCAACCACCTAGCAACACCCTAGCAACCGCCTAGCAAGACCATAGCAACCACCCAGAACACCCTAGCAACTGCCTAGCAACACCCTAGCAACCATCCAGAACACCCTAGCAACTGCCTAGCAACACCCTAGCAACACCCTAGCAACCACCCAGAACACCCTAGCAACACCCTAGCAACCACCCAGAACACCCTAGCAACCGCCTAGCAAGACCATAGCAACCACCCAGAACACCCTAGCAACTGCCTAGCAACACCCTAGCAACCATCCAGAACACCCTAGCAACTGCCTAGCAACACCCTAGCAACACCCTAGCAACCACCCAGAACACCCTAGCAACCACCTAGCAACACCCTAGCAACCACCCAGAACACCATAGCAACCGCCTAGCAACCACCTAGCAACCATCCAGAACACCTTAGCAACACCCTAGCAACCACTCAGAACACCCTAGCAACCACCTAGCAACACCCTAGCAAACACCTAGCAACCACCCAAAACACCATAGCAACCACCTAGCAACCACTCAGAACACCCTAGCAACCACCTAGCAACACCCTAGCAACACCCTAGCAACCACCCAGAACACCCTAGAAACACCCTAGCAACCACCTAGCAACACCCTAGCAACCACCCAGAACACCCTAGCAACCGGGTGGTGAGTTTTGCCACTGCAAGCACCACTTCACATTTTCTTCTGGAAATGTACATTCTAGTTATTATTATTATTATTCTTTTTCTGAGACTAAAATTTCCAACTCTAACTCCTCCTAGAGCTTTAACTCCACATACTCCAAACTCGGCACGGACACTCAAACTGTTCTGACTCGAGTTGCTATATCTTTTCAGACTGATCGGACTTACGGTTCTCCCAAAAATGACGATCAAAGTCGGAAAAAACTCCCATTGACTTAACATTGTGGAATGTTCAAAATTCAAGTCACTTTCACATTGACACAAAAGGGCCTGACAGCCCTATTTTGACAGCTATTTGAGCCATTAAAACTTTAAAATGTTGAGAAATTTGTAAGCTATTAAAGTTGTATTCAACTTTTTTTATATCTATTATACTTTTTTCACAATCTCTACTTTAGTCTCACGATGTTTTTCAAGCCGTTTCTGAAATTATAATGGGAGTCAATGAGAGAGACTGTTCAGAGCTAGAGCACGTGATGTCATAAGCTAGAGTGAGACAGCTTGAAAACTAATGCTAAAAAATAATTTTTAAATCGCTGGCCTGGCCACAATTTTCACTCCTCTGGCATAAAATTATACTTAAAACGTAGGTATTTTTGTTGTGGTTCCTCTCGTGTGTTTATTAAATCCCTGGGACTTATAGTTTTTTCTCTGTGTCCTTCCAAAGGACAAGAGTGACAGAAATTCCTCCATTGGCAGCAATTATAAATTCAGGTCAAACTTTTGTGATCAGAGCATTACGAACCACTTTTTTAACTTGCCAAAGTGGTCCCTTTTTTCAACTCTATCCACACAAAAAATACAACACATCGTTCACAAAGGCCTTGTCTCGCTCACGGTCAGGTCATTTCGCCAATTCAACCTATAGTTTTGTCTCTAGGATGGTTTGTTCGAGGCCTAGTATCAGCGATTTTGGCCTCTGTCTACATAGGAAAGCTGGGGAATTTTCAAAAATTCAAATCCCAACTGTCACTTTCACACAGTCACCATAGCAACCAGTTACAGCACCCTATCTATCTAATCTATCTTTCTTTTTAAATACTCTTTCTTTCTTTCTTTCTTTCTTTCTTTCTTTCTTTCTTTCTTTCTAAATAATCTATCTATCTTTCTAGCTATACTATCTCTCTTTTTAATTAATCTATCTTTCTTTCTTTCTTTCTAACTATATATATATATATATATCTTTCTTTCTTTCTTTCTTTCTTTCTTTCTTTCTTTCTTTCTTTCTTTCTTTCTTTCTTTCTTTCTTTCTTTCTTTCTACCTAATCCATCTCTCTTTCTTTCTTTCTTTCTTTCTTTCTTTCTTTCTTTCTTTCTTTCTAATCCATCTTTCTTTCTTTCTTTCTTTCTTTCTTTCTTTCATCTATCTATCTATCTATCTATCTATCTATCTATCTATCTATCTATCTATCTATCTATCTATCTATCTATCTATCTATCTATCATCTTTCTTTCTTTCTTTCTTTCTTTCTTTCTTTCTTTCTTTCTTTCTTTCTTTCTTTCTTTCTTTCTTTCTACCTAATCCATCTTTCTTTCTTTCTTTCTTTCTTTCTTTCTTTCTTTCTTTCTTTCTTTCTTTCTTTCTACCTAATCTTTCTTTCTTTCTTTCTTTCTTTCTTTCTTTCTTTCTTTCTTTCTTTCTTTCTTTCTTTCTTTCTTTCTTTCTTTCTCTCTCACTAATCCTTTCTTTCTTTCTTTCTTTCTTTCTTTCTTTCTTTCAAATCCATCTTTCTTTCTTTCTTTCTTTCTTTCTTTTTCAATCTTTCTTTCTTTCTTTCTTTCTTTCTTTCTTTCTTTCTTTCTTTCAAATCCATCTTTCTTTCTTTCTTTCTTTTTCAATCTTTCTTTCTTTCTTTCTTTCTTTCTTTCTTTCTTTCTTTCTTTCTTTCTTTCAAATCCATCTTTCTTTCTTTCTTTCTTTCTTTCTTTCTTTCTTTCTTTCTTTCTTTCTCTCTTTTTTCCTTATTTCTAACTAATCCTTTCTTTCTTTCTCTCTCAGTAATCCTTTCTTTCTTTCTTTCTTTCTTTCTTTCTTTCTTTCTTTCTTTCTTTCTTTATTTCTTTCTTTCTAACTAATCCTTTCTTTCTTTCTTTCTTTCTTTCTTTCTTTCTTTCTTTCTTTCTAATAATCTATCTATCTATCTATCTATCTATCTATCTATCTATCTATCTATCTATCTATCTATCTATCTATCTATCTAAATTACTTTAAACTACTTTAAACTTGAAACTACTTTAAACTAAGTTAAACTTTATTTAATTTAAACTTTAGACTAATTTAATCTTCAAACTACTTCAAACTTTCTGTAACAAACTTTCACAAGCCAACTTAAAGTTTGTCTCGACGAACTTTTTAATCTAGTTATTATTATTAAGTTGGCTTGTGAGAGCCAACTTACTGAAATCCTATTTAAACTTATTATTAAGTTGGCTTGTGAGAGCCAACTTACTGAAATCCTATTTAAACTTATTATTAAGTTGGCTTGTGAGAGCCAACTTACTGAAATCCTATTTAAACTTATTATTATTATTATTCTTCTTACTCAAAAATTTGCAACTCTATCTCCTCCTAGAGTTTTAACTCCACATACTCCAAACTCGGCACGGACACTCAAACTGTTCTGACTCGGTGTGCTATATCTTTTCTAACTGATCGGACTTACGGTTTTCCTAAAAATGACGATCAAAGTCGGAAAAAACTCCCATTGACTTAACATTGTGGAATCTTTAGAATTTCAAACTGACCAACTGTGAAAAATTCAAATCTAAATACCTTGAAGCCCCAGACTCAATCAAACTGTCATTCTATAGACTATATGAGCCATTGAGACTCATTTAAACTAATGAACTCATCTATCTATGACACTTATCTATCTAATCTAAAACTCTTAAACTCAAAATAAATTAATAAACTCTAAACTTGAACACTCTTAGACTCATTTAAACTTATAAACTCTAAACTCATAAACTCTAAATTCATAAACTCATACTCTAATAAACTCTCATAAAACTATTAAACTCATAAATTTATATACTCTGGACACTTACTCATTTAAACTTATAAACTCTAACCATCACACCATAGCAACCAGTTACAGCACCCTAGCAACCGTAGGCCATAGGCACGAGGCCGTAGGCCTCGTGCCATACTAAATGGCAATGATTTCTCAGAAACTTGTAATGTACCACATTTGAAGAGGCTGACAGGCTCTGTAAGAAAATACCTCACAGTGGGGTAAAAGTTGCACCCCTGGGGGGCAGGAGCGGCCCAAAATTGCCCCATTGACTTAGTATGGTGTAAGCTAGCAAATACCCTAGCAACTGCCTAGCAACACCATAGCAACCATCCAGAACACCCTAGAAACTACCTAGCAACCACCCAGATCACCCTAGTAACTGCCTACAACACCTTAGCAACCACCCAGAACACCCTAGCAACCGCCTAGCAACACCATAGCAACCGCACAGAACACCCTAGCAACTGCCTAGCAACACCCTAGCAACCACCCAGAACACCTTAGCAACTGCCTAGCAACACCCTAGCAACCACCAATAACACCCTAGCAACTGCCTAGCAACACCCTAGAAACCACCCAGAACACCTTAGCAACTGCCTAGCAACACCCTAGCAACCACCCAGAACACCTTAGCAACTGCCTAGCAACACCCTAGCAACCACCAATAACACATTAGCAACTGCCTAGCAACACCCTAGCAACCACAAAGAACACCCTAGCAACTGCCTAGCAACACCATAGCAACCACCCAGAACACTCTAGCAACCGCCTAGCAACACCATAGCAATCATCCGGAATACCCTAGCAACTGCCTAGCAACACCATAGCCACCACCCAGAACACCCTAGCAACACCCTAGCAACCACCCAGAACACCTTAGCAACTGCCTAGCAACACCCTAGCAACCACCAATAACACCTTAGCAACTGCCTAGCAACACCCTAGCAACCACCAAGAACACCCTAGCAACTGCCTAGCAACACCATAGCAACCACCCAGAACACCATAGTAACCGCCTAGCAACACCATAGCAACCACCATAGTAACGCTATCTATCTATCTATCTATCTATCTATCTATCTATCTATCTATCTATCTATCCAAAATACCTTAGAAACCCACTAGAAACACCCATAGCAACTTTAAATTACTTTAAACTACTTTAAACTAGAACATACACTTATAAACTCTAAACTGAAAAACTCTGTGTGAGTGTGCGTGAGTGAGCGGATGTGGAGTGGATCAATAAAGAGTCAAGTAATAATGCTTAAAAAAATATTTTATTTTAGTCAATGGCTATTTGGATCGCACTTAGTCTGGAACCTCACCTTTAAGCAAGTCAAACTGGAGTAAAAAAAACCTCTACTCTAGAATGATTCACTCTCGGGATCACTGGAACACACAAGCCTTTCCACCACGTCAAGGTGGCGATCCTTGGAAAGGACATTCACTCTCCATTCATTCCTTATCTAACACACACACACACACACACACACACACGCACACACACACTATATAAAACACATTCACACACACACACACACACACAAGAAGTAGACAAAATGTGAAGTTTAGTGGCATACATTTATTTGTATTAGCATTATTTTTTCTTAAAATAAAGATGTTATCTTACAGCAGTTTTTAATGTGTGATGCATATTTGTATATATTTTGATGTATCTATTCTATAACACAATACACAGGATCATGATAGCTGTAATATGTCTGTAGAACTCCTGCTCTGACGTTTGCATGTGCGCCGCTTATGAAGACAGGGTCTAGAAGGGTGTTTTTTTCTGTTGTGCCGGTGCTGATCAGCTGTGTGTATCCCTTATCTTCAAACAAATTGAGAATAGGTTTGTTGCAATGAGAAAGCTGATCTTCATTGAAGTCGCCACAAATGATTAGAGGCCTTAAATCGATGATCTCCAGAGATGTCAAGAGTGCATTCAGATGTGCCAAAAACTCTCCCAAATTATAACTTGGTGGTCTGTAGACTACTGCAAGAAGTGCTTGTTTGGGGGCTTCTATCTTCAAAACCAAATATTCCAAGTCAGTAACATTCTGCATGTACATCAGAGGACGAACTTTAAAGTTGTTCTTCACATAAATGGCCACTCCACCACCATTCTTGTTTGCCAAATGTGCATAGTTTGTGTAGGATGCATGCCTGTTGCGTGTGTACATGGTGTATCCATCCAGATGTAGATGTGCAGGAACAGTTGAGCCTGACAGGTGTGTTTCAGTGAGGCACAAAACATCAGCCAAGAGAAGCTCATGGTGGCATTTTAAATCATCCATATGGCACTCCAGTCCCTCTGTGTTATGGTGAATGATTTTAAGAGCTGAATTAAGGTTCGGATCCTGTGCAACATGTAGCATGGGCTGGATGCTGTGAAAATCTGCTTTTGGCATGTTCTCCAAGGAGGCACTTATTTCTGGATCACAGAAGATTTTCTTTTCATCAAAGTCAGTAATGTGCAGTCCACGGAGTGATGTTGTTCTGCTGAGTGCAACGTATGCCATGCCTGATTCGAATATGTGCTTAAGAGATACAACAGCGCTATCAGTCGTCATTCCTTGCACTTTATGGATGGTACATGCAAAAGCAAGCTTCATGGGAAATTGTCTTCGAATTGTCCCTTTTCTTTTCAGTGGTTCCTCTGACCTCTCAATATAGACAATGTTGTCATCTCCATCAGGTGCTTTGTTGCGATGTTTTTGTCCAGCAGTCACATTGTCTAAATGAAGACCAATTAATTGAACCAATCCGTCTCGGGTCTGAGTTGTTGATGCCACCTTGGCAAAGGAGCCATTGACCAAGCCGTCTTCGACATCAATATTTCTGGTCAGCATCACTCGTGCACCAATAGCAATCTGCAGTGTGTCAACAAGGTCACGACTGTCTCCTTTAAATGGTGCCGCTTGTCTTTTCATTTCTCCTGTTCGGGGATCTTTTTTGTAATCATGTGCATCGATGTTAATGATATTTGAGAAGCGGGAGGATATGGCTTCAGTGTTGTGATTATTGACCTCTTTATTGGTGGCATAGATGTGTAACGCATCAGCAGGACACTCTTCAGGGGAGGATCTTACCACAGTTTCTAACATGCACCTGTCTGCATCAGTCAGCTTCTCGTGCTTCTTTTTTACTCTCAGTCTGTTGAGCAGCTCAGCATATGCAAGATCATCTCTCTGTCTCATAATCTGTGTCATAGTTATCATTTGAAAATGATCGGTCCAGAAGTCCAGCACATGGTCCTCATACACACAGAGTGGTTTTGCTCTTCCCACAGGTGGTAGCTGATAAAAATCTCCTACAGCTAGTATAGATAATCCACCAAAAGGTTTCTGGTTTCCTTTAATCTGTTGCAGTCTCCAGTTCACATAGGCAAACAACTGTTTTGACACCATTGAGATTTCGTCGATAATTAAAATGTGTGCATTAGAAAGGTCTGCCCTGATTTCATCCAAGCTGTTTCCCAGGCCTTGGTATGGAGGCTTTAAGCTTCTTGGGAGTTTTAGGAGACAATGGAGAGTTTTCCCAGAGATTCCAAAGGCTGCAGTTCCTGTGAAGGAGGATAAAAGAACGGTTGGCTTGGAGATGTCAGTATGCTCTCGTATGCATGGAAGCCTGCGCAAAATCTTGGTTGCTTCTGCATGAATAGATTTGATAACGTGTGATTTACCAACTCCTGCTCCTCCATTCAAAAAATACAGAAATTGTTGTGGGTTTTCACCAGAGACACATCTTTTGCACCAGTCGCGCACTGCATAAAATATGGAAGCTTGTGTTTGATTCAAGCTCTGGTACATTTTTCGAATCTGTGCATGATTTTGTTGGGTAGATTCCACGAGTGGCATAGCTGTGTTACTGACAGAGGTAGATGCTGTGTATTCAGGAACATCGTCCTGCTCGTTCACATCATTGGGATCAGTGGGTTCACGTTCTGATATGCACTCCAAACGGATCAGTTCATTTGCTGGAGCCAAAGTAGACCATGCATCTTCAACTGGACCATTCTGTTCAAAATCCTCAATTGCCTGTTCAATAGCCTCGTTATGTTTTTCGTATTTCTCACGGTTTTCATTTACAATATTGCACACGCGCTGCAGTTCATCAGTTCCTGGTAGTTTTACAGAAGCAAATGAAAAAAATGATTCATATGTCGGAAATCGTGTGGACTTCAGCTGCTCATCTGAGCGATACGGCAAGTAAAGCTTTAGAAAAGTTCCATAGAATTTTTCTGGGTTTTTCTGCTGTGAGAAACGGGCAAATCTGATGACAGCAGGTTTTCCTCTTGTTCTTTTCTGTATGTGTCCCATATTATTTTGAAGTGGCAAAACATTTTTACCTTTTTTCTGTCGTGCATAAACAATGCGGTATTCACTTGCAAATTCAGCCATGCACATGTTCTCAAATTCAGGTCTGTTTGGTCTGGCCTTGTACTTGTCTGGCAATCCTTTCATCCACACGTTCTCTATGTCATCATCCATGGTCTGCAAGCAGCTCATCGGTAAACTCATCTTTACAGCGTTGTCATCAGTAGGAATGAATACGACAGCTCTTGAAGATGATTTTAATTTCAGACTGCATGTGCGAGCGACTGCCTCCTGAGCACTGACTTCTCTGTTCTTTGAGTAGGCATTCATGACCTGCTTCATGCACTCACGTTCAGTCAGATTATCATGGCTTGAGTCTTTTATCACTTTTTTAAGGTAATCGCTCATCTCATGCTCAGCTTTTGAAATGTATGAGACAATATACATGATACAGCTGTAGGGGTTCAGAATGAACTGTATGTCCATGTTTGCATCCCAGGCTCTTAACAGCATTGGATTATAGCCATTCACCCAGCAGTCCTGTGGTCGTCTCTCCATAAATATTGAACATGATGTAGAAATAGTATCAATATGTTTCTCGTACTCTTCATAAGTCATGTTTACTTCATGAAGTAGCTGTGTAATGCTATCAAAGCTCTGAGTTGAGTCATTCAGTAGATCCCACACCTTCTGTAGCTGTTCTTTTGCGAAACTGGCATAATCTCTTTCCTCTGATTCGTTCTCTTCATCAGACTGATCTGCAGGAGGAGGCCTGGGCCGGGATATCATGGTCCTGTTAATGGGTGGTTTAGGAAATCCAAACCTGCAGTCCTTCTTGTTCTTTCTACAGGATTTTGAGTGGTTACGACTGTGCATCTGTACTTCACTTACAATTCTATGTAGTTCTGGGTCTCTGTCTGGGTCTGGTAATTTGCACGAGATATATTTATCAACAAAATCGCACACATCCTGATCTTCATCTTTTTCAAACTCTGGAGCATCTTTAACCCAAAATAAGCAGTGAATGTGTGGAGAGCCACGCAGCTGAAACTCTACTCTGTAAAAGAAGTCAATTACCTCACCGATGGGTTGAGCAGGTGAATTGATCAAATCTCTCATCAAGGCTTCAACTCGTTTTTCAAACATCCGCATGGCTGTGACAGGGTTGCTTCTGAGGATTTCACATTTCTCGGACCAGTCTAATTCAGCAAAGTTCACAGTTTCACCTTGTTGTGCTTTAATAGCAGTAATCACATCAGGCCATCTCATCTCAGCAGCACTAAATGTACAGAAAAATGTGGGAGTGCCCAGTTGTCTCAGCATAGCAAACAGATCACGGAGAGATTTCTCCCAGTATGCTGGAGTTCCTCTTAATGGTTGCATGAATCGTGTAGCTTCCTTGTTTATTACAAGCTTTTCTAACTCATGCTTGTCCTGTAGCAGTGAACAGTTTATTCTGCGTCCATCACGGGTCATGGGTTTTGCTTTCCTCAGCTGAATAGACATACTAGATGTGGCCATGTGCATTTCAGTCACAAACTGCGCAAAGAAGATATAGTTGGTATCCTTCGCACAACGATTGTCGATAGAGAATAGTCTAGAGTTAAAGTATCTGCTGGGGGAAACATATTTTGCTCTACCAGGCTCATCAAAGGTGTTTTTGCCATCGGGAAACTGCACTGGAAACGCCATAGATTCAAGTTTAGGAACTTTGAAAGTGTTTACAGGAGTGTTTTTCTCTGCTGGGGCAATACAAAATATTCCATCATCATAAGACAACAGTTGCTGGCCGAGATCTGGGGGTTGAAGACATGTGTCCAAGGCAAGGCCTCTCGATTGCTCTTCTGCATCTTCTGTGTCTTCGTTTGCGTCATCGTGTTCATCCTCATTGCTCTGCTCTTCAGTGTTCTCAACTTGTCTGCATGCAATATCCATTTCCTCATCAGAATCACTTATGTCATTTGGACACTGTTCATGTTCATTAAACATTTCTTCTTCAGAGAGTTCTGTATCAATGAAGATATCTTTATATTCTGAATGAATATTTTTTAGCTTTCTTAAAGCAGACAAAACCTTTTGCATGTTCAAAGTCTGAAACTGATAGTGACCTTGGTAACACAGACGTCTCTTCAGTTTCACTGTTAGCAGTTGTGATTCACTTCTTGGTCTGGGTAAACAGTTCACTGTTGTTTCTACTTCAGATGCAACAGAAATCACTGCGCCTTTTATAGCTCTTTGCTGGCCTTTCGGTAGTGTAACAATCTTAGCAAATGGAATGTACTTTGCAATAACGTGTCTTTCAAGAACATTCAAATCGCAGAGTTCTGGAGGAATGGCAGCGAACTGAAGTTGATTGGCTAAAGCAATATCTGGCATCAGACCTCTCGATAGTGTATTATGGCAGCAGTGACAGATCCACTCTGTTTTCCTGTGATCCAGGGCACACTGATCAGGGCACAGGTCGGAGCACACGTGAACATAGTTTCCAGTCAAGCAAACTGAAGCAACTGTCGGATTCTTCTGATAGCGCTCACGATCACATGATTTGACTTGATTTGAGAAGAGCGCTCTGGCACAGCATGTGCACACATAAGTTGGCCCTTGTTTTATAACGTCTTTGAAAACATTTAAGGCTCTTAACACAGTCGGATCTTGTACTACGTCAGGCTGGGTATTTTCTAACGTGTCTCTCTGCTGGCGCATTAGATACATGTTTTTGTATTTGCGCTGTATGTCTTGTGCACAGTGTACTTTGTGAAGTATTTTGAGTGCAGATATTTTGTTTTTAGATTTGAACAAATTATATTCTTTCTGACGAGTCTTAAAATGTACATCACAGTGATAACGTTGTTTAAAAATGTTCTTCCTTTTTTCATAGAAGTTAGGATCATTTTTGCATCGGTTTGTATAATGGTCTCTTTGGCTTTGCCTGAAAATTGGATCCTTTAAATATCTATCAACAAGATATTGCCTATGCTGTTCCTTATATTTAACATTGTTCCTATAATTTCTCATTATGTACTTCCTTTGTCTCTCTCTGAATTGTTCATCATTCTTGTAATTTTTAATTATATAATGCTTTTGTCTCTCTCTGAATTGTTCATCATTCTTGTAATTTTGCAATATATAATTCTTTTGTTTCTCCCTGAATTGAGGATTATTTCTGTACTTGCTAATTACATAAGCCTTTTTTCTCTCTCTGTATTCATTAATATTTTTATAGTTGTTTTTCATTGCTTGTTTGTGTTCTTCTCTGTAACTTATATTATTCCAATACTTGTTCTTCATGGCTTGTTTAAGTCTTTGCCTGGATTTACTACTTGTTTTAGAATCATAGACTTTACGTACAGCCTGTTTTTTGTCATAAACATCTTGCCTCTGAACCATTTTCTTCTTCCATTTTTTATAATAAGCCTTTCGCTTTCGATTCTTGTTCAGTTTTTCTGTCTTCTTGATTGTCGATTGTGAATATTGGTGATTAGGAGATGACAATGACAATTTATCCTGTGACAGCATGTCATGAGAAAGTTCACTGAATGACACATTTTTACTACGGTCTTGATTCTGAGTGACGGTAGTTAGAATATCCATTTTATTTAGAGAAGTCAAGTGGTCTTGATCATTAGTTGATGTGGCTCCATTAACTGTAGTCTCAGATGGTTGTTGAACCGGATCTTGGACACAGTGTTGTAAGACATCAGCAGACATGGATTGTTCATTGTTTGAAAGAGCTTTGTTCTCCAAAGAGACAGAGGGTTGTTGAACTGGATCTTGGACAGACTGTTGTAAGACATCAGCAAAAGATGTGGATGGTTGTACATGACGTTCAAACTCACAGCAGTTCAGGGAGACTTCAGGACCAACACTGCTTTCAGTTATCTGGTTAATGATCGATACAGGCAGCAGATTAAATTGTTGCTGGTCTGTCAAATCGAAACACCATTGAAACAATAGCATAAGCCTCTCGATCAGGTCTTCTAAACGAAAGAAGGTCAACATTACGGCCGTACCGGTGCTTTCATTTTCTTCAGGCATTCCATATGCTGTTCTGGAGTGAGGATCAAAATAACCAAACCTCCCTGAGCGATCTCTGAATACGGCGATACACGTGCATCCACACAGCAGCAACGCGTCACTCACATCAGCTCTGAGGCACTGCAGAGTATTCTCGAGATTTTCATACCCGCCTAGCTCAGGTGTATCTTTTAGAAGACCAACTCTCTCGGGATGTTTCAGGATGTTGTAGCAGGCTGAATTGGTCTTAACTTTGTTTGGCAGCTCATCAAAGTTTAAATGATTAGCCACAAATTGTTCTTTGCGCCGCAGTGTTCGTTTGACACTAGTGTAAACTGCATCACCTTTCTGTAAAACGCGGTCTAAATCGAAACCGAGTAGCTCATTACGTTCAGTATGGAAAGCTAAGAACATTAAAGCATTGCAAGTACACTGACGGCCTCTGGAGTAATTCTTGTACCTGGGATTGCTTTGACAGTGTGATGCTGCAACAGACAGAACATAAGGGTTTGCATCGATCATACCTGATACAGAGTTGGTACTGCTACTGGTGCCGCTACTGGTGCCACACAAAGCTTCTAGGTTTCTGCGCTGTTTCTGAGATTGACTTCGCTTTCCTTTTCGTGGCATCTTGATGTCTCAGCACTGTAAATATGTTTGAGGAATGGTTTTAAAAAAATGTTACTTGAAAAAGAACACAAAGATAATGTCTTTTATGCGATCAGATACACAGAAAAGTTAAATATTTTATATATAACAAGAGAGTGTGTATATATATATATATATATATATATATATATATATAGCGACAGTAATACAACAGTTGATATTTAACAGTAAATTAAATTATTTACTGTATGAACAGTAAATTAGTAAATTAAATGTAAATCAACAGTAAATTAAATAATCAACAGTAAATACAATATCAACAGTATAAAATCAACAGTAAATTAAATGATTTTTTTTTCTCTCTTACAATTTCTGAAGATGCAGCACAGTTTTCTTACCGGAAATGGTGATTTTTCTGGGTGTGAGTATGGGTGTAAATCTTTGTGGTATTGCGTATGGGTGTAAATCTTTGTGGTATTGAGTATCAAGGTATATCAAGAAATATCATTGATGATCATAGATCAAAATCATGGGTACTGGGCTATTTTTTTGTAAGATGCGTTGGCAAGCTAAGCATAGGTGCATAAGGGTTAGAAGCAGATATGAGTTTGCATATTGCAGTTTATAGTGCGAGCAAGCAAGCAGCAAGCAATGCGGCAGCATTTGCAGGCCAGTTATGAGTTTTGGAAGAGAAAGAATGGAAGAGGCATTTTTTTTAAATTAGTAAGCAAGATAAAGGTTTGAGTGAATGATATAAAGTTATGGAGAGGAAAGTATAGGACAGGTCAGACAGACAAACACAGAAAGAAATCAAGTCAGTTACTTTATTAAATGCAAAATGGCAAGTATCATTTACATAAATAACTACAGTCAATACAAAAATCACTAGTCCTCGTTCAAACTAACATTATATGCAAGTGGGTTACTTACCAATTGAAGGTGGAAACCTTTTTCATAAACAGTTAAATCATTGTTTCTAGCTGAGGATTAGCCCTTACAAACTGATAAATGTGACAAATTGTCTTACATCAACAAGCCAATCAACTAAGAAGAATAAAACAATAAAAAAGTTACTATCTAGATGTGTCTGCTGTCCCACAATACTGCGTTATGTTGTGGTAACAACATTTTCTAATGAAACCTTGTTGAGAAAGACAAGACCCATGCAGACAGAGTACTACTGATATTACAAAGAAATGACTAATGACTCTGATTACCATTAATCACTAATTTTAAAGGGATACTTACCTTAACACTCAAAGCAGAAATGTCACCTAAAAGAAAAGAAATGACTAGTATTTTGTACACATTTGTTGACCGTGAACATGAATATAAATTACCTTGAAATGAAGATGCTGTTGGCCACCCTTAACACCAGGAAGACAACCGTGGAACACGACGAAATCTAATAAGTAAAATAGATAAATGGTCCACTCACAAGTGTTATGCAAATATTAAGTGCTTTAAAAAAGAGAATATCACATACTGTATAATATGTGGATATAGATTGGTATTCTAAATCTATTGTAAATGTCAAACTAAAGTAAGTAAGTAAAAAAAAAAAATAATACTTACCACAAAGGATGCAATGACCTGGCAAGATTTTACAGACATGGATTTATGTAAAATAAACAGAGAAAAATAAGAAATAACATGATTCACTTTTATATGAGTCAAATGGGCTATCACATATTGGGCTATGTATTTATAAACAGAAGAACTTCAAAATATAAAAATTTATATTTGTGTCTAATCAGAATCTTATGAATAAATGTGAAATTGATGTACAGGCTGAAAGCCAAATTGGTGTAACATTTATGTACCAGAAACGTTACCAGATGGCAACAAATTAAGTTGAATGTGAGAAGAAGAAAAACAAAACATTAGGCTACTATTAATGACCATGTTCTTGATTTCTGCAATGTGCAAATCATTCTGCTGTTATGCAAATTAGGTCTGATCAAGCGAAGGTATTGATACCCAATAGCAGATACTCAGAATCTGTCAGGCTGTCAATGAAATACTTACACAGCAGCAATGGCCTGTTTCACTCAAGAAAAGGGAAGAAATAGGTCAGATAATAAAAAGGTATGGATGGATGAACATACGCTTCTATTAATAAAAGTATAATAGCATTCCTAACAAATCAATGTTGTTCATTAATGCAACACAAAACCTAGTTTTTTAACCTTTAAAAATCCTTTACACGACATGTAACTTGTGTGTGTTACTTGCAACTTTCCACTTAAATAACTTAATAGAGTGTCACATTAAATCAGAAAAACAGGTCCAGACGACCACCATTCCATTAACTTTAGGTGGATCTGGCAACACGGAGGCTGCACCCGCGCTAACAAGCCCTGTTCACTGCGCTAGCTTCTCGCAGCAACATGAATTGCAAGCACTCATATGATGTGGTTTAAAACGGCTATTTAATCATTCAGAATGTAAAAAGAAAAAGAAAAGAAAAGACTGAGGCCCGGACTTCGATGACATCATAGATCGCTACGGCCATCATGATTGATTCATGTGTTTTGTTACTAACTAACTGCGGTCCATATTTCATAAACAGGAATAACAATCCCAATTTCATATCAATATAACGAATACTGAGAGGATATAAGTGAAGGTTCTTAACAAAACGAACACATAGACGGAAGACAGAGACCGTTAACGTTTTCACAATCTCTTCACGATAGTTATTACTCCTCACACATTACTATCGTAATGCTTAACGGAAATTAACTAGTATTCGTGTTTCAGCAGTTATAAACATTTATAATCACATACTTTTAACTGCATCTCACTCGCTGAAAGATTTTAATTCCCTTATTCTCTTCTTACTCACCTGAACCAAAACAAACAGTCGAACCGGAAGAATCCAGAATAACGACAGTTGAGCAACATTCAGTTGCTGAGCAACGTTCAGTGATCTCATTTATCATGCAACTGTCAACGATCTCATTGGCCAGCCGTTATATTCGCTAAAATACCAAAATACCAGAACCTTTATAAAACAAATAATTAACAACATAATGGAGTAAATAATCAAAAATAATTGAATCCATCACCAATAAAAAAAATGTATTTATAAAAAAATCCTTCAAAATGATGGCAGCTAATTAGCTGTGCAAAATTCCTTTTTAACCCTCAAATATGTAACTGATATATTAGGAGGGACCAAATCATACTTCGATTATACAATAAATAATACAATACGGTGAATTGATATATAATGTGATGTACAGTTGGCAAAGCCAAACGGTTGGTTATGATTTGCCAACGTAGTCCTCAGATCACTTAAAAAGGCTAAGGGCAGACTGGAGTTGTAGCAGGTCAATCGTTCAGGCTTTCTGACAATTACAATTTTTCCTGTTATGCAATGAAGTAAAAGTTCTGTGTTTAACCCCATAGGACTCATTTCTGAGTTTTAGATTATTTAATAATAAAGACATCAATATAATAAAACATAACATAACTTTAATTTAAATTAACAGCATAACAAATTAGAACATGTCTGAACATTTATAGGGTAAATGTACACACACACACACACACACACACGCACACACACACACAGGCACACACATCTGTGGACACACAGAGGTAAGCTGGTGTCTCTTCCAGTGCTACTGTCTCTCCTGTCCACACACTGGGGGAGGGGAAAATAGAGAAAGAGAGAGAGACAATAGAAAAGGTGACAATAAGAGAAAAAACAAAACCATTGGTCAAAAGGTTACTGTCCTGCATCATGTGCCCTGGTGATATCTTTTGATTCGCTGATTGGACTGGCGCCAAGTTTGAGACCCCTGTCCTCCACCCTACTTGACCATTCTTCAACAACTAGGTCTACAAGTCAGGTGAGACCCTTTTTACTTCTCAACAAACTTTTTAAACTTGGGCTAATTCAAATTAAATTCATGATTGTTATGAAGTTAAGGTGAAATGACAGTATAATAAAATATTTTCTGACAGGATTTTGTCTCAGAGTAGGGGTACTGACTGAAAAATGTATTTTCTGAAGTAATTTTCCACTTAATTCAAATTAAATTCATGATTGTTATGAAGTTAAGGTGAAATGACAGTATATTAAAATATTTTCTGACAGAATTTTGTCTCAGAGTAGGGGTTCTGACTGAAAAATGTATTTTCTGAAGTAATTTTCCACTTAATTCAAATTAAATTCATGATTGTTATGAAGTTAAGGTGAAATGACAGTATATTAAAATATTTTCTGACAGGATTTTGTCTCAGAGTAGGGGTTCTGACTGAAAAATTTATTTTCTGAAGTAATTTTCCACTTAATTCAAATTAAATTCATGATTGTTATGAAGTTAAGGTGAAATGACAGTATAATAAAATATTTTCTGACAGGATTTTGTCTCAGAGTGGGGGTTCTGACTGAAAAATGTATTTTCTGAAGTAATTTTCCACTTAATTAAAATTAAATTCATGATTGTTATGAAGTTAAGGTGAAATGACAGCATATTAAAATATTTTCTGACAGAATTTTGTCTCAGAGTAGGGGTTCTGACTGAAAAATGTATTTTCTGAAGTAATTTTCCACTTAATTAAAATGAAATTTATGGTTGTTATGAAGTTAAGGTGAAATGACAGTATAATAAAATATTTTCTGACAGGCTTTTGTCTCAGAGTAGGGGTTCTGACTGAAAAATGTATTTTCTGAAGTAATTTTCCACTTAATTAAAATTAACTTCAAGTTATGAAGTTAAGGTGAAATTACTTTCACCTTTCATTACAATTACTTTCATTACTTTTAAATTATTTATGCCCGGCAATGTTTCAAACACTGGTCAGAGCCTGACTGCACCCACTGCCAATATGTGATGTAATAAATGATGGAAAAGTGATGCGTGCACCTGAGACCCCTGTGTCTCTCTCTATGGGCGTGGTGTGCTCGTCCCTACTCAAGTCACATGGCACTACAACTACCAATAGGAAAATTTAACTGCAGTAGCCACTCTTCAACCTGAAGATGGCAGCACAATGTTAAAACTGACTAGAATCATTGAATAGCTTGAATAAATCCCCGTTTTACAGGTCATTAACTAACAAAAAAAGTTGTTTTAGGGTTTAGATACCCTTTAATAACTAAAAAATATACACTTTTAATGGGAGAAGGGGTAATAATAATAATAATCCATTTTTCCCACTTATTTCAAATTAAATTTATAATTTTATTGTTATATTCTGACAGGATTTGATTTCAGAGGAAGGGTTCTGACCCAAATAAGTGGATAAATAACTTCAGAAATACATTTTTCAAATTAAATTAATGTTTTATGAGAAGGGAGAAATCATTGTTTTATTTTTGGGTGAATCATTCCTTTGAAACTTACTGTAACACATTTTCAATTTTATAAATAAAACAAAAGTAAATAATAGTTGTCTGAGTTTTTACATGTACCTTTCTCTGCCTTTTCTTCTCCTCAGCATGGCAACTTCACCAACATTTCTACGTTGCAAGTGCGTTGCAACAAGGGTAAACCAGAAAGCCCTCAGCTACACAAAAGGCAAAAAAATTGACATAGCAAAGTTTAAAACTGAATCTCTTAGTGCACTCAGCGATGGTTTCAAGTGTTACATTAATAAAAAGGATGGGTTTACCCCGGAATTTGAAGAGGGGGTTAGCTACATCTTGCAGAAATACACCCTGTCCAATTCTACTGGACAGATGTATTTGTTTGTTGGCCCTGGAACCATTAAATTCAAAACTGTCCAACAAGACATCTCAGCGGAGGCAGAGATTGAGGCCAAACATGCCCTGTGTCCACCTTCTCTGGTGATGAGCGGCGAAGAAGAGGACATCTTCGCGAAGGGTGGATACCTCACCCTCCAGGGGAAGATCAAAGAAGTGAGTAAATCCATCTATCTATTTAATACATTTAGCCGTGTTAAACTAATTATTAAACTTTAAACTCACGAAATATAATTTACTAACTTGACATCATTACCTCCTCTTCGTCCAATTCCAAGTTGCCTAAAATGAACAGTGATAAAGTGATAATGACAGTGTTCTGCAATACCAGTGCCAAATTCAATTATATTGCTAATTTTGTATTTGTGAATAGTACATTTTGTATTTTGCTGAATAGTCTCAAAAACATTCAAAATACATTGTATTTTATTTATTTTGAAATAGGTTGTGCATCTAATGGGTGATTCAAAGTTATAAGAAAATGAGAACATACAAATTGCCTCTATGCACGACCACTTACGGGTTTGTCTGGGCACGCCCAGTTACATCCGGTGCTGGGTCAGTCTATGGTCAGAAGCCGATTTTGCGTTAGGTGGAGATAGTGTTAAATTACACTCGCTGTTTATAAAAACGCCTTGCGGTTAAATAAAAATTCTAAATGTGCAATGTTAAGGAACTCCAGGAACATAACTAAGAAACATGACTGCATTATACTCACCCATGAATTACATTTTTCCAGTTGCGTGGCGTGAGGATGACCCGTACGAATGTCCCCATTCTGGACATGCAGCTCCAGTGTGGAGGAAAGACACTTGATGTGTCCCTGTGGAGGGATGAGGCACTCACAGACCTCTACGTGGGGGATGAGGTGGTGCTAACCCACCTTCGGCCATGCATCCTGAACAATGGGCAAGGGAAATTCCATTCGTCCACCTACACGTCTGTGCAGGTACATAATGCACAACACTACTGCTCCCATAGTTTACACTGAAACAGAGTAGAACATGCATTTTGGAGTTGCAAACCTACGTTTCAATTAATAATGAGCAAAATGAACAAAAGCATAACTGTTCAGAATATCAGCACAACTGTAATCTGATAGAGTAGCAAGTGTGAGTGTTTTTAATACAGCAGATCAATAAACAAGAATTATATACACAGAAAAGCAAAATTGTTCTAAAAGAATTACTTACAGTGAGGTGTTTTTAATACTAATACACTGAAACTTCCCATACTGGTTTGTCTCAACAGATCCCTGAGGGGCAGATCCAGGAAGTTGAGGCAGAAATTATTGGCGTCTCCGAGGTGAATGAAACATGCCACTTCCTGAGCAGCGAGTCAGTGGTTTACATAATTCCTGCCACCATCTTCTCGGGCAATCCAGATGACCTCATCGGGAAACTGCCGATGAAACTCGTGCTTAAGCATATAAACAGACGGGTCCTACAGATCAGCTCTGTTAAAGAGACGAAGACCTCATCAGATTAGCCAGCTTCTTCATCCTTTTTTCTTAATTTATTTCACTTTTTTTGTTCCAAGACTTCTGCTTTAAATTGTTCTTGTTTACTTTATATAGGCTAGTATTGTTCCAAAATAAAATATAATTTTACATGTTGCAAAGTGTTGTCTTCTCTATCATCCATATCTTTTTGACAACAATGCATACCTTTAATTACAGGTAGTACCAACAATGGTAATTACAGAAAAGTAATTGCTTAATTATTATTTCGATAATTAAAAGCAATTACTAAAAATTACTGAAAAGTAACACTGTTTTGCTTACCTGTTGTGATGCAAGGTTCTCATATTGGATCTGAGGTCAGAAACTTGTGGACCCATTTGGATGCAACTCTGTGGGAGAATAGAAACAGAAAGTTACAATCTTCAAGTTACACAAGTATGAAATTACACAAATAAAATGCAAAACACGTTAATTGAGATATAGAAACAAACTATTATATTTTCATACATTCAACAGGATTCCCTGAGTTTCCCATTTAATATATCCCAATGGTTAAAAACTTGTTTAATAGGCTCTATGCACAGCTCCACTACTTCCTGAACTTCAGCCAGCTTCTTGTTTCCTGTCTGGCATTATTGGACACATTGATTAATTCAGGTGTGTTTGATTATTGTTGCCGTGACTACTGAGGTCAAGCACACCTGAATTAATCAAATTGTCCAATAATGGTATACAGGAAACAAGGAGCTGGCTGAAATTCAGGAAGTAGTGCAGTTGTGCATAGAGCCTATAGTGAAGCTTGCACTGTAATCACATCGTGAACCAGTGTTTCCTGTGACTCAGGACAGCGTGGTGCAGGTATGACATTAAAACCCCGCCCCTCCGGTTCCTCTAAGGTTATGTTTTTTCCTATATTTCGTAAACGAAAATAATTTCAAACAAGCTCCACATGGTTTCATTATCGAAGGAATCAATCAGCTTTTAGAGGAATTGGTTGAAGAATGAATCAATGACTCGACCCGCTGCTTCGTTCATGAATAAATAAACAGTTTGAATGAATCCGTTGAATCGTGACTCACTCAATAAAACTGAATTGCTGCCACCTATTGGCAGTATGTTTAAAACAAAGCATTGTTAATGAATTATTATTATTAGGTATTACCGTAATTCATTACAGTAACTAACTAACAATACAGTAACTCCAAGTTGCAAAGATTAATTAAAAGATGATACGGAATTCATGAGCTCTATTGTGGCTTGTTACTCTAAATTACTGATTAACTTGTAAGAATTACACAAAAGATTATGCATAGGCCTACATCTACCACAGCATGTGCATTCTCAGAAAAGTCAGTATTCTCAAAAATGTTATTATAGCATTTTTTAACTAATAACTGAAAAAAACATTATTTCCGATTATTGCTCTTGATATTATAATGAATAAAGTCGATTTATTAAAATGGAAATAACAATTTAGAAATCAATTAATTGCTTTTTACGCATTACGACATTGTTTATTTTAGTAGCATTAAAACGTAGCATTAAAAACCAAAAGGATTATGAATTAATATCTTACTTACATCGTATCTCTACACTTTTCCTCGAGCGAATTGGTAGAATCCAGTCAGAGTGCCTTCTGTCTGACTAAACTGAGGTGAGCAGCACATGTTGAACGCGGCAAAAAAAACTCCC